>MU158897.1:384966-440390 GCA_015888305.1 Antheraea pernyi | reverse complement strand
GAGGGCGCTTTGTGCGCGGGGCGCGGGGACATCCGCGATAATTCGCGGTATGACCCACGCCGCGGCATAGAACACAGCTCGGGGGATCGGGGGAGTCTTTCGAGCGAGAGCACTCCTTGGTGGAGTGGTCGCCGAGGCACTTAACTCACCTGGGTTTCAGGAGACAGTTTCGTGTGGAGTGTTCGTACACCTGGCAGTTGTGACACTGCGAGGGCACAGACGTTTTGCGCGGCGGCTCGACGATAACGCCGGAGAGGCCGCAGAGGGTCGTGGGATTGAATATCGCTTTCCCTTGATGGGTGCGATCTAGAACGATGAGAACCATGTCGTATGGGGCCCTGGTGCGCGGAGAGCGCATGCGATGAACCTCGCGAACAGGAATCTTCTGCTCTTTGAGGTCGTCGGAAATGTCGCAGGTCGGAAGTACTGAAGGAACCCTACGGATGACTACCCGTAGTTTACGCTCCTCTTCGAGAGAGTGCGTGAAATAACCCCACTGGTTGTCCCGAAGGAAACGAGTGAGGTTACGATGGGCGGTGGAAGTAGCTACCTTCACCTGAATACCTACAGCGGTATTCACAGCGGAGGTGTAAGGGATGCTTGCCGTTTCCAGCAAGCTAGAGATCTCGACCCAAGACGCTTTGTCTTGGATCGTAACGGGGGGTGGTGGGCGGGGCTTTTTGCCCGAAACTGCGGAACCCGCAGCTCGAGGCGAAGCGGGTCTAGAGGGCGCTGGCGTCGTCTTCGGCACTTTCGCGCCATCGACGTTAACGATCTTTTTGGAAGGCAACGTGCCTTCCGGGTCGGACAAGGAGTTTAGGCGCTTATTGCGCGGTTTGCGGTGCGTGACGGTGGTGAAGCCATCGTCCGCAGGAGGGTCTTGCTCTGCAGGAGGGTCTTGCTCCATATCGGAACAGTGCTTGCATTGTTGCGTTTTGTTCGGTCAATGAGAGCGCCGGAGGCCCACCGCTTCTCCTTCTTCCCTGGCCTTCCTCCCCCTCCCCACCCAGGATAGGCTGGCAACGCACTTGCAACTCCCCTGGTGTTGCAAGTGTTTATGGACGGGGGTGATCACTTAACATCAGGTGACGCACCTGTTCGTTTACCTTCTATGATATAAAAAAAAAACTTCGACGTGGTGTATTAAAATATATAGGGTTATGTAATTTATTTTTCATTTATGATTTGGTCATTGCCGTTTTTAGTTTAGTGTAGTAACAAATTTCGTTACTTTATAGCCGTTTCTTTACGGTTAATTTTGACATTCTAACATTTTAACATTCGAATTAATATTAATTCATAAACATTTGCAAAATATTTCATTCTTTTACTTTCATAAAGGCAAGATAGCGAGTGCAACGAAGCTGGAAACGTGTACCTAAAATTCCTGGCGTTAAATACTTAACAGAACAAAAATGTCAAAATTTGAATTAAAAATTTTCTTTGGAAAATTTATGTTATATCTATAACTAACGTTTTCAAGGACTTTGTGAAGATTACGATGGTGAATCGACGTATCATATATATGATATATCACACGTAATTATGAAAAATCACATCAGAAGTTTTGGACTTTTTAAGAAGCATGATATTTTTATTCTATTATATTTCCACGTCATTTGAAGGAAATTCAACTAACAAATAAAAATTTGCAATATGTGTTCCAAATATAATGAAATTGAGCCTTATTAGAAACGAGTTCTCACTTGTGATGAAAAACGAAGGATATAAAATAATATTCATAAACAGCTAAAGCAGAAATCAGATAAGGGTCACACTGTCAATTTGGAGCGATTATAGAGATGTGTATATTGAGTTGCTTCCAACCAAGTTTACTAATAGCAATTTATATAATTGAATATAGAGATAATATCCAAGTGGTTATTTATAATTAGAATCTACAAAGCTTAAAGACGTCCCGTTGTATCATACCAATACCTGTCTTCTTACATGCTTAGCAACAGATACAAAGTAATTGGAGTGCTTTTGAGAAGTGATGTTGTATCACTATATACTTCCGAACTTGCAACTTCGGATTATGATTAATTTAGATCCTAATAATTATTAATTATATGTAATGAATGATAGTAATTAAGATTCTCTGTGCTCAAAATTTTTGGGTGATATAAACTTCAGTAATAGTGATACTTCAAATCGCTCTTGATTTAAGCGTTTTTGGCAAATAATATCTTCCAAACTAATTATTGGTGTGACGGTCTTAAATTGTTCATAAAAATAATGGGTATAAAGAAGGCGAAAACAACTATCAGACTTAGTGGCTAAGGGAGGTTAGGTTCACGTTCGGCCACCTTAATGAGGATCTTTCGTCATTTTATTCGAAATATGTAACCGCTGCTCGCCTGACGGACCTTCATAGCTTCACCGGGGTTTTTGGCGAGCATTTGAAGCGCTCAGCCATATGGCACAAGCTCAAGAGTGCCAGAGTCTCAGATTGAATTGTTGCCTCGAAAGCAACATTGTTAACCTGACGAAGCTAAGCTAGTCAAACCAGTCATAGATATCTGAGTTAGTAAGACACTCACACGTACCGGCATGTGTACCTCACGAACACAAACATGTATTTCGAATTTGACATTTTAACTAAACTAGCTAATCGTATTCGAAAAACTAAGGGAAAAGCAACAAAATGCTTTCAATATGTGTACCTGTTGTGTATATGTGCACGTATATTTGGTGATCTGTGTTGTGTTGACCTAGTGAATGAAAGCTTCAAGTGTCACTGTATCGCGTTTAAAGTAGCTAACCGATCGTAATCAAGTATTATTAGAAATAGCTATCCATTACGAGGCAATAGTAATGTCCCATACTAATATGTATATAGTATCAATTGAGTATTTACGAACTTAAGTTAATCGTGTGATTTCAATACCGAGTTACCGACACATTTGTCCTTTTTTCCTATTAACGTGGGGAAATCCCTTATGGATACGCCACCCTCCCTGGGGGGGAGGATGGGTTATGTTCGACTCGCACGGACTAAAACCCCACGGTGTACCGACAGACCGTGATTGTTGGGGCGGCAAGGGATCGTACAATGCTAATCAACCTTGTAGAGCCGCCCTACCTATAGAGAGGTAGACTGGGTACACACCAGCTGCCTCCCCTCGTCCGCCGGACCTGTACAATGAGGAGAGGGTCACTTAGAGGGTCTACCACGCGGGCCCTCTCCGCCGTCTCCTTCTGCGAGATGACCTCCTCACAGAAGGAGGCCATCGCTCGCCAAGCCTGTTCGCTGCCGAGCATCGCCGAAACCACGCTCCGCAGCGACAAATCACGCCCTACCGCCGCAGCCAGAGCACGGCGCTGTCCCTCCCACGCAGTGCACTCAGACAGAGAGTGCTGCGCGGTGTCCTCGTCAGCGCCGCACTCATGACATGCGGTGGTTCCGTCCTGCCAGGTAGTGGCGCGCTCTGTACCAGACTTTTTATACACTGTCTGAACGTAGATAGATAATGATATTACAATAGTCACACCGACATAATATATATAATACTCATACATGTACATACATATACATGATCTTTTGACAAAACAAATGGTACGATAACGCACACATACCTAAAGTAATATTGTAACGCCAGTAAGATAACATATTCTCAATATTGGTGGTGAAAAAGAGATAGTTATATGTTGCTTAGATACGGGCGGATTGAAGAGGCAGTCCTCAAAAATAAGCTAACTAGCCAAGTTTTAACAAGGCGCTGGCGAAGCGCTTATGCCGTATCTATATAGTTATACATATCATTGGTTGTAATAGAGGGCCCGCCGGACGTTAACCCGCCCCGACAGTAAAAAAAACCTTGACAAATTATATACCTAATCCTTCCTCATGAACCACGAGATCTTTCATCTCCTGGTGAAAACCCCATGAAAAGCCGTTCAGTAGTTTTTGAGTGTATCGCGAACAGACAGACAGACATGGCAGAGGACTTTGTTCTATAATATGTAGTGATATAAATCTGTTGAGTTGAAAAACTTTTTTTTTAAGTTTTGATATACATTTATTTAGGGACAACTATTTTTAATTTGACAATTTTGCCTGTCTGTATTCAGATATCTTTAAAAAAATACTGGAGCTATTTTATAAAAAATTATTATACAGAAAGTGTCAGTCACTTGATGAACAAAAACCTTGTCTAAGGGAAAGTTTATGGTTACATTACCTTCTCCAGTATTGACGATATCTATATGTCTGCGATTTCTTGCCTCATGAAAACGAGAACATTTCTCAAGCACTTCGGTTTTCTCTCGTTATATACCTTAAAGTTTGTAAATATACCATTGTTATCCAAAACGTTTGGACCTCCTTATTATACATATATTTTTAATATCAGCGATATTGTGGCTAGTTACATTAACACTATTGACAGCACAATAGGTTTCGACTTTATCGCGAACAGACAGACAGACGTGACAGAGGATTTTATTTTATAATACGCTTACGGGTAAAGCGACTGTTGTGTGTTACTGTAAAATAATTAATGACACACACGTACATACTCTACGATCCACTGATCATACCATTCATACTTTCGTAGATTCGTTCGAGTATTCGTTTCAATCTGTAAGTTAGAACTAGCTGTGATCCGTTAGTAAAATCTAGAAGATTAGAATATAGATTTATACCTAAATCTTCGTCATAAACTACTTTGTCTACTGGTGAATACCGCATGAAATTCCTTTCAGTAGTTTTTGAGTTTATCGCGAACAGACAGACAGACTGACGCGGTAGGGGACTTCGTTTTATACTGTAATGATAATCATAATCATTTGTCATACTTTGCTTGTTTATTAATCTGTTTTGTTTTACTTGTCTTGTTGCACCTTTTGCTGAATTCTTTATTACTCTCGATGTAAAATATTCATAAGGAAATATTAAAATTTGATGGATCACTATCCGGTTGTAATATCAGAGCGCAAAATTTCGGTCGGTTTTTCTTTGTGTTCCCGATAATCTAAATAAAACAAAGGAAAAGACATATCTATTTCTTTGGAATAATCACAATATTATCGTGCCACATATTAAGGCAATAAAACATATAATCGCTAGGTTAATATCAGTAATGTTTTTAACATACGCCACCTACAAAATTATAGTAAATCCTTTGAATCATATATACAACCAAAGAGGACATCATTGTATTTAAAAATAACAATTTCCATTAATATCGAAATAACATATCTACAAACAACAAGATGAGACAAAAGTCGAATGTAATATCATTTTTAAGCCTGCCATATTGCAAGCGGAATGTTCACAAACCGACATAAAACACACTATTATTTGTTTGTTTATAGCATAAAATTGAGATGGATTGAATGAAAGACCGTTTTAGCTTAGAGTTGGACAAATAGCATATGTTGAATGCCTCGCATGACTGCCCATTCAGTACAGGTTTATGCACCCGTGCCTCTCTGCAACATAAAACATAACAAATTTGTACGCGGCGCAGGCTTGCAGCGCATAGAAATAACTGACGTCGTTTATTTTCAATACGAGCACTGTGTCAGGATAAATAGTAGACGATAAAACAATACGTATTTCTTTTATTGTTTAAATATTAATAATTATTATCTAATTTTCTAATATGTTTGTAGAGAAACAGGTAAAAATCGAAACTCTTTAATTATATAGTCCTTTTTAACTCTCTTTATTCTGGATACTAGCATCTGGCCATAACACCGGACGCGTTTAAAAAAAAAGTGTATTAAAGAAACATAAAATTGTGAGAATATGTATGATTCTAGAAATACTCTTTTAAAACCAACTGTAAGTACGACACGCACGCCATCTACAGCAAATGTAACGTGTACATTATTATATATAATACTAGCGGGCCCGGCAGACATTGTCCTGCCTTGATTATAAAAAAATCCTTGACAAATTATATATCAAAACCTTCCTCATGAATCACTTTATCTACTGGTGAAAACCGCATGAAAATCTGTTTAGTAGTTTTTGAGTTTATCGCGAACAGACAGACAGACAGACGCGGGAGGGGACTTTGTTTTATACTATGTAATGATGATATAAATACTGACTGTGTGTCAAATGAGGTTTATCATTAGCAGCATATTTGAAACTTTAACTCACTATATAACTACCTCAGTGCTCACATATACAGTAAAAGGAACTAATCAAACAATAAAATAAAAATATTATTATAAAGATGCCCATATTTTCATTATATTTAAGTTTTTGTGATTATACAAAAAAATATCACTTGTCTGTTCCGCAAGAAATTGTATTATGGAACTCTTAACGTAATTATGTAATGGTTTAAGATCTTATTAGAAAGACTTCTCCTATCTTCAAAGTTACTATTAATTATAGTTAAATTGTAAATAATAAATTGATAATTAGGAATTCTACTTCCCGAATTCTAATTCCCTACTTCTCGAATTAGAAATACAGAATGAGTTGAAGTCTTGAAATTTTGCTAAATTTCACGTGAACGAAGTCGGGGGTAACAGCTAGTCTAAAATAGAATAACTAAATTATTTCCTATACAGTCGTCGATCTGCCAGTGAAAGCCCCGTGAAAATTGGTCCAACCGTTTTGGAGATAGCACTGCGGGCGAAGCCACAGTTAATAACTAGTCTAAATTACTTTTTATAAGGTCCGCTATCTGCCAGTGAAAATCGGTCCAGACGTTTCGGAGAACACTTGGAACAAACAGACAGACAGACAAAAATATTAAAAATTGCGTTTTTGTTATCAATGTCGTGTATACTTTCATATCCAATCAGTAAAAAGTTGTTCTTATGATATTACATACAGACACTTCATTTTTATTATATGTAATTATATGAATAAAAACACAAATTATTTTTAAATTCGTTATATTATAACATATGTATATATAGCGCTATACTATTGTGTAACCCCAAGTGTCTATCTGCCTTGAATACTTTTACCAACACTTTTTGTCAGATCGATTCGGAATACAAATTCTGCGAGACTATAATATCACATGTTTTTTTTTTTACTAAAAAGAGGTTTCCTTCTTTTATGTATATTGGCAGAACTGAGGGATCGGATAAGTATTCGCGTGTGGATGATGTATTGGCTACAACCATAGCTTTACCTTGCTTACTGGAGAAAATTGCTTTGTGTTGTCGGAAATATAAAAAATAACAAATTCCTCTTGAATTTCATTTAATACCTTTAATTTTCGCTGTTACAAATGTAATCCAAGTTATCTTTCGAGTGCTATGTAAATTGTATTTTTCAAGTCGTTTTCTTTTAATTCTGAACATTGCTAGTTTGTTAAAATATATATACTAAATAAGATCAAATTGGAATTTATAATATGTTTGAAATAACGGTATTATTCATATAAGCACCTGTCGAAGGTCATAGTAATAAAATCTGTATAGTGAGTTTTGGGAAAAGTACCGTCTACGTAGCACTTAAAAAAAATTAAAGTGCCTTTTATATGTGTTTTCCAAACTTGTTGTTTTCGCAAAGAGATCATTTGGTATTGGTAATATTAAGGGAGAGAGGGGTGATCCCAATTTGATACGATTCAGTACTCCTTTGACGTGTTGCATGAGCATAATATTAAGTCACCAAGATTTGTTAGTCCTGATATAGATACAAGACAGAGAGTCGTAGTTATTTAAAAATGATTTAGTTGCACGTAAGAGAGTTGTGGTAATTTCAAAGTCCGTTCAATGTCATAAGATGCCTTTTATATAAGTGTTATTTTTGTCTTGTAACATATTTTTTTAGGTTAGGCCTGGAAATGTCCGAGACGTCAATATGTAATCGGCTTCGGATTCCAAACACTTATGTTTAAGCACTTTCTTTGAAGTCATGAAAAATATTTCGTTAGAATCATTAATGTAGATTATAACAATAAAATCCACCAGTTAACAAACATGTCAGCGTAGTAACTTACCACATTCATATTTGTTTTGTTTTGAGTAAGCCATTAAGCCTCACAATTTTCTTCGAACTTACCAGTAAATTAAGCTTTTACACTCCCATCGACATTACATCATGTATAAAATATCATCTACTAACAATTAATGTAATTTTTAACTACATGCCGCGATAGTTTATTTCTAAAAAAATGAGATAATACTCTCGACTTACATTAATATACTCGTATACACCTAATTTAAACGTAATAATAGATACATTTATAGAATATAGGCATCACATATCGAGTATATCTTATATAAAGAGGGCAATAGATAATATTATCTATATAATGTAATGTAGAATTGGATGTTATATTAGGAGCCCCTAATGTGGTGTAGTGCACGGCGTGCGTTGGCAAGCGAAGCGCTGTCGATGTCGCTGTTTGAGATTTATCGTTCCAACTCCACCCTCCGGACGTGAGGCCAGCTCGACTTCAGTACATTTCAAGTTAGATGTTCAAGTTTAATTTTTATTTTCGTCTCAGTAATGCTCGGTAGAGTTCCGCTCTCGTTAATTTTGCAATGATAGGTATAAAAAGAATTGGGCATGTGAACAAAATGAATACTACCACGATGGAAAAAGTCTCATGATAACGTTTTTCCGTACATTTTTACTCTTGATATAAGTAGATGTATTTAAAATGACAACTGGGGAAGCCGTGGCTGTGGAAGATTTTATGGTTGTCTTTGCAAGCAGGCAGTCTCGCGGAACGTAATGAAACAGTCGTAAATGTTGCGTACTGGCGTGCAAGAGTGAAATTTTCTCCTTGAGCGGTTACGCGATCTAAAGAACATGCAAAATTTTACGATTCATGCTCTCTTTTCGTACGCAGCTATTCTATTTTATAGCTTGACTTGTTAGAGCTACTACTATACGAGCTAACATTTGAATTTGAGGAAAATAAAACAAATATATACAAGATATAATTTATTTTTAGTGCTGTAAGGAAATTCCTAATACTAGTGGTGGTTGTAGTGCTCAAAATTCGACGATAATTTATTATTTTTTCAACTTTATTAAAGTGTTTTGTATGATATGCTCAATGCATGAATTAAAACCCTGTTTTATAAGTTCTTGTATTTTACAGTTATTTTTTTATTTCTATAATACGAGACTTGACTTATTTAAAAGGAAAACATTTTTTTCTAATTGAAACCTGAATACCTGACAGTAATCATTCGAAGTATTGGAAATACGATTAACATTTCAGTTCGGTATCGTCGCATAGGAGAGATAAATAAGGGTTAACACTTTACTGCGTATAAACGCAGGCCATTAAACAGAAGCATTCCGGTACGATTCATTTCTATGGATTGTGGTACTTTTCATTAGAAATGTGGAGTATTTACTATTACATATTATATGGTGTATATTCGAACTTTAACTAAATTATTAAACTCGAAGTAACATGATACTTATAAAACATACCAACCCGATTGGAGTATTTTTTTTTCGTTAGGTTACCTGATGAGCTACTTTAACTTCATACTACAACCGTAACAAGGGATATAGTAACAATTACACGATATCCAATCCGACAAGGTGTATAAGTCGATAAGTATGTATGATCGATATAGATAACCAAAAACGAATGCGGTTGAAACCGCCTGACACGGTTTAGTTAAATATAAAATTGAAGGAATGGAATACTTTATTTAGAGTAATCGTATTTCGTTTTTATGTCAGATGTTGCAAGCTTATTGATCTTCACAACTTTATTTAATAAAATGACAGGCAAAATCCATGAATACAGTGTAAAAAAACCTATCTGGAAATAGACGAAGTATGGCGAATAGAAACTTATAATAAAAGCTTAACCTTATAATAAGGCTTAAACTTATAATTCGTCGATGGTATGAAAAAATCAGTTTCCAATATTTTTTTATTGACAACATTAAAGCTTGTCAATAGTTACTAAACAAACAAAAATATTAAGAAAATCAGTTTATAAACATTTGAGAAAAAGATACTGAATTGATTATATCTTAGCCTATATATAAGTAGACTGGTGATCGTCCAGTGGTCGAAATTTTACCGTAATATGGAGTACAAAGTTCTTTCTCCACATATATGTATATATCGGTATTTCTTTTAAATAGTAAAAACTGTACACTGTATTAAGTATTTCACAAATATTGTAGACATAAGAAATGTGAAACATGACTAATAGAGACTTATAAATACCCGGCTTCGACTTGTCGATGGTATGGGAAAAATATATTTCCATTTTTTTATAGATAACGATAAAGGTCGTCAATACAAAATAAAGTAGGTGGATAACTGATTTATATAGTATAAATATATAGATATTTAAAATTAACACACTTTTTTCTAACTGACTAGCGCTGCTGGTCTGACGACTTCACAGTTTCACCGGACTAATAGGGCGAGCACACTTATGACGCTCAGCCGCTTGGCAACAAGCTCAAAGGTGCCATATTTGCTGGACTATCTTGAGATATTGCTTTAACTTGTATTCAAACGGTGAAATCTATAAATTATGTAAAAAAAACATATATAAGAAATTGACTAAACCTTGTGTAGGTACTTAATACATTTATGTACAATGCAGCAATGATTTTATAACTAAAAAAACTGTAGATACGTTACCTACATTATATTTTGACAAAACAAATGGCCCGATAACGGACACATACGTAAAGTAATATTGTAACGCCACACCTTCTTAGATAAAATGTGGAAGTAAGATGGCATATTCTCAATTTTTCTTAGATACGGATTGACGGGGCAGCCGTCGAAAATAAGCTAGGTATCCAAGTTTTAACAAGGCGCTATGGAGGCTCTTATGACGGATCTACAGTTTTTTAGTTATAATATCATTGTTGATGTACTGAATAATGAATAACGAACGAGGCAATGACGAAAGAGGGGTGGTAGGGTTTCACAGCCTGACTGGGTCGCAACCACCATGTATATGGCGAAAAAGCCCGTAATACTGATTCGCTTGTGCAGGTCGCGTTTCGGGATCAGCCTGTGCATATCCAGCTTTTTGCAGGCCGGCATGACAGAGGCGACCGGCGATGGATAGTGTGTCACTCGGTGGTTGCCATTGTTGTTGGATTGTACTGTGCTTACCATCAGGCATAGTGCAGTCATTTTGCCGTGCTAATATATTTAAAAAAAACACGTGTACGACATAATATACGATTTTTTGTGTCATTATTGAAGAAAAAATATAGTTTACTTCTGTATTTCACCTCATACGTCACTTACGGGATTATCCACTTAAATAATTGTCTTTCCCACTATTTAATATTACAAAGGTGTACAAAAAGGTAGCTCAAACTCACCTTTAAGCTATTTACAATTAAATTAGTCGAGGTCGAGCAACTCATGTAGGCAGACCTATTAGGGGGCAATATACTCTTTACTAGTTGTTAACAAGGGTGCATGAATATAGGATAGTGATTAATTAAACAGATAAGTATTATCTAGAGGATTAGGGGTGGGATGACGTCACTTGTATGTGTATATTAACGCAGGCTACATCTTTCTCTATCGTAATAGTAAAATTTTCTTTTAGAGATTTTGTTTTATAGATTTTTTCTCTTCTTATATGCTTTTTTTCTCTTTATTTTTTTAAG
Organism: Antheraea pernyi; assembly: GCA_015888305.1. NCBI lineage: Eukaryota > Metazoa > Arthropoda > Insecta > Lepidoptera > Saturniidae > Antheraea > Antheraea pernyi. Next base: position 428,834 of record MU158897.1, on the reverse strand, counting down.
GGGCTTTTATCATTTTTTGACATGTCAGTCCCATCGTAATTTATAGAAAAAAAATGCAATTAAATGTTGATAAATCTAAAAATATTTCACCGATAATCATGATAATTGCCATACTTAAATGTTTTATCGAGATTTTTATGTTATCCATTTTACTGAAACTCGACACTAGATGGCTTTAGGTTTATAGTTTATTGTATTTAAGTACCTAATATCTAGATAACTAGTTGATACCCGTTCGCATCACATTATACAAAATGGCTACGGCCTAATCATACCCAAAAAATAAGTCCGGTTGAACGGTCAACCTTATGCCGATACGTTTAGTAGTTTGGACTTGAACGATCCTCAAATCAACTGTATTTTCAGTATATCATATTGCTATTACAATACTGTCGTAATTAAAAGCAAAACCTTTTTTAGAATCCATGAATAACTGATTTCTCGCTATCTACTGAAAGTTCTTGGAAACTATGCATTTTTTATTGAAAGTTGGACTAATAAAATTACTTTGCTTATAATATAGTGAGAAGTTATAACCCGATCGCTCTTTCTTGAAACTAGAAATGATGGAATATTGGTGGGTGATAGAAGTCGTTAGTAGTTCATTAACAGTTGATTAAAGCGCTATTTCTCGCTTCAGTTTAGAGATATATTTATAACTGTGTACTGAGGTGTAGGTTATCACTTTTTCTATTAAGATTAATAATTAAAACCCAATTAACGCAGTTTTCTAGTTACGACGGTTTTGTAATAGGAGTATGATATGCACACATATAGAATTTAAATACTTATATAAACTTCAACAACATAATTTCGCAAAAAACATGGGAATCCTTTGTATTTTATTAATTTATTACAATATTTATAAGATCAGCATTACCTAGAACGATTAATCTTTAACAGTGACCTAATTGTCTTTACTGTTCTATCATCGTGTAATATATCATCATAAATCAAGTTAAACACCGCCGTGGATTTTCGTTGGCGAGGCGTCTCATGCACGCTCTCAATGTGGCCTGGGTGCCCGGGACTTTGGACGGATATCCCGTTGTACGTCGTTTCGGTTATGTTAAATAGACAATAGATGTGTTTGCTTAGGTCAGTTTGCTCAACTATTTGGAATGTAATGTATGACACGAGCAAATGTGACACGATGAGTGATGTACAAACCTATGGAGTTTCGGGAGCACACGGAACTATGCCCCTACAGAATATATAGTACCTACTAACAGAGAATATTGTAATTGTGTGGAGATAAAAGAACGGAAGATATTTTTCATTTTACATCATATTTCTGTTTTAATTATTTCAATCTGTTTTTGAAGTGAAACTTCTTTAGAATCGTTGTGATTTCAAACCCGATGCAACGGAAAAACGACAGATAAGGGACACAAATACAAAAATTAGTGAGCCAGTGCGACAAAACGACAGGTAAGAGACACAAATACAAAAATTAGTGAGCCAGAGCGAGAGAGCAAATGTCGGTGTGTTAAACCGGGTGCAACGGACCTACAGGTAAGAGAACAAATACAAAAATTAGTAAGCCAGAGAGCAAATGTCGGTGTGTAGGTATATTGCACACTGATTATACTTGCTTGTATTTGAGCATTTAACGTGTCTTAATATATGTGAAAAGTACGTGAGCTAATACTACTGTACACTGTATGCGGCTGCGTATTACAGCTTTTTAGGAAGAGGTCAGCGTGGTGTGTTATTATTTAACAGTGTTTGTGAGTATTTTTATATCTTGTTGTGCTAAATAATAAATTCATTTTTAAACAAATAAACTTTGAAATTATTTTTTATCCCATTGAAATTATATATAAATCAAATATATATTACGTGACCGTTAACATGTTCTTTACTGCGTTTATGAATTGTACGACAGTATATACATCACATATGATCGAATTATGTGACAAAAGCATAAAGTGCGTATCACTGCAAATAAGGTTTTATGTCAAAAGGTCTTATATATTTTTTTGTGCTTTGAAATATATTTTTAAATTAATTAATAAGACAATAATAAATTCATTTTTAAACAAATAAACTTTGTAATTAATCCTTATTATATATATTCATCTCATTCTTTTGTCGATTTACTGAAGTATCACTTCTATCGTGTGTGAATCGCACACACAACTTTTTTTTGTTTGATATTTTTAAGGAGGCTTTCTCAAAAAAGTTAGATTTTCACTGTTTTTCAGTATGAGTTATAAGAAAACTTTTGGACTTTGGTAGACATAATTCTATCTATATACATTAAAACTTTAACAATAATAAAGAAATGAATATATATTTTTAAATTAATAGGTATCTATTCTACAAAATTAATTCACAACGCAATCTGATGTTCGGTACGAAAATCTCGTTAAATTTACAATTTTCTTAATAAATAAAAAAAAATTCTTATGCTATATATAATCAAGTTTACTACAGAGAACATAATATCCAATAATCTTTACCATATCTGAGAACAATTATTTTGTTTTAAACAAAATTTCACTACTACTATCGGACTTACGTGGATCTTAACTCGTATGGGAATCATCCTTATAAACCATAAAAGCTCTCTGTATAATTATTTTGGTAATGAGTTTCGTAGTATGTAACTTTAAATTTATTTTTATATGATATGCCTAGGAAGTCGCGGTCGAAAGTACGATCAAGATAGAAATATATTGTTTTCTGGTTTATTATCGAAATAAAACCTCTATAGCGGTAGTCGTGAAGCGCATGAATGTGCTATATTTTAAAAGTAATTGGACGGCCGTTTGGCGTGAAACATAATAAATTACCTTGCATTTATCTCGCTTTTGGTTCACTTAATTGGCTATATATGGAAGCAGGTGGTTTTAAACAATTGACTGGAGGTTATTTTACTAAATTTAAAATACGTCAGCGAATGGTTGACTGCGATTGATATTATAATTTGATTTATGTGTTTTCAATGATTAAATATTGACTACGGTACCTACGTTATTTATAACTTTATTCTATATTCTTTGATACTTATGTGTACCTATATAATATTATCTGAGTCAACCTATGAAAGATTATAATTTAAAATACTAGCTATTGACATTAGGTATACAAATAAGTATACTTAACCTACGAAAATGAGAAAACGTTACCGTCACAGACTATATTTATTTAGAATATGATTATATAATTATTTTTTAATAATAAATATAAAGTAAATTAATTAGTCTAATGTTTGTGTGTCTAATGTCTTGGTCAACATCGAATACGTTTGAATCAATTTTGATGAGTCCTTTACTGAAAGATGAGAACATATTAGATTAACCTAGGCTACAATTTTTTTAAGAGTTTGTAGTTTAGCAGTATTAAAATTGAATAAAACTAACTTTAATCTGAAGATGTTTACAGGGATTAGGTAGTAATAACAGAATTATATTTAAAAAAATACAGCCTACGTTTAAACCAGACAAAACTCATAATTGCCATAAGATTCAAAAACCAATTTTAAAAAAATAAGGTGGCTATGACCAGTTTGTAACTGAATAAAAAAAACGTTTTGGTTAATGTAACAATCTCACAAAAGAGGAGTATAAATTTACAGTTAGAAAACAAATGTAAAATAATTCTCCTGTGTATACCATAAAATGGATGATACTTGATAAATATTTGAAAAGCAAATAGAAAATACATCTGAATAGGCGTCTTACACGGTTTTCCTTTTCTCCCCTCTAATTTGAGTTCGGTTCTTTTCGTCAGTTTAATATAAATCTATTTTAGATGTTGAAAAATCATTTTTGGCATCATAAATTGTACTGTAGAGGCGACGCGACGCGGCGCGGCGTGGGGCGAGGAGCAGTGAAAAATTGCACACGCTGTGTAATCGTTATGTCGAAGCGGAGGGTGCTAATGTTGCAAGTTAAATTTATCTCGTAAAACATTTATTATATGTGAAACTCCACTAACCCTCGTCTATGACTCAGCCACAAAATACCAATACCAATAAAAATGAAAAGTTAGTGGAATTCGTGGGGAAATATACCCCGCCCCAGGGAGTTGGATTATAAAAAGCATTTCGCCCGAGTCATACATCAACGCATGCTTTAAAAATTCATAACATTTTCTTATGGTCTTTTGCTGATGTAAGGTTCTTAAGGAATGTACATTTTCTTTACGTACCTATGAAAACAAAATTTATTTTAAGTTTATATACCAGTAGTACCTTTTTTTAAACGAGCCACAAACATTTCATTAATCGTGTCGCGGGCCGCAAACTACAAATATTTAGCTATTAAATAAAATAAAAAAACGTAATTTCAAATTAACAACGTATTAATATAGTGAAAATTTGTAGTTCAATAAAACAAGCTTGGTATAACCCTTATAAGAAACGCATTGGGATCGGGTTATCTGGGATCTATTTGATTTACTCAGCGTGCTCATAGTGTTTCTGATGGGCACGAAATTTAAAATAATTGGAAATAAAATATAATCGGGTGGGCCAACAACAAAACCCGGCGCGCCGCAGGATGAGTATAGCTGTCATACACTATATACGTTATGCAGTAGTCACATAATACCTATAGTAATATAATTTATGGGCAATTTAAACAGAAGACGCATGTCATCGCTTTTCATATTTTGAGTAAAAACTGTACATCAGTTTTTTCAGTAATATAGAAAGAAAATAAATTTCCAAACATAAATTCTGTTAGTTATACTTATATTTTTTTCTTCCGTTCGCGCAATTACAAGATTACACTGACAATTTTGCAAGGATCGACAAGACTAGCCCCTGGAAAGCCTTTAGACGTGTGGCCGCATTACCCTTGTGGCCGCACCCTCTGAAGAATTATAAGTCGACCGCCCTTGAATACTAACAGGATGGGATAAAAATTCACCCCTCGGATAGCTATGCTTAAGTCGACAGATAACCACGTCTTGCAACCACGACAGGAATAAAACCCAACAGGTACAAATCAATCCCTCGCGTCTGAGAGATCAAGCGGACAAGTAAACAAAAATACTATACGAGTCGGCTCGTCTTGATCCCCGACTAACAACATGGAAGTAAGGGGATTCGGGGTTCAGTAAACAGGGATTGATTTACAAATATGAAATAAACTACATAGTTACATTCGTATAATATTATGCAGAATTTTTCAATACAAACTGAATAATAAATTTATTAAATATTAAAAACTCTTCTGCGTGAAATAGTTACTTTGGATAACGCTAACACACAGCGAAACCTTTTAAAAGGAAAAAAAAAACGATTTTAAAACATTCTTCATTGGCGATCCGCGTATATTGGTCTCAGCCTCATGATATTATAACCTGTAGTCTTCCTCGATAAATAAGCTATCTAACACCGAAATAATTTTTCAAATCGGGCCAGTAGTTTCTGAGATTAGCGCGTTCAACCAAACAAACTCTTCAGCATTATAATATTAGTATAGTCTAGCGGGACCGGGAGACGCTGTCCCGCCCTGACTATAAAAAAAACCTTGACAAATTATTACTATATTAAAACCTTCCCCATAAGTCACTGTATCCACTGGTGAAAACCGTATGAAAATCTGTTCAGTAGTTTTTGAGTTTATCGCGAACAGACAGACAGACAGACGCGGTAGGGGACTTTGTTTTATACTATGTAATGGTAATGATTACTTCGGGTTTTATTAATCACAAATTCAATGCTTCTTAACTGGTTTAAGTAAAACGTAAGCTTGTGCATATAGATATATATTACGTGGCCTCATTAAACAGGAGACTTTTCCTCCTTGTCTTTCAAAGCACAAGTGTTTTCACACTGACACAAATTCTTTGTGAAACAGCCACTTTTCTGAACAACGTTTATAAAATGCAAGCAAAAAATTTCCAGCTAGAAACAAGATTTTTATCGACTATAAACGGGACGTCTATTAAAAATGGCGATATCTATACATATAATAAAAATGTAAATCTAAAATGTTTGTACTTTTTCGATTTGCATTAAAAAAATTGTTGCAGGTGTCTAGGAATAAGTAATAGAATACGTTTCAATCATTTTTAGAAATGTCTGTCTGTCTGTTTGTATGAATACGCTAAAGTACTGGGTTCACAATAAAACCTCATTATCATCATCAAAGGATATCACAAAGCATATCCTCGGGAGTAACTTAGTCTTTGTTTCATTAAAATCGGTCCACTCTATGAAACGTTATTGTAATTTTAATGGCGCCGCGACTTAAGTATGAGAGAAAAGTAGATAGGCAAATGGACTAAATACGTTCAGATGGGTAGTCCGGTGAAGCTGTTAAGATCTTGCTAGGTCAATAGGGTAGTCAGTTCGAAAAAAAAAAAAGTTTGGGATAACTTTATTAGTCATTGTTTTGAACATCAGGTTCCACGTGGACGGAGTCCCGGCACAGCTAGTTTATAATATAATTTTTCAAGGATATCTGCCATTAAACATTTCATTGATTCCATTAATAAAATTTGGTCAAGTCTAAGTTAGGCTTAAAGATAGATAAATATTTTTAACAAGAATTGATTATCTAATCGTCGCAGTTTACAAGATTATAAAATGACTATTTGTCTTATAAAGAGTCAGGTTGAGTGTTTTTTACCTGCTGAGTGGGAGCTCGGGAATATTCTTAATGCACTTGCAAAAAATAATTGGCTTGCGTAACTTAAACGGAATAAAAATCCGTTTGGCGAACTTTTATAGTTCGTTAGACTCAGTCACCAATCTTGGAAGGTATCTTTTACTTGGGTTTTAGTCTTTTTTATTTATTATATACACCTTTGTATTTTATTTTCAGCGTAATGAAAACTCAAATAAAATAGTAGAATATGTTCTTTAAAACGTTCAGTCTGATAACATTGACTACTTCACATATCATAGACAGTAGTTTGTAGTAAATTGTTTAGCTATAAGGACAAATAGAAGATTACAAGTTAATATAATTGAATAGTATAAAATATAGTGGTCTATTTTCATAATTCGTTGTTGGTTAAATTAGCTAGAAGGCATGGCCGATAAGTATCCTCGATGTCGCGATGTCGTACCAAAAATTACAACGATATGAACATCTACCCTCTATGATTACTCTATTAAAGTAAACAAAAACGTGTCAAGCGTAAAATAAAATACTTTAAACACTTATGACGTATTGTTAAGAGCACGTACATCATCCGCTATGGAATAAATGCATTCTTACACTAAATAGATTCTAACCTTGACAAAATAAAAATCCCGTTTGTTATATAAATTATGTGATAAGATTCTCCTTGTGCTTACAATTTATATCAAGTTCTTCTAAATGAGTATACATTTCCAATTCTTGAAGTCTTTTTGGAAAAAGAATATCGACCAAAATGTATTGGAAAACATTTTTGTTTCATTTGTTGATTTTCTCTTCGCAACATAGTTTACTATAACCATCATCTAAAGATGAGAATTGCAAAGTAATTTCGAAGACTTTGATAACAATTGTAAGTCTAAGGAGGAACTTATCACATAATTTATATGTATATTTGACAGTATTTTTATTTTGGCCACGAATAGGATCTTATAAATATGCATGAATGTTATAGCGGAGATAGGATAAATAACCATTGTGTTGCAAGTGGCTTTGATGTCAATTTAATTAACACGGTCCATTAGTGCTCCCCGAGAGCGCAAATAAATGTCGTATCATGAATAGCTACTTCACTGGATGTATACAGATTAAAGTGATCGTGATGGTAAAAATCCATTTGCAATATTAACAGGAAAAACAAAATTTTGAACAATTTACTCGGAGTGGCTTATTACAAAATTAACATCGTAATAATGCTTTGAATAAAGTTTTTGTGTTTAATTGCTTTTAATTATTAAAAATATACTTAGATCTCTCTATATTGTAAATATTATACTGTTATTGCTAATTCTTATGTTGTAAATGCGAATATTCGTTTGTTATGATTTCACAATTATAGAATAATCTCACATACATACAAATTTTCCATTTTTGCAATTTTTCATACAAATACATACATGCCTCATACAAATTTTGCATGCACTGTTTCAGGTTTACGGAAAATGATATAAAGGTTTTCAGTCATTAAGAAAAAATCCTGAGGGCCACAAGATTACCTTATACTATAGATATTAAACCGAGCGAAGCCACTGGCATAAGCTAGTCCCTTATAAAATATAGATTAATTGGAGATAGGATTTATAATTTTGATCTAATTTATTTAAATTGCAAAATCATTTACAATATACAATTGCAAAATAAACTACCATAATAAACTAAATATCAAAGGTTTTAAGAAAAAAAAAATTGTCTTAATTATTTTGTTTCTTAGTCTACACTAGCATTGAATGACGTTCATATTATAATGATGTTTACATTTTTATAATAAAGCTACAATATCTTAACTTTCGTATACATAAAACTAACAAACAAGCAAAACACAACTGTACATTCCCAAAAACGCCGACAAAAGATTTTTGTTCAATTACGATGGATGCATGAGTTTTGGTAAATACAGGCTATTGGAAGTAATCCGTTTAATAGTTTCAGATTGCCAAACAATCGAGGAACTAACAAAATAGTGGATTGTTTTATGTTATTTCTATACGTGTTAACGGCGAGACAAGCGTGCTTAATATTTTGGATTAAAATGATCGGTAAATGTCTTTAAAATTAATATATATTGGATTACTACATTTGAGTATAGATATAGTACATCCAATATATAATAATTTATACTGAGTATATAAATAAATAAAGTATGAGAGTTTCACTATCATTTTACTGTGACTCGACATGTGATGGGAACACACAATAGAGTTTCAACGTAACCAAGCTCGCAGCGTTAGTCAGAGCTGGTTGGGCACCTTTTCAACTCCTGTCACACGGAATAGATGCGAGGTTCCGTATGAGAACTTTTCTTGTCGTATGAGACAGCGGCACCCGAATATTTTAATCGCATTTCTGCGGTTTTATTTGTTACTGCACGTTGAATATTTGTTATAGAACATTACTAGCTGATTTCCACTTGCTTCGTTGGGCATTTCGCGCGATACAGTGACACAAAATCTTACATAACTGAGACAACATTACACATATCACCTCTACACACGTGCACGCATACACGCTTACACATGCAAGTGGAAGGGTTTTATTTTTCTCCCTTATCAAACTGAAATAGTTTAGAATATCATCCGATACGAAATATATATAAGAGTTGTTGAGGTATGTATGCTTGGTACACATATATGTTTCAACAACTCATATATGTATGAATAGTTAGCTTAGCTTAGCTCAGATAGGTCGCGAATTGCATGTATCAGGCAACAGCCAAAGCCGAGGTGTGCCGTGCACCCTTGAGCTAGTTGTCAAAATAAAATCGGCTGAGTGCCTTAAGCGCTCGCCTTAGTAGTCCGGTGAAGCTGTTAAGACCTTTCATGGTTAATAGCGTAGTCAGTTCGAAAAAAAAAATCGTTGGGCATTAAAAAATGGCAAAGGCTCAAAAGAAACCAAAAAAGAAGCCTAGAACAATCTACAAAATATTTCGCGCCGAATGGTCATAGTTTTATTGGTTACAGGTAGGGCGGAAGTAAAAAAGGTATCATTATTGATCTCCTCTTGAATGTCACAAACTGTGGTATGATCGGTAAAGTTTAGATACCTACCGCTACAATTTTTTTACCTCAAACTATGAACGAACAGTGTAATTAGAATAATTTATTTTAGTTTCTGGTATTCTTAAGGTGGGCCATTGTGATTTCAAGGTAGGGCATTGCCCCACAATAATCTCCCCCCCAGCTACAGTCGTATCCCGACGGACGTTGTCCCGCCCTGATAATAAAAAAAATCTTGACAAATTATATACCTAAACCTTCCTCATGAATCACATTATCTCCTGATAAAACCGCATAAAAATCTGTTTAGTAGTCTTTGAATTTATCGCGAACAGACAAAAAGACAGACAGACGCGGCAGATAACTTTATTTTATAATATGTAGTGATATAAATGATATATAAATCCAGAGGCAATATTAAACCAAATACAGACGTTTTTTTTTTCAAATCATATTATATTTAAGAAGTAAAGTAAAAATATAATTTTTAGATTTAATGAATGACCCGGAGGCTGTTTTACAGAGTTAGTAACACTACGAAATCCACCTTTCCGAGGATTACCGTTAAATCGACGGCGGCGAAAAATATACCACCGTGTATCGACGAGGCGCGGTGGTTAATTACTCTTGAATATTTATTGCTCGTTTGAATAAATCGCTCGCGGCGAATCGGCCTTTAACTTGCGCTTTTGTCGACCCTACTGGTAATTTTTGCAACCCTTTGAAACTATCATTCTGTGGAATCATGTATGTAAATTAAAATATAACTTTTGAATTCAGCGTAATTGGTAATTTCGTTAAAAGGTGAAACCAAAAATTTACACACTGCTGAACGCGTAGACCTTTTAAAATTCGTAGTCTCTTAGAACTTTAAAATTTTGATATTAAATGAAGTTATCGTGATATTTTTTAGATAAGGGCCGATTGTGCAAGAAATAAAACAAACAAAAAATCGAAATCTATCCATTATGCGTGATACGATAACCGACCTAAAAAATGGTGGAGGTATGTATTGTCATTTACATAAATATTTCTATAAAGAAGGCCCACTTCGGATCATAAATAAACTGTTCTCTCTTTTTTTATATCATAGGAGGCAAACGGACACGTGGGTCACCTGATGTTAAGTGATCACCACCGTCCATAGACACTTGCAACACCAAGGGAGTCGCAAGTGCATTACCAAACTGTCGGAGAGGGGGAGTAAGGGAAGGGAGGTAGGGAGGGAAGGTGGGCCTCCGGCGCTCTCAATGACCGAACGAAACGCAACAATGCAAGCACTATTACTTCACGTCGGTTTTCTGTGGGTCGGATGGTAGTACGGCTGAGCCGACCCATTCATGTTGAAACCATTAATAGCTTCAGCGTAGCTCTACCACATACAAAACTCTCTACTTAAAATATAGAAATAAAAATATTGAAATTCTTTATTAATGCCGTACTTCCAATATCACTACATTTTATAAAACAAAGTCCTTTGCCACGTTTATCTGTCTGCCTGTTCGCGATAAACTCAAAAATACTGAACGGACTTTCATGCCGTTTTCACCAGTAGATAAATTGATTCATGACGAAGATTTAGGTATTATTTTTTTATTATCAGGGTGGGATAACGTTCCCCAGGCCTGTTAGTAGTATTATATGATAATAAACAGTCGAAAACTAAAATATATAAATACTTCATTATATATACTCTAAAAATAATAATTCCCACTTTTATAGGTTCCTAAAATGTTACCAAATACCCGTTGTTTAGGTAAATCTGCCGAGGAAATTATTTAAACTGATCTCTGTAAAACTTCCACTATAAGGGCGCGCAAGTGTGATCCCTTTCGTATTACTTTTATGAGTACACCAGCAGTTGACGGGACCTATGCAAATGTTATTACGTTTACTCAGGAAACATTGCCTGAGGAGTGGAACACTCGGTGCGCAGCGATGCCATAAATACGTGCTCGCAGCTAAACATAAAGCGCTGCAAGCGCTGAGGGCGGAATTAAAGATGATACAGCCGCCTTCATTATTGTTCTTCTGTTTCCAATTTCAATTAATCCTTATGTTTTTGACCTATATTCGTTTTCAATAAAATCTCAGTCAAGTTTTAAATACAGAGCATAATAAATATAATAATAAATATTGTATACCTTATAAATAGAATTATTTAATTAAATACAATATACATTAGATTTTACACAACAACAGCAGGCGAATAAAGAAAGAACGTGATCGCTATTTAGATAATCACTAAAATGAATAGTAGATGTTATATAAATTATAGATACTTAAGTATAAATTGTATAAGTTGTAGCCAACATGATATTATAGATAGTGTTTCTTTATGCAATATCAATTCTATTAGTAATTGCACCAAATAATACCATAGACCTCTTAAAGGTAGTAGAGCCACGTTGTAGCTATTACTAGTTTCAGCATGAATGGGTCGGCTAGACCGGGGTAGTACCACCCTCTCACAGAATACCGACGTGAAGTAACAGTGCTTGCATTGTTACATTTCGTTCGGTCAGTGAGAGCACCGGAGGCCCACCTCCTTTCCCTTCCCCTTTCTCCTTTCCCTAGTTTTTTCTACTAATGTAGAATAAGGCGAAAGATAACAATATTGAAAAGATTTTTTCTTGTTACGTCAAAGAAGTGAGAGCGCCGGAGACCCACCTCCTTTCCCCCTTTCCCTTCCCCTTTCTCATTTCCCTACCCTCCCCCATACACAGGCTGGAAACGCACTTGCGACTGCCCTGGTGTTGCTAGTGTCTATGGACGGCGGTGCTCACTTAACATCAGGTGACCCACCTGTTAGTTTGCCTCCTGTTGCCATAAAAAAAAACCAATAAGAGTCAATGAGTATTGAGATGTTATTCTAAATACTTCCGAGATATTCTAATCCCCATGATTAATATATGATTCTTACATAAAATAAGAGAAAAGCGTCACCCATCATTCATAACTTGTACTATACCCAGGCACGATTTAAATCTCACGTTACTTTATAAAACGGCTGAAAAGTTTTTTTTAATATATTTTATGGAGGGATAACAGGCAAAGGTATGCGGTAGGTGGCTGTCAGCTAATATCTGAACGTATGCGGATCAGGCTGGCCTGTGCCGAGCAGATAAGTCGTAATATTGTATGTGCGTTACTTAACTGACGGGAGTGAGCAGACTGTGGCGGCGTTCAGTACTAATGAATCAAGTTTGGCGTAGGTTGGCGCGCTGCCCGCCGAATTCAACTTTTAATTGATTTGACATTATTCCGTTTGTGGATCCCAAACGTTTGCGACGCGCCCCTTCAATTATAACTCGTCTTCCAATGAAATGATCAAATGAAAATTAATTTTAGAAAGTTAAATGAAGTTGTTAAAACCACGAGAAAGATATCGTTAAACAACTGAAACGAATTTAATATGTTTTCTCGATCTATTTCAACATGTTATGTGCAGATTTTTAGTTGAAAGAAATTATCCGTAACTAGCTGACCGGGCCTTTTGAACGGATGTACTGAGGAAGAAAATGAGAATAAACCTTTTGTTCACAGTGCAACCATGTAGGTAACGAAGTGCAACTAAACGTCAATCTGACAATTTTTTTTTCGAACTGACTACGCTATTGTCAACAAAGTTGCTTACGAAGCTTGACTGATAAAAATCGTCACGTAAGGAAAAAGCGTTATGCCCATTCGACTTGAATTTTATACGAATGTGTGTGTATTTTATATATAATTCACTATTTTATATCTAATTTCTATAAAAAATGCATATTTTTCCCAAAACATTAAGTGAAACTTTTTGATTTAATTCCTTACTTTACGTTAAGGAACTTCGTTAACAGTCTCTCGACCGTACATGGTTTTTTTTGAAATTATTTGTTGCTGTTATGTTTTGTTGAATTAAGTAGTCGAATTATAGAAAATATGATTTTCCATGTTCAAATATCTTACCTATGCCGATTTTCAAGTTTATAGCTTGAATTGTATAAAACTTGAATTCCTATTTCAATCTGACAATGTTTTTGATGATCCGCCTAATATCAATTATATTCAGTCACTTATTTTTTTGTAAGGAGATCTTTCGCTTTTCCGTACGACTTTACATTTTCTATACTACAAGTATAACAAAAAAAGAATAAGACAAATATGTGCAGGCATTCTAAAGTGATTACATACATTCGGAAATTGCCTTTCAAATCAAATATTTATTAAATTTGGGCACTTAGAAAGCGCTTATGAATGTCCAAACGACCACCAGTTCGGTTTTATTTACATAAATATATACAAGTTAAAATGAAAGAATCTTGAAACTTGTTAAAACTAAAAAAAATAGTGAGATCAAACTCCATGTCAATTTTATAAGCTTAAGTTTAGATGAGTAAGTTTAGTGGTTAACCACATTAAGTAGGTACCGTGTTATAAAATAGTACTATGAAAAATTGTAGTTATATTATTCACACACACTTTAGATATCATAAGTGGTTGGAAATTGCAAAGTTGAAGTAATAGCTCGTGAGTTTAGTTACAAACTTGCAAATGAAAAGTTAATGTAAAACTTTCTGACAGGCATTGCGGCGCGGCTGCATTCGACCTCCTGACACTGCTCGAATGAATCCCAACTTTTTAATTACATGTTGCGGCTGTGTCCCAAATATGTCACCAAGAAGGAACCTAAACTGTTGAGTATTTACTTTCGTAGATGTAAAAACAAAGGACTTTACATAATCAATGAGAATTAAAACTTTTTTTATTGTAGCACGCCTAAGTGACTGCAATATGCCTGATGGTAAGCACAGTACAGTCCAAAAATAATGGCGACCACCGAGTGATACACTATTCATCGCCGGCCTGCGAATAGCTGGATATGCACAGGCTGATCCCGAAACGCGACCCGCAGAAGCGAATCACTATGACGAGTTTTTTCGCCATATACATGGTGGTTGCGACCCAGTCAGGCTGTAATACCCTACCACTCTGCTTTCACCATTGCCTCGTTCGTTATTGATCTGGGTGCACCACGCGCAGGTTGGCTTGAGTGTCTCAAGTCTTATGATGTTATTCGACACCCCTTACACCCCAAAAATGAAGATATTACACACATTATATTATTGTTATAAAAAATATACGATATTGTATAATATAAAAGTTTAATACCTACATGTTCGTATTAATATTTTGGTAATGTAAACCAACTTTGGTCAACTCGTAATTTTATTTGATCATACCTAAAATAAATTGAGGACCTTTTTTTTCTTTAACGGAATTATTCTTGTATCAGTTTCAGTTTCATCGATCGTTGAAGACATACAACAAACATACGCGATTAATATCTTCTTAAACCGTATCTACTATATTTTTTATTTAATTATGTTTAGGATAGTATCAAGATGTTATTCAATGGAATATCGCACTATATGCCTGGATCTTTTTCGTTCAATACAATTCCCTTACCAATAATCATCAATTTAGCTCAAAAACAGCTTACCCCATAACTTAAGATTTAAATATAATTTATATTCAACCTAGAAGTACCAATGTGTCATTATGCGTATAATATTACAAAGTATATTTATATAAACAATAAACAAGATGCGTTTGGCTGCCCCGTCCATCAACTGTAAAGATAGCATTAGTGGACGACAGCTTCAAGATGGTAACACGATCACGGGCGAAACAGCCTTATACCCAGAATAGGTCAATATTTACAAGCGCGAGTAGTTTGGTATTTATAACCAACATTTGTAATATTACAAGATATAACGTTAACCAAAGACACTCAATTAAGAACAAATGCAAAATATAGAACATATTAATCCCAGTGACTGAATATGTATGGACACTAGTTTCTGCCCGCAGCTTTGCTCGCACTAATATTGAGTTGTCCTATGCCTCGGGAATACTATTTTAGTAAGTTACCCTATATCCTTTTCTGTACCCTGACGTGTATTAAAAATGTTGTGATGATTGGTTGCCTAGTTAAGGTGTGAAGACGTAACGAAAGACCTTAGATACTTTTGCATATAAAATTATATGTATTATATTTTCTATTATATAACGAGCTAACGGACCTGGCGGACGTTGTCCCCGTAATATAAAATAAAAAGTTTGACCAATTATATACCTAAATCTTTCTCATGAATTTCTCTATCTACTGGTGAAAATCCGTTCAGTAGTTTTCGAGTTAATTGCGAACAGACAGATAGACGTGGCAAAGGACTTTGTTTTATACTATATACCTAATGATATTAATTAGGATATTAAAGTATATGAGCCATTCTTAGGACACACTTATCCTACCTGCCTGTCTTAAATTTACCGACTCAAAAGTAAGTATTTGTGTCGTTAAGTGTATTTAATAATGTTAACGGTTTATTATTATGTTAATTATATCTTGAATATACAACCGAAGCACGGCTCTTCACACTGTAACAAGCCACAACATGGCGCCTTCCCGCCGCGATCAAATTAAACACACGCCAGTTATAAAGTAGCGTTATAATAATACTGTAAATGGTTAGAAGCACTTTGTTGAATCATATATATGCTGTTTAATATAATGCTTGATATTAAATTAAAAAGTGATGGTCTCCGTTGGTAGCGTGTTCGGACACCACGTCGATTTTTTATATTTTATAGCATAGTAGGCAAACGAACAGGTTGGTCACCTGATGTTAAGTGATCACCACCGTCCATAGACACTTGCAACACCAGGGGAGTCGCAAGTGCGTTGCCAGCCTGTGTTGGGGGGGAAAGGGAAAGTGGAAGGGAGGTGTGTCTCCGGCGCTCTCACTGACCGAACGAAACGCAACAATGCAAGCACTGTTACTTCACGTCGGTTTTCTGTGAGAGGGTGGTAGTACCCCGGGCGAGCCGACCAATTCATGCTGAAAACAGTAATAGCTTCAGCGTGGTTCTACCAACTACATGGACTTAGGTACGAATCCTTGCGACTGATTCAGAGCTTTCGGTAAAGATAAACATCGTAAAATCACAGCACAATGGTAGGGATTCTCCTAAGCCCATCTGACTATGGATAAAGTTGAAAATCTGTCGCCTAACACCTTTTGATGTGTTCCGACACTAGCACTGTAGAGTCTGTTCCCTTTAAGTTTAGCCTGTTTACCATCTTAGACTACAACGGCTAAAACCTAAAAAGTCTTAAAAAAAAACAGTGAGTGTATCAGTGGGTACATGCGGAGGAAGTGTAACTTTGGCTTATATGTATTAAATTATATATAGATGATAATGCTCATAAACTATATACTATTCGAAGTTCGGGAGAATAAATACTTAACTACACATTTATTAATTTTGGTATACTACCAGACCCACACAGATAATTATTATCATAATCGTTTTATACATTTATGTGTTTTTTCCTTAGGATTTCATTAAATAATTATCTGAATTATTTTGTAATTATGGATTACCATTGTTAATTGAATAAATATCATAGCAATGTACCCGCTAACTAACAATACACTACAATACATTAACCATAACTGGAATGCTATGTTAAATTATAGTCGAACTTAAAATATTGAAAACGATTGAAGGCAGACAATTCACGAGTTGGGAGTTCGAATTTATTGGATATCTGGCACGAATTAAAACTTCCAGCGTTCAGTGTTTTGACTTCCACTTTTTCTATTTACTTTTCTATTAAACTTTGTTTTCTCAAGATACGGGATGAGGCCGACTCGAGATTTATCTACGCGATACCGTTCTATTTGGCTGAGGGAAAATTCAATTTGGTTTTTACCTGAGGGTGCTCCGTGCGAACCCTCGCATCCTGTATTTAATGTTGTTGGATTCTTCGTAAGGAAACATAAACGTGATATTTTACTGCTTATTTACGGCTTTTGTGAGTATCTACATGCATAATAATCAATACATACTGCCAAAAAAAAAAAAGAAATATTAGGCATATACTTAAAAATTTTAAATTTCAAATTATTCACAATAAAGTATTTAAAAGATTGTCTGTAGAGGAAGAGTAGAAGAAGTGAGAACACAGGAATTATTATTATGCTGAACTATTTATAACCTATTAGATTTTATATTAAACTATGAACAATTCACAGCTGGTCCAAAGTTATCTCAAGGAAAATACGGGCTTAATGACTACGCCATGGCTCAATGTTCATGCTTTTCGTAAAATTCTGTAAATGAAAGTTGAATGTTATAATGTGATAAGTAAATGTGATGTAATATCAAGTTTAACGGTCGTTAAGTGATAGGTTTATTTCAGTTATTATAATTTGTTATCGTACTCTATGAAATCCAGAAGGTGTACTCTTCGAGATTCTACTTAACGTACTGCTATTCTACGAGACCTTTGTAGTCCTTTACGTGAACAATCTACGATACCTCTATAGAGTACTAATTACGGAAATACTTCCATCAAATCGTACTCTACTCAAATTATGTTTATATTACAGCCGTATATTCTATTATGTTCTTGAGTACGTATTAAACAACCATTTCATGGCTCATTCTACATAAAAGACTAGTTTTTTTTGTTACCATTTTTATATTCCAAAACGTCGAGTACTTCATTATTTTAAAGCCTATATCACTCTCACGGTAAAAACTAATCTAGAGAAAGACACTTACTTTGTGAAAATCCGACAAGTACTATAGGTTATAGAGCGTGAAAAGAAAACATAGCTACATTAACAAATACGCTCGAAAAAATTATCCTCATTTTAAGAAGTTGACCGAAAATATAGACCCAAGAAAAGTATTTCTAGATTATTCTGTATCTAACCTATAAAATGTAACAGATAGACGTATAAACAAAGTCTGTAATTGAAAACATGTGTCAATGTTGCTTGATAATATTAATTAGTAATCGTAATTAAATATCAACATTTCATCCGAGAGAAATCGACGAATAAGTCTGATCATATATAATATACGGAGATGTTTAGTATATATATATTTAGGTATACGTAAAACCTACGTATATTTTTTCAGGTATAATTTATTCATGGATACCGTACAGGTATATTTTTCCAAGGCGTAAATTATAAATCTCGTAAATGCGTAAGTTACCGTAACTTCAACTCTGTGTCTGAACCGTCTTTTAAAAACACCGAGAACGAGAAAGAAAAACAGTTGACAAAAGCGATTTTGCTGTTTTCATTTACTTTCCATTATTCTTTAACTCGTTTGTCATTCTGTACTCTCCGCCCGAGGCGCGTAAAGAAGAAAGATGACGGTTGTTTATTTTTACGCAGCTAAGTGACTACGACTAGGGGGCAAATAAGAAACATTCACAGCAGAAAGATTTGCCGGATGTTGTTCGGTTTTTCGGTAACACGCTACGATGAAGTTTAAGTACCGAGGAAACATATATACACTTCAATTCCTACGAATAAATACTGTTCTATGTAATAGCAATGTATAAACATCAATCATTTCTTTATATTTTAAATAGATAAGTCATTTACGTTTGTACAATGTTTATATACCATTAGTCCTTATGTTTTCTTAATGAAAGAAAAGCATCATCAGGACTGTAGGCCTCTTCCCGAAGGAAGGTATGGGAATCACTATGACAACCCACGACGTATTGGCGATTTCAAACACCGAAAAATCCACAGTTCTATATTTTCCCCACATACATTGTATTATACATGTGTATCTCTCGGTGGTCGCCGTTGTTTTTGGATTGTATTGTGCTTAACACCAGGCACCTTGCAGTCACTTTGCCGTGCTACAATAAAAAAAAACACATTGTATTATACATTGTACTATAAGAACATATCTCAGATTCAGGTTTCCATCTCTCAGCTTCATCTTCACCGTCAGGAAGCCGATAATGTTACCAACTTACATTAGTAAATATAAGTGTCAAATCGTTGGGTTCGAACCTGCGTGCATCGAATGATATTCCACCGGTGAAACTACTAGGCCACAATGACTTTAGAAAGCATTTTTGTCTTAAAATAAATTAAAAACATAAGTATGTTGTGTACATAACATTATATGTTACAACATACTGAGATATGATACATATTATTAAAATGTATCTTGTTATTACTAACGCAGTATTGCGGGAAAGCTTCATAATAAAGGAGCGCGATACAGTGACACAAAATCTTACATCACTGCGACAACATTACACATATCACCTCCACACACGTGCACGCATACACGCTTACACATGCAAGTGGAAGGGTTTTATTTTTTTCCCTTATCAAACTGAAATAGTTTAGAATATTATCCGATACGAAATATATATATATAAGAGTTGTTGAGGTATGTATGCTTGGTACACATATATGTATGAATACTTAGCTTAGCTCAGATAGGTCGCGAATTGCATGTATAAGGCAATAGCCAAAGCCGAGATATGCCGCGCGCCCTTGAGCTAGTTGTCAAAATAAAATCGGCTGAGTGCCTTAAACGTTCGCCTTAGTAGTCCGGTGAAGCTGTTAAGACCTTGCTTGAACAATAGCGTAGTCAGTTCGAAAAAAGAAATCATAATATATACAAATGACATTGCTCTTTAAGATGTTACTAAGCGCCGGAGCTCTTCACTATCAGTTTGCAGTGATGGAATTAATCACTTAGCCAGACAAGCTCTCTTCCAGCTGAGATATCGTTAATTTAACACTTAAAACGTTTTTATTCGAGTGGATAATTGCAAGGGGGCGGTCATAATGACTCACGTTCGGGCTCGGCAAAGATTGATGGCGTACTGTGTTAGGACATTAAAATAGCTGACTGAACATTTGAATAAGAAATACTCGATAGCCCAAGGGATTACGAGATGAAACGATCGTTTATATTTATTTTTTTGCTGTACGATTATCGAGGAATGTATTCAAAATGGCGAAGCGTGAAAGATATTATTTGAATATAGAATATATTTTCTGCGAAATGCGTAGAAAGGAAATATCATCTTTATTTCCAAAGTGTAAATGATGATATTCAAAATAGATACGAATTAGGCTAAATTAGATACCGTATATTATAATGCTGATTGTTATATACATTAGGGTGTTCCAGAGAATATTAAAATAAAGAGACTTTACAGAGCAAAATCCTAGGACTTCATATTGATGTTTAAAGGTCGGGAGTCGATTTTTTTCATTTCTCATTTAATTAACGCAGGATCTTTTAACTTTGGAATTTTTTAACTCAGCCTCTGATTATCGCTCTGAAAGAACAAACTTACATTCTTATAGGAAATTGAATGTTCTACAAATAAAATGTATTATGACTTTTTGGTAAATCCACCTCTGCAGAAGACCCTACGTTAAATTAGACAATGTAGAAATACTGTTAATTATTAAATAAAAATAACCCAATATATGTGTAATGAGGAATATCGTAAGTGTAAATTTCTTGTTTGCATATATTTTTACTGTATTTTATATTTTACGGGTCATTTGACCAGGCCTTGGCTGGTAGTGTGAACGCTGCGGAGTCTGTTGCTGGCTCTGTCTCGGCTGCCAATTCTGCTGCCGGCTCCTTGCCCAGCTCTGATGCGGAGTTGGAGGTGCTTCCTATGGATGTAGACGTCCTGGATGCACAGAGACTGAAAGCTTTCGCTGGATCGAAGACCGCTTGCATCTTCGAGACGGTGAAAAAAAAACTTGCAGGGCCCTTGTATCAAGACCTTGAAAGGCGCTACTAGGACCCTGCAGGTGGTTGTGGCGGCCCTTGCCGAGCGCATAGAGGGGGAGGAGACCCGAAAGCTCCAAAGGGAGGTGAAAAATCTCCGCCGCCAGGTGGAGGATTTAAAGGCGGAGAATAAGGCGTGGAAGCAGGAGGCAAATGCCAAGAAGCAGATGCCTCCGCCTTCGGTACCCACACCGATGGAGCCCCCAACTAACCAATGGGAAGAGTTCCTCGCCGGGCCGTCTCGCGCCTCGAGTGATCTCTGCAGGTGTCGTTCGGTAACATGCTGAACGCACGCCTCCCAGGGTAGGGAGCCGGCGAACGCAAAGGCCGCCGCGGAGGCCACGGTGCGGTACCCCCTTATTGCCCTCAATGCCATCATGCGCTGCGCAGCGCGTAACGCCCGTACACTAGCGGCACCGAGGGCATCGGTCTACACAGGCATTCCGTAGACAGCCATCGCCCGCACGACCCCCATGTCTCGGCACCCAGCACTCGGCCCCCCTATGTTAGGGAGCAGCCAGCCGAGTGCCACCGCCGCCCCAATAATTCGCGGTCTGAGCCCCTCATAATAAATGAGCCTCAAACCGCCAGCACCCGTTCAGGGTGAGGCCCAAATACTTCATCTGGGTCCCCACCCTGTTTCGGGCGCCCTCCACCATTATGTGGGCCCCAGGTGGTGGCCATCGCCGACGCCCGTATCAGGCGACAGTCCAAGCCGAGGTGTGCCGTGCACCCTTAAGCTATTTGCCCATATAAAATCGGCTGAGTGTCTTAAGCGCTCACCTTAGTAGTCCGATGAAGCTGTTAAGACCTTGCTAGGTGCAATAGCGTAGTCATTTCGAAAAAAAAAAGATTATACAAACATATAAATGTCAATTTTATAAATAACATACACATTGGGACCTATATAAATATGAACAGTATGAACGGGGATTAAAACAAAACATAACCGTTTGTTCGATTATACATACACATAAGTTTAAGATAAACCTATTTGTTTGTGTATGTACGCACACGTAATTATCAAAATTTAGCTTTTGTTTTGGGTAGCCTTTCCGGCCCGTTTCCAGCGGTTTTTGTACAACGTTAACATAATGTTTAGAAAAACAACGGGTAAGTACGTATAGATGAGGGTCGGGCCGCTAATCTGATGCCGAGTGAAAAGATTTACTGAAAGCCTGGAGATATTAATCTTACCGTCGTTCCTATAGAGAACCGATCAATAGATACGTAATCTATATAAGGTATACAAAAATAAATGTTTCTTTGGTTATGTTTTGTTCATATATTTGTCCGATTCCGATGTAGCTTTGTTGAGATATTATGTGCAGTACCAGGACGTTACAAAAAGTGGCATCCGCGTCATTTTATTTCGAAGATAATGTGAACAAACAAAAGGTGGATTATTTTATTCATATAAAGAAATTAAAGGCAAAAAAGATTATATATCAGGTTTTTTTTTCTCGAACTGACTACGCTATTGACCTTGCAAGGTCTTAACAGCTTCACCGGACTACAAATGTATCACATATATTAGTAACATTTTCAATATTTTGCAACTAAATACAAAAAGTCGAACACACACCGTATCTTATAAATACATTTGATTTTTAAAACCACAATACTCAAGTCTCATGTCACACGATTATATCTAATAGTTTTAGGAGTTCTATTTATTTAGACATACAACAGCGTATG
Organism: Antheraea pernyi; assembly: GCA_015888305.1. NCBI lineage: Eukaryota > Metazoa > Arthropoda > Insecta > Lepidoptera > Saturniidae > Antheraea > Antheraea pernyi. The sequence continues at coordinate 405,904 of MU158897.1, read as the reverse complement.
TTTCTATAAAATAACACACAGGTTTATACTTAAAAGTGTGTGTACCTATGTACACGCGTTAGAAGTTATGCTTCTTTGGCGTAACAAATTAAAAATATTTTCAAAATTTTTATCTTTCGCCTTATTCTACGTTTGTAGATAAAACGACACTAACAATAAAACAAAGTTGACTATAGCTAACTTCAGGGTGTCGGTTTTAGGTGACGGTGTGCGCGCGTACCGTAAAAATTTACTCTCATCATTTTCCCCTAACGCGCCAAAAGAAGTATAACTTCAAAAACCAAAACAGAAATTCGTATCAAATGACAGTGTAAATATCTTAATATTTATACAAGTAAAAGAACATGTTATTATATTCATTAGTTTGGCTTCGTTTTAAGGACAATCAATTTATTGAGTAAATGTAGTGATTTATCTTTCAATTCCACAAGATTCACGTTCGTTCACAGAATATCAATTTAATCCAACCAGTGAATAAACCTTAAGGTTATCCTAAACTTACAGTACAGTTATATCGAAGTATACCAGCGTGTTATAACGCGCCAGAAACATATCGAGCCCATACATTTAGGATGCTCAAGGAAATATGTTGTATGTATAAAACTCAGTGGTTCGTTATATATTACCTACTGCGCAAATAAACTAACGAACCGTTACTTGCGTGCTAAATAATGTCAATAATTATTTTATCATATAATATATAAAATCTACAGCAAAAAATTTACTCTAAAAAAATCAATAGAATGTCCATAGCCTAGATAAGTACCTAGTCTTGAATTGTCATAAACCTATCAATATATCAATCACTATACATATCCTATTCCATTTTGAGGATTTCGTTGTGCTATCTTCGATATCCAAGATACAAGGCTAATATGGAATCCCCTTAAAAATAAATCGGTTTACAAATGTGGAAACGATGAGAAAACAAATATTTTAAAAAAAAGCGGATTGAGAACCTCCTTTTTAAAAAATTGTACGCCAATATAATCGTAGTATCGATCTACAAATTCTCTATTCGAATAAAGTTACAGTACAGCTGCAAAGTCTTAATTACCATTATTCATAAAAATGCTCGAGTGCGCTACACTCGACGCGCCACTCTCGAGATGGTACCTACCTTGTCGATGCTGATGGATCGATGCTTTTAGGGAGTTGTGTCTGTTCCAACAATCGGTTGTTTTGTGTTGAACCTATTCTAAAAACGAATTTACTATCTTCGTTTCCATTTAATATACCTAATTAGATTTTATCAACTAGAATGTATGTAATCGCAACACTTCAAAATCGCTGCAACTATTTGGATAATTCTTTTTTGTTAAATTGGTATTTGTCAGGGCAAGGTTTGTATGCACGAAAAAATCGTAGGAAGTGAAAAAAATGAAGAAATAAATAATAGTTTAAAAAACACGCTTTCATAAAAAATCCAACTGAAAAACAGAAAATAAAATTTAATAAATTTGGATTAAGAATAGTGTAAATTAGAAATAAATGTATATTTTTGTAAAAAGTGTCAAAAATTTGATAAAAATACTGATATCTGGAGGTGCTGATATTAACAGTAACGCATTGTTTATCGGATTATTGCATTGTCATCGACAGGTGTGCAAAGTTTGAATTAAATCTGATCGTTCAAAGTAGGACAAAATCGAGTTCAAAGGGGTCGGTTACAAACATACATACATAGAGGTGAAGCTAATAAAAGCGTGATAAAAATGAGTTGGACTGGAAACAGTAGGAAGATCTTCGAAAATATTAACAGCTATTCAGTTGTTCGATTGCCTTTTTATTTCTATATGTAATAAAATGTAAATAAAAAAAAATGGGAAACGTCAGAATATATGGCCTAAAATTCTCATACAAAACCAACAAGTTAAAATCATATATAGAAAGAATGAAAAGTCGCAAACAGTAATTGCCGGAAAACCGAAAACAAAAGAACAATTTTAGATTTCTATTTGCAGTGCGGAACACTCGGTGACAAAGAACACTACGATTCCATGAAATTAAATACACAAACCGTGTATTATTAACACTAGTGCTGTATTTTATCACTATTCTTATTACGATTTGGTTATATTGAACAATATTTTGCAATATCGAATGCGTTGGAACATACGGTCCCGGCAATGGGCGGAGAATGCCGGCAACTGAACTCACTATGGGAGTATATTGCTATTCGATGGCGGGACGATATTGGAATTCCTTTGCGGGATAATAATGTAAAGAAGTGCCTATAGAACAACTTGTTCCGAATAAAGATTATTATGCCATGGACTTCGAAATTATATTTTATTAATTTATGTATATATAATAATTGAAATCAGGTTTATATTATTACGACAATATTGTAGTATATATTCAACGAGTCTAATTTGGTATAAATTAACTAGTTTCATTTACTTTTTATAAATTTACCAACGAAATACGTTTTAAATTGAAATTATATGGTTAGGTTTATATGATTTGAGACAATATTGTAGTAAAAATTCGATAACACTAATTTTGGTATAAACTAAGTAAAGTTTCAATAATACATTTTGAGACATAATTATTGTTTATTCAATAAAATATACATTATACTTAATTCACATAATAATTGATAGTAATTTAGATTATCAAAATTATTTAATCAGAATCGTCTTCGATAATAATTCGCTTTCTTTTACTAGATTTTGCCGGTACAACTGTATCTTCGTCTGCTTCGCTCTCGGTGTCTGTGAACAAAAACAATACATACGACACGCCTTTCTTTTTGCGAGTAAGATTGCAATTCCGATATCGCGTATTGCTAGATTAATATACAAAAGTTTGATTTCTTGAAAATTCTTGTTATTTATGGGATATAGCGTAGATAAAGAAATACAGCACTTTATTTCTATTGAAAGAATCTAAGTAAAATACTGTCCAACCGGTACACAGTACTTCTGTCTGGTTACTAAGGGATTTTTATAGCATTATTTGAATATAAAAAATCTTTATTATATTTAAAAAAGTTATAAGTCGCATTTAAGTGTACATTTTATCACCGACAAGTAAAATCTTGTGAATGTGTATATTGTTATAAATTACGATACGACACCTATCAAGTAGGTAATTGTATGTTTTATATCAACCTAACAACAAATTATTAAAATCGTGCCTTTAAATCCACGCAAAAACTTAATAGAAGTGACTCTATTCATAAACGAATATTAATCAGCTAAAGATTATAGCATGTATCATTTTATTAGTTTGATTTTGGTACAAATAGTGGTAACTAGATACACCTAGAGAAGACTGGTTCTCAAAAGCCAGTAGGTACTTTACGACAAATCTTCAAGTGATTGGTTTACCAACCAATCCGTACCTAATTATCCTCTAGAAAATACCCTCCGAATACTACGTTTTCCTTCCCCGAATGACCACTCATTTAGGACTTGATGTCCATAAATTAAAACGAACCATTAGCATTTCACAATTTGCATCACGTAGCGTTAAAATCATATTAAATAATTACAAAACGTAACAGATATATTAAAAACGATGTTATATAATGTGAGGAATATCGGTCACGTTTACTTCCGAGTTCTTTTTTTTATCATAGGTGGCAAAGGAACAGGTGCGTCACCTGATGTTAAGTGATCACCACCGTCCATGTACACTAACAACACCAGAGGGGTCGCCAGTGCGTTGCCACCCAGTGGGTTATAGGAGGGAGAGGGAGAGGCGAGGGGAGGGGAGATGGACCTTCAATATCTATAAACAAGGATACCCGTAAATATTTGATTAGATTACTCGTCCATATTTGTCGTTCTTTCATTGTCATTTACTCGCCTTCAAGTGCTTTATGTCTATCGAATTTATAATAACTTGATACTGGGTGGCGAATTAGGAATTCATATTTTATACAATTCAAGCTATAAACATGAAAATCGGTATAGGTAAGATATTTGAACATGGAGAATCAGATTTTCTATGATTCGACTACGTAATTCAACAAATTATTTAAAAAAAAAACATGTACGGTCAGACACTGTTAACGAAGTTCCTTAATGTAAAGTAACGAATCAAATCAAAAAGTTTCACTTAATGTTTTGGGAAAAATATTCATTTATTATAGAAATTAGATATAAAATAGTCAATTATATATAAAATACACACACATTCGTATAAAATAGAAAGTGACAGGTAGGTAATCGCATGTATAGATAGCAAGTCGAATGGGGGGGGGGGCATAACGCTTTTTCCTTACGTGACGAATTTTATCAGTCAAGCTTCGTAAGCAACTTTGTTCACAAAACACTTGTAGAACTGCGGGTATAATACATCATCATGTTGTAGGTGGTAGAGCCACGCTTAAACTATTACTAGCTTCAGCATGAATGGGTCGGCTCACTCGGGGTAGTACCACCCTCTCACAGAAAACCTACGTGAAGTAACAGTATTCGCATTGTTCCCCATCCACCCTTCTCCCCAAATACAGACTGGCAACGCACTTGCGACTCCTCTGGTGTTGCAAGTGTCTATAGACGGTGGTGATCACTTAACATCAGGTGACCCACCTGTTCGTTTGCCTCCTATTAAATATAAAAAAGAAATCATATAAATATCGTTATGTAATACTCACCAGTATCGATTTTTGGTATATGACTTAGTATATCTTCAGTGTCCGGCACATCTTGCTGTAAAGTTCTCTTCGCGAATGATAATAAATCTTCATCAGCACTCTCCTGTTCGTTATCTTCTTGTATTTTCGGCAATTTTACTCTACGATTCGTATCAACTGAATCGACACTAGAACTTCTTTTACGTTTATTTGCTGTACGTCTTTTGCTGTGTAAAGGTCTACCGCTTTTATTAATTACATCATTGATATTATCATCCCTCAGTTTTCTCAAATTATCAAATAAGTCATCATCATCACTGGAAACGTTTGCATCATTTGACGGTTCGTCAGTTACAGTGGGTTCATCAACAGTGTTATCAACGATGAGTTCGTTGTTCACCGCTTTTAGAATGATTTCACGTCTCTTCCTTATTGTTTCATAATGTAGGTCACTTGGTATTCTCCAATAAGTTTCCTAGGATTCAATACATTTATAATAAAGATAATTGAGTTCTTTAAATTCATAGCTTTGATTAATGATAAGGTTTACTATTACAACTAATAATTAATGCATTATATATTGCATATAATTATTCGTTGCCTGGTGTTAATTATTATCTAGCTTTTCCCCGCGGCGTCACTCGTGCAAAGATATATTGAACCCTTACCCTATGTTCTTTTCTCTAATCCTGCCGTGTATCCAAAATGTTACAATGATCGGTTAAATTGTTAAAGTATGAAAACGTAACAAACAAACTGACATTCGTGTTTATAATATTAGTTAAAATAAATTCATTTGTTATGTAGTACATCTCATAATTTCACATTCTCAATTGTATACCATGTTATTCATGCACAATAAATAGTTATGACTATTGCGTTATTAAGTAGGTGTGTACTTATGTCCACACGATAGAAGTGAAAACCTATAAATGCACATTACAGCTAATACAGATTGCTCAATATTTATATGTAAATAAATAATAGTTATATTTAAATCCGCGCACTGCGTAAATACAAAACAAAGATGATATTATTTAATTAATGTAATACGTAATAATAAAAACGTAATTATTGGATCGACACACTTTGTATCAGATAGTAAACGTGGTTGATGACGACTGGAGCCGAGTATATAAGACTCACTACGTCACCGAACCGAGCGTGACGATTCATTTTCATTACAACATATAATAAAAAAATATATACGTATTTTTGACATACCTGTTCATCACTCGGTGGCACTACACCAACTCCCAGTAACAGCTTTTTAAATAAACCATTTTCCATGGCTTCGACAGACTCTTTTGATATGGGCACAAGTGGAACTCCATCTAAAGTCGGGACAAAACCCTCGGCTTCTTGATCTAAAGCGACTTCTTCTAAACTTTCTGCCAGCCATTTAAGAGCTTCAGCTTGACCTATTGGGGAATTATATGTTTGAAATATTTTTATAAATTAATTAAATTCAAGAACTTTACAAAATATTTTTCAATAATGCACCTATAAAAGAATTACACTCGATATCTGATAGGTTTTTGTTCATTTGACACGTTTCCTTAACAATAAAGGTCCGCGATTTCATTATAACATACGCGTCAACAGAAATTTTCAACATTCAGCTAAAATTGAAAATAACACTACGGTTTGTTTATTTCACTATTAGGCAGTACAGATTCAGGCCTCGCTGATCATAAGAGAAGCGGCCTACCTCGCACAGTTAGGACACCAGCGGGTATCAAAGCAGTGAAGGCACGAATCGAACTAAATTCAGTATGTACGCAAAGAATCTTAGCTCTTCAGATGGGGCTCAGCAGAATAATGATCAAAAGAGTGCTAAATGAAGTCCTGGGACTACGAATTTATCGCAAACAGAACGAACATTTGAAATAATTAGGCTTGAAAGTTCCCGGACTTAGTTACGTTGGCAAACGGGAAAAACACAACGAAATTTTTATTCAGACTTTAAAAAAAATTAACATCGAAGAAAGTTACAACAAAATGATAAGAGATATATGCCCACAGTAGTGAAGAAGCGAGTACGTTCATTCCGAGGGTTCAGCGAGTGCATTACCCTTCGTCATTCATAATCTGGCTTGGAGTCACATATTCAGGCTTTTGTGAAAACGGTGTAAAGACCAGGGCTGTTATGTACCAAAATAGCGTCTTAACAAATATAGTCGAATCCTTTCCTAACAATATTCGGAAGCAGACATTGGATATTCTAGCAGGATTCTACGCTAGTTTATAAGGCACAAAGCACGCAAGCTCGCACCGCCCGTGAAATTGACATCATCGGACATAAATGGCCATTCTTCTATTCCAGATTACAGGGCCACACTTCAATCGGGATTATAAAATATGCCAACATTTGTAAAATGTGTTGGCCAACGATTGCCCTAAGCCTCATGAAAATTTGGAGTATCTTAGGGCATTTCTGGTTAAAGCAACGGCAGAAATATATATAATTATTTGATTCGAAAAACTACTTCCAAAAAATCCGAATTTTGAGTATAATTTAGGAGAGTAAAACTTGGCAAATAAACATCATAGAAATAAAAATTATACGTTCACATTCATACTAGAAGTGTAATTCTGAATATGAATGAATTTTTAGAACCTCGCCTTTTTTTCCTAATCCATTTCACGTGAAATACTCTTACTGTGAGTTATCCTTAATAGATAGACATATATCATCCCGGAGTTTTTTGTAAATAATTTGATGTACAATTCGGTAGTACTTTATTTTGATATGTCTCATATGCATAACCATTATACATTTAAGCGTACAAAAGTACCTTCTACGACTGTGTTGGAATACATCGATTGTTGTCTAGTTTGCATGGCATGAATAGCATGGCATAGCATGAATGGGTCGGCTCGCCTCCGGTACTACCACCTGACACACAGAAAAACAACGTGAAGTAACAGTGCTTGCATTGTTGCGTTACCTTCAGTCAGTGAGAGTGCCGGAGGCCCACTTCCCCTTCTTTCTCCTCACCCCTCCCTCCTTCCCCCTATCCCACTAACACAGGCTAGCAACGTATTTGCGACTCCCCTGATGTTGCTAGTTTCTATGGACGGCGGTGATTACTTAACATTAGGTGTACCCGTCTGTTCGTTTGCCTCTTATGACATTTTTTTATAGATATATGTAGATGTAAACATTTACAATTTTTGCCGATACACTTCTGTTAACTTTAGTAAATTAATGAAAAACTGTTTTAGTAGTTAGGACCCCTTCAATAACTGACAGTCTTTATTCTAAAAACCTTACATTCTACAATACTAATTGAGTGCGCTGGAAATGTTGAAGTATATAAATAATAGAATAGTTGGAAACTACTTACCGCTATTCACAGAGTTCACCAACAGTCTAGAAATTTCGCTGGCGCTTAGTTCAATACGTTTCTTTGGTTTACTCTCTTTACCTTGGTTTTCTTTCCCCTTTTTTACATTTTTATTTGTTACAGGCGGAGAGTTACTGTTATCACTATCAGAATTATCGGATATTTCACTATCTGATGAACCTTTGAATAGAGGATATAATTTATAAGCTTTAAGTGAAACGAATTATGTATTATTTATATACAATAATTATATACAATACAAATAAAAAAAAAACATATTTAATTTATTAGTTAAAAAAAAATTAAGAACACGATATAATCAACTAACTCTTGCTCACAGTTTCGCTCGCTTTAGTATAGATTCGACCAATCCTGCGGTAACTGTATTTTTTTTCTATTTGAAAAGTTTACCTTTTATGTACCTCTGACAAAATGTATTGAAAATTTCATGATGGCCGGCTCTGTTATTTAAGCATGAAAGCGTAACAAACTCACATTCATATTTATAATACTTAGTAAATATGCGTAACTGCAAATGAGCAATACTATTCATAATTGATATTAAGACCTTTTTAAACAATAAACTATTTATTATTTATATTAAAAACCTGATTACCAATACTAATGAAATATAATCGTAATGAGGCTTTTAATCTTTAACTGTAATATTACGTGTATAATAAGAAAATACGCAACATAGATACCGGGCGAACAAATTTCACGCGGGATTTATTTTCCAATAGCCTATTTAAAACTTATTGGAAACCAACAAAAAGTGAACTCTAACCCCCGCCTAATGACATAGCGGAAAACAGGATTCTAGCGACTATGAAAATCGACAAACTGGGGACAATATAAAGTAATTGTTTCGTAACGATTCAAGTACATTAGGTTAATAAACATTATTAAATTAAGTTATTTTATAAGTAGGATCTCCTTAACCCTTATGAAGGATTATATATGAATGATTTTGGGGTGTAAGGGGTGTCGAATAACATCTAAGACTTGAGACATCCAAGCCAACCTCACCTGCACGTGGTGCACCCTGCTGAATAACGAACGAGGCAATGGTGAAAGCGGGGTGGTAGGGTTTTACAGCCCGACTGTATAACCACCATGTATATAGCGAAAAAGCCCGTCATAGTGATTCGCTTCTGCGGGTCGCGTTTCGGGATCAGCCTGTGCATATCCAGCTATTCGCAGGCCGGCATGACAGTGGCGACCGGCGATAGATAATGTGTCACTCGGTGGTCGCCATTGTTTTTGGACTGTACTGTGCTTACCATCAGGCATAGTGCAGTCACTTTGCCGAGCTACAATAAAAAAAGAAAGAAAAGATTTTTTCAATTTTTTGAAAAAAAATACTTGCAATATCTTTGTTAAGCCATTATGTAATATGAGATATATGGGGCCATTCAAGTATTATGTAAGCAGAATTTTAGTCCGCCCCCTCCCCCTGGTCAGCAAACGTAAGCAATGTTCTTAAGCCGGACCAGTAGTTCCTGTGATTACCCCCTACAACGTCACAAACTTTATCTCTTTATAATATTAGTATAGATTAGATTATTATTATGATTATGAAGTATAGATAAATAAATCGTTTTAAGTCAATTCTAAAAGTAGGGATAAATAGTTTAATTATATTGCTATTGGTCGTTATAATCATTATCGTTACAGAAATACGTTTAAATAAGCATTTTAGAAGTTCGTAGTTAATTCAATTTTTTATAAAATAATTTCAATATAGAAGTAACAGCATAATGCACTACAATAATTAACATAAAACTGAATTAAGTCGCACTCACTGAGAACTCTACGTACATTTGTAGAATAAAATGACATAAATCTGAATTAATGCATTTCCTAAATAAATTAAAGTAAATAATCTCCTTTTTATATCAAACATCTATATGCGCGGGTAATCCCGATTGTTGGTATGGCGCGACGTGGCGACGCAAAACACGAACTTTGCACTATTAACGAAATACTCAAAAACATTTGCAAACCTATCTGTATAAACATAAGATTCAAATTGTTTTGTCGGCCACTCATTTAACTGGTGTTACGCGGCACGCGCCGATGACCTAGCGCCCTTTTATAAATGCCGCCAAACACACCGCGCCTGCATCTAGTTGAATTTTTGTATTTAATAAAACGTATATTTATGTAATAAAATAAATAAACAGTCATTATTTTATAGAACAAATTTGTAATGCTTTATCTTTTCATTATGTCATAGCTGATTCCTGTCGTAATCTGTTCTTATATGCATATAACTTATACAAAACAATTTCGATGTTTCACATCTGCCAGGCGTCCCGTGACGGCTCAATTTTTTGATGAAATCATGGACTTTTTCTCATTTTACTTTACTTAATTAATTATCTTCAAAGACTAAGATTTTCACACGTTTCAATCACAAAGAGAAAACACTGTCATCCATTTTTGTAGTTTTTATCGTATTGAAGTGGCTGTTGAATTTGATGTATCATTCTCGCAATGTTAATTTACTTTATTTAAAAGCCGAAAAACGTAAATTTAGACTTAAATATTTTTGAAGTGAGAACTTCTTTAGATGCGTTGAGCGTTACTTTTGGCGCGAGATTAATTGTTACTAATTTCACGTCATGACATGCTAGCAAGCGTGACCGATCTTATTGCGCTTGCGCGGTTTGCTTTAGCGACGCGTAGCCACAGTATAGCTATAGAATTTATAATTTTGATATTTTGTATCGAGATTATGCAGCTTTTTATTTATTAATTATGAAATGTATATAATTATTGTTCGGAGTGTCAATAGATGTGAAAACCAGACTAAACAGTTATTCTATGGTATTAAGTTTTCACTTTTATAGCAATCTTTATGACTGCCTCGATATTTTTTATTAAAGCAGCGATATATAATTTAGAATATTATCCAAAATATAGTGGCATTCCAGCTTAAATGGATTATATTATTTTACATTGGTTCGTACGCTGACAATATTTCCCGTTTTATGGAAGCTAGGGCAGTATATACAAGTTTAATTTAGCTATAAAGTTAAGTTGGTTAACGACTTACCGTTCGATACGTCGCTGTCTGCGGGTTGCCTCTCAGCGTTATATTTCTTTTGCCTCTTTTTACGACACTCTTTTTTATCCATTATTAGCCCGAGCTCCAACAGTCTGTCCACGTAGTTTCGTTTCTGACGCTTTCGAGGCATACGAGACATAATAACGCCCATAGGATCTTTAAAGATAGTTACGTTTTAAATTTAAATTATATTTTAAAATGAGTCTAAAATTTTTAAAATTTAAAAATTAAAAGAAATGTATTTGCAATAAACTTCAAGCGACAGATAATACAAAATTTCATGTTTATTTGCAATAATGTAACTAAGAAGCTGTAGATACATCATAAGCGTGTGGACAGCACCTTGTTAAAACTTGGATACCAAGCTTATTGTCGACGGCTGCCCCGTCAATCCGCCCGTATCTAAGCAACATATAACTATTTCTTTTTCACCACCAATATTGAGAATATGCCATCTTACTTCCACATTTCATCTAAGACAGTGTGGTGTTACAATATTATTTTACGTATGTGTGCGTTATCGTGTCAAATATCATGTAGGTAAAGTATCTACAACTTTTTAGTTATAATAAATACATTGTTTATTTGTCGATTAAATTTAACTTTGGAAAAACTTATTTCGTTCCATTTTATTTTCCTTTAGTTTTCTTTTATTATTTCATGTAATACAATTTATTTTATATAAGTTCGTACAACACAGTTACAATTGTCCGATTAAATTGGCGATATTATTACAAGTACAATATTACTAGAGGACGTGGTCCAGTATATCATAAAACCTAATGCGTTCTCTTACCAGCTGTGTCAGAGTATTGTTCCCATAATTCTTTGAGTAGCTGATCCTCGTCCTCGCTAAACTCTTTAGGGACTGTTTCTTTTATAGACTCTTTATTGTTGCGTTTAGTAGGAGCTTTGAAAATGAGCCCCAGCTCTTTTAATTTTTTAATGACTGAGCGACGTGTACGAGTTTGGTCTATTAAATTATCCAGGATCCAGTCGATGACATCTATGAATACAAAAGTATATTGGCTTTCATGATTAGTTTTTACGAAGGACACATAACCGGTGGGGTTGAATGATTGAATTAAAAAAAAAAAGAATAATATAACGAATATTATGGAATTAGCAATGTGCTAACGAAACGATTATTATTATTTTGTTAAAGAATTTAAATAAGTACATAGAAATTACGTTAGAGGTATGTTATTAATGTATCACTCATCGACCGTAGTTGATCGATTAGAGTGCAAAAACTATCAACGCTCGTTAATTAACTAGTCATTCAAATTAAATCAAAAGTAGTTTCATGCGATAAGCTGTAAAGACCTTGCCAGGTCAATAGCATAGTCAGTTCGAAAAAAAAAAGAAGCCTTCTCAGGGCCTAAATCGCATGAAACTACTTTTGATTTAATTTGAATGACTAGTTAATTAACGAGCGTTGATAGTTTTTGCACTCTAATCGATCAACTACGGTCGATGAGTGATACATTAATAACATACCTCTAACGTAATTTCTATGTACTTATTTAAATTCTTTAACAAAATAATAATAATCGTTTCGTTAGCACATTGCTAATTTCCTAGCTAACTATTCTAAGCTATTCATACATATATACATTTGTGAACCATACAATCGAAATTGCATGATTCACAAATGAATACGTGTATATCGGATTGAAACGAACTAAAACTATTCGATTCAGTTCGATGAGGGAAAAAAAAAACAAAACCCTCCCACCATGTGTATATATGTGCACGTGTGTGAGAGAGATGATCTCATATGTCTGTTCAAGTGATGTAGGTGAGTCACTGTATCGCGAAAATAATATCAAGAGGGCTCCGCGCGGGGACGACCTAGGCTCGAGATATTATTGAGAACCGCGAAGTGTGCGGGAGCTAATAGGGATCGATTACAAAAGCGTGGGCGCAACACGCATTTTATAAGATTGAATTTAAATTTACTAACGGTGACGGCACCGAAGTCTAAAAATAGACATAACAAAAATTATTATTATTGTTTGACGGTTATTTTTAGGGGAAGATAGACGTAAATACGCGATTTACTCTATCTTATTTGAGTTATTTATTTTTTAACAGCTGCGCGCGCGAGCCGTTGTAGTGTAGCCGCGATGGCTGGAAATCTATGGATTGCCGTGACGGCACCTAGTAGCGGATTACGAGAGCACTCTTCGTACGCCGAGATCTCCGAGATCTCGTGGAAAATGAGTAGTTGACCTGCGTAGTCAATACTCGATAGGGAAAAGGAGTATGCGGGGTCATCCTGTGAAGGATTAGCCGCCGGAGGTTTGGGAGTGTGCTGGGACGCGGGTTTAGGAGCCCACGGGGCCTGAGGGGCCCGGTAGGGGCGGGGGGGCGCACTAGTCGCGGGTACGGACGCTGCCGGTGCACGAGACGTGCCCGGCAGGTTCGGGAAGGCCTCTCGAGACATGAGAGGCGGAGGTCGAGGACGGGCGGGGGCAGCGGCCGTCTTAGACGGCGACGCCTGCCTGGGGTATCGAGGGCGCTTTGTGCGCGGGGCGCGGGGACATCCGCGATAATTCGCGGTATGGCCCACGCCGCGGCACAGAACACAGCTCGGAGGGTCGGAGGCGTCTTTCGTGCGAGAACACTCCCTAGTGGAGTGGTCGCCGAGGCACTTAACGCACCTGGGTTTCAGGCGACAGTTTCGTGCGGAGTGTCCGTACACCTGGCAGTTGTGACACTGCGAGGGCACAGACGTTTTGCGCGGCGGCTCGACTATGACGCCGGAGAGGCCGCAAAGGGATGTAAGATTAAAAATCGCTTTCCCCTGAGGGGTGCGATCGAGGACAACGAGAACCATATCATATGGAGCCCTGGTGCGCGGAGAGCGCATACGATGAACCTCGCGAACAGGAATCTTCTGTTCCTTGAGGTCGTCTGAAATGTCGTCAGTCGGGAGTTCTGAGGGGACTCTACGGATCACAACCCGTAGTTTACGCTCCTCTTCGAGAGAGTGCGTGAAATAGCCCCACTGGTTGTCCCGAAGGAAACGAGTGAGGTTGCGATGGGCGGTGGACGTGGCTACCTTCACCTGAATACCTACAGCGGTATTCACGGCGGAGGTGTAAGGGATACCTGCCGTTTCCAGCAGGCTAGAAATCTCAACCCAAGACGCTTTGTCTTGGATCGTAACGGGGGGCGGTGGGCGGGGCTTCTTGCCCGAAACTGCGGAACCCGCAGCCACGGGCGAGTCGGGTCTAGAGGGCGCTGGTGTCGCCTTTGGCACTTTCGCGCCATCGACGTTTGCGATCTTTTTAGAGGGCAATTTGTCCTCCGGATCGGAAGAGGAGTTCGAGCGCTTCTTGCGCGGTTTGCGGTGCGTGACGGTGGTGAAGCCATCGTCCGCAGCAGGGGCTTGCTCAGCCTGAGGGGCTTGCTCGGCAGGGGGATCCTGCTGAGCAGGAGGGTCTTGCTCCATGTCGGAGCCGGAGTCGGAGTCGGAGTCATCGCTATCGCGATCGGCTGGGATTGGGAAGTTGTTGGAAGCCTCGATCTTGGCATAGATCGAGGGAGCGGGCTTCGAGGAATGAGGGAGCTCGGTGCGACGCTTTGCAGCGTACGCATCGTAATCGTCTACGAGACGAGGACAGATAGCGGCTATGAAGCCGCGGAGGCTAATGAGCTCAGTCTCTAAGAGACTGATCTCTTGTTCAGCGGCCATACCGGGGCCTGAGGAGGGGAGTGGGGCGGGGGAAGACATGTGAAACCTCCCTGCCAGAGGGGCAGGGGGGCGCGCCTTAATGAATTTAACGGACTATCCCGAGTCCGGATCAAAGGGAGCTGTTTAAAACTAAACAAAATAGGAAAACAACGCAAATAAGTACCTGAGCGAGACAGGGGAAAAATAACATAAGACTACTTAAATAAACAAACAATAAAAAGAAAATAAATTTAAAAATAAATCACTGAAGAATTAAAGAAATACGTAAATAAATAGATAAACAAAAGAGTAAATAAATAAATATACCAAGAAATAGATAAAGCAATAAATAAAAATACAAGGAAAGGTCTCACTCAGTTCCAAGAAAAAGAACGCAGGTGCAGCGCACCTGTGAAGCGCAGGTGTGCCGGATCGAAACAACACAATAACTGACGTCACTAAATCACGAGTATTAAAATCGAACTTAGCGCGCGCAGCAAAACGGACAACCGCTCGAGTCGACGGTTCGATAGGAACTCGCCCTGAGAAGGCGTTTATGAACGTCAATACTACCACCGGTTCAGACAGTTCGGAATGGGTTCATCATAGATTCATACTCATCTAGAAGAAACTGGCAAGAAACTCGATCTGGTACATTTTCAAACATTTTTTTTTTACTTTTATTTGTATCGCCGTTTCTATTAGAATCATACTATTTTTATAACAGTATTTTACGAAACTGTTGAAAATTGAATGAGACAAGAGTATTTAGTAAAGAATTAACTATTAGACTTCGATTACAAAAGTATGTATTAAAATGAAAGAAAAAATACCTTGCGAAAAAAAAACTAATTTAAAAAAAATACAGGATTTAAAATATTCAAACGTTAATTCAGGGGCCATTATCATGAGCGAAATAGATCAATATTTGGTTCTAATAAGGATTATTTATTGCATGCACACCTGAACAAACTAGAACTACCGATATGCAATGAAGTTGGTAAAATCAGAAGGATCTATGTCTAATAACTGTTGACGTAATATTAACAAGTAAAAAATGTAAAGAAAACGAAATATATGTAAAATATTAACACAATTTTTGGTGTATCATAAGAATTTCGTATCCAACAAATCCAATGCAATGTTTTTTCGTGAATAAATTATATCAAAGTATTTCCACTGTCACATTACTTATGCGGCATTAGGTATATATGCTCAAGTCGTTTATATTATTTTATACGAGAAACAGTCCTCGGGGAGCATACGTACACCGCATGTTTACACAAAATTATAGATCGAAACACAAACATCGAAACATGTTAAACTAAATAATTACAAGTAATTTAATTTTATATATACTTTTTTATTATGTTTGTTTATTAATTACTAATAGGTGTCTGTAACAAGTTTATTATAATATTAGATATGATAAGAATAAAAGAAAAGCCCATTTCACTCGAGAATTGTGTTGCTTCCTATTAGTTGAATACTTTTTAGAATGTGATTAGTACTTCATACACGTATATTAGATTGGCCAAAAAGAAAACAATATTTTTTTGTTGAGAAGTAAAACACTCCAAAGCGCAGCTAAAAAAAATTAAGAGGTCGCTCAACATTTTTAAAACTTCCAAAATCATCCATAACATTAGAAATCATAAAATTTGTCAATTACTTTTTAATAGTGAAAATCGTCTTGAATTCGTTTTTTTTGCGTATCTCTAGTCTTATTTTTATTCTTTTGTATGTGTCTACTTCAAGAAAAGAAGGGTCAATATTCATGTTCAGAAATCGCACGAAAAGACTTTATTTATAAAAAAGAAATCTTTATGTATAAAAATATCTACTTGACAATTTTGGGATCCTAATCATTTTAAAAAATTTGGTAATCATGGCAAAAAATGGCGCGACCACGAGGATTAAAAAAAAGAAATCTATTATCAACGATTGGGGAATTTTTAAAAAATTTTGAACGACTCTTAAAACATAATAAACTAACATATTTTCGTAAAAGACTTTTAAAAAGAATATTACAAATTATATAACTTTAATCATTTTAGTACTTCTAAATTGAGAACTACACTCACCTTGATTAGTTTCCGGGTTTGTTTGATTTTCCATGTACAATCTTCGGAGTTCCTCTTCTTGTTCCTCCGACCAAGTTCCTTTACCGACTTTATCTCTACGTACAGACACCGTTTATTCATTAAAATAAACATATAAGTTAACATGATTAGTAAATTAGATTCGCTAGCAAAGGTTAACGAGGGGCGGACGATGATGGATGATGGTCGGGTTAAGTATGATATTATGAATGTTGCTCGCGGAAATATTGCGAGTACATTGTTGTAATTTATAAGGAAGTCGTTACGCCTTAATAAATTGCTTGATATTTTTAGAATTTAATCTTCTAGAATATAAAAGTATTCTGTTAACAATTACACGCGGATTAGCACGTGTTTTTAAATATTAATATTTAATTTACGTAATTATTTACGAGTCTTTACCCAATAAAATACAATAGCCAACTTATTGAAAGATGGAAAAAAGACGGATTTTCACACAAATTTTCATCCCCTTTTGCACCACCTTAGTGGTTGAAATACAAAAATCCTTTCTTAGTGTATATTAGGGTGCACCGAAATAATCGTTTCTTCTTCAAATGATCGTGTAATTTTGTCAGAAAAAACTAAAACTATGTCAAAATTTAAGCCTTTAAATATTGATGTTTAAAGGTCGCGAGTCGATTTTTTCCATTTCTCATTTAATTATAATTAACACAGGAGATTTTTTTTTTACTTTGGACTTTTTTAACGCAGCTTCAGATTATCTTTCTGAAAAAAACTAACATTCTTATAGGAAATTAAATTGCCATAAAAAAGTATCGTATGATTTTTTAATAATTTATTCCTGTATAAGATATTGTAGTTTGAAGTTAAATATTTAATTGACATTTTTTTTTCTTCTGCGGATATGCTATTAATTTATTGTTAGATATTACTAATAATAAAAAAAATCAATATATGTATAATGATGAATTTCTTAAGTGTAAATTTACCATAATTAAGAAAGGCAATACCAATTTTACAGTTTAAGTTATGCACCTAAAAAAACGCATAACTCTCCAAGTGTTTAAAGTAACACTAAACTTTATTCCTCTTGAAACACGACAAAAGGCTGAAATAGACTTTTTTATTCCAAATTAAAACTTTACCTAATAAGGTTTAATGTACCTACTTAAAGATGGCAGAGATATGGTCTTATAAAAATTCTACCCTCCTACTTTACTTTCCCGATGAAATACGAAAATCGTTTTGGAAATCGTTAAAACAACTATTTAACCAAATTAAAAAGGTTAAACCAAATGTTAAATTTAAAAATCTCATTTTAGCGATGTCTATGACAGATTTTTCGTGTGAAATGTTCATCTACACTGCCTTAATAAATGATTTTTGAATAAGTCACATACTAAAGTCGAATACGCAAAGTAAAAAACTCTTCAATTATTTTTTTAATAGACTACGTTATTGACCCAGCAAGGTCTTAACAGCTTCACCGGACTACTAAGGCGAGCGCTTAAGGCACTCAGCCGATTTTATTTTGACAACTAGCTCAAGGGTGCGCGGCTCACCTCGGCTTTGGCAGTTGCCTGATACATGCAATTCGCGACCTAACTGAGCTAACCTAAGCTAAGCTAACTATTCATACATATATGAGTTGTTGAAACATATATGTGTACCAAGCATGTACCTCAAAACTATTTCAGTTTGATAAGGGAAAAAAGATAAAACCCTTCCACTTGCATCTGTAAGCGTGTATGCGTGCACGTGTGTGGAGGTGATATGTGTAATGTTGTCGCAGTGATGTAAGATTTTGTGTCACTGTATCGCGCGAGCAGCGTACTTAAAGGTTCCACGCCGAGGGAACGGACCTAGGCTTGAGCTGCTGCCGAGGGGGGCCTAGTCTGATGTGCGGGAGCGAAATTTACCCCCAGACCACGGCGGCGTGATCTGTGGTTACGCGGGCGTGGGCGTGAGCACGCTCTGTTTAGAGAGACAGGCTGGTACTCATCAATCACAATTTTAACTAAACCAAATTAGATATCTATTCTTATTTATTACATACATATATAAATAGTTTGAAATTAAACACCAAAAAATAAGTCAAATTCACTAATTGCACAGTAGACCTTTTGATTATATACTCGACTAGGCTCTGCCCGCGACTTCGTTCGCGTGGAATAGTTACTTTGGGCTAACGCTAACACGCAGCGGAAGCTCTCAAGACGAAAATAAAACAAGATTTTGAAATATTCTTCATTGGTGATCCGCTCCTATTGACCTTAGCGCGATGATATAGAATATAACCTTCCTCGATAAATTAGCTACATAACACTGAAAGAATTTTTCAAATCGGACCAGTAGCTCCTGAGATTACCCCCTACAACGTCACAAACTCACAAACTTTACTTCTTTATAATATTAGTTTAGATAGTTATAGATAGGCGTTATATAATATAAGACTGAATATGGATATCGTGAACTAAACTGATTTGTATTAGTGTGAATTTAGAAATTAAAAAAAATATTTAAATTTACATTTTCATAACATTTTAATATCCAATAAGTAAGTAATATTTTGAAAATAAAAGAGAGAATCTTTGAAAACGTTTCTTAGACAATTTAAATATAAAAACTTTAATTAAAGAATGTATACTTAAAACTTGGCAGTACGGTTTAACTGCACTTTTAATTGTAGAAATAGACGATTCTTTGTGATTTACCACAGATGAAAATGTTCAACAGTAATCACGTAATAATCAGTGAAAGGATTTTAATCAAGTTACAATCAATTACTACTGTCTTGTTTTAACTAATTAACAAGAAACTATTTAACACAATAAAATAATTTAAAATAAGTAGACATTTAAGATAAATAACATTTGTTAGTGATATTAATAGTTATTTTGTAAACAAAGAGATACAAAAAAAATCGAGGCCGTCATAAGGACTGTAGATAGAAGTGAAAATCTAAGTTCTGTATTGAATTTTTAAATTAATTACGGTACTAATTACTTAAACTTCAAAATTTATAAATTGAAATTATTAACATTCGTCTCATTTTCACATCTGTTGGCACTCCGAACAGTAATTATATACATTTTTATACAGTTCAGTAATTAATCATATATATATATATATATATTATATTCTGAGGCTGCACAATCACAATACAAAATATCGATATTAGATGTACACGGGCCTTTATACTACGCGTCGCTAGTCTGACGCAAGCTGCGCAAACGCAATACGATCGGTCACACTTACTAGCATGTCATGACGCGAAATTATAAATGTATCTCCTGCCAAAAATACCGCTCAACGCGTCTGAAGGAAGAAGTATTCACTTAAAAAATATTGCATTATGTAATAAAAAAAGAATAATTATGTATAAAAATAAATACCTGCTGTCGGTATATAGATCATATCCGTACTCAATGTCTAAAGCATCCTTCGAATTTGTCCAGAAGAGTAGTTCTATGAATGCTTTTGGATTTTTCGATGCAACTTCAGTGAATTTTCTAAATATAAATATTGCGAATTTTTCCAATTCCTGTCAAAATATTATTTTTATTAATTAACTAGCGGGACCGGCAGACGTTGTCCCGCCCTGATTATAAAAAAAAACCTGACAAATTATATATGAAAACCTTCCTCATGAATCACTTTATCCACTGGTGAAAGCCGTATGAAGATCCGTTCAGTAGTTTTTGAGTTTATCGCGAACAGACAGACAGACAGACTCGGTAGGGGATTTTGTTTTATGTATGTAATGATTATTGCAATGACGTAAGCAATATATCACAAGTATCTATTTTGTAATTGACATATTTATGTGATAATAGATGTTATAAATTCATAAAACAAGAATTATTCTATTTAAAAACCATATTTCATATTAATGCTCTTTAAATAAAAGAAATAGTGCGTGGAGTCCATCCGCGTGGAAGAAGTGAAACTTCGTAATGTGGAAATGAAAATAGGAAAGGGTATCAATTGATTTTTAGTGAAATCATATTGTTTCTTTTAGACAAACTTTATTAACATTGCTTACAATTCACAATTGATCGTATCTTTTAGTTATCATTGTCGAGTGGAGAAATATCCAAATTTATAACATTTACAATGGGATTATGATAACTAAAGTAAGATACAAAATGGCGAGGAAACGAAGGGGGAGCCTCCGGC
>MU158897.1:356562-384511 GCA_015888305.1 Antheraea pernyi | reverse complement strand
CTCCGCCAACCGAGGACCGGCAGGAGGAGGCGGCGCTTTGCACAACTCCTCCTGCCACCGTAGCTGGACCTGAGGGGATGGGCCGGGGGGCCCATCTCCTCATTGCACAGATCCGGCGGACGAGGGGGGGCAGCCGGTGTGTACCCGGTCTGTCCCTCTATAGGTAGGAACACGGCGGTCACCTTCCGCCGGGCGGACCGTGGGGGCGGCTCTACAAGGTTGATTAGCTTGAACGATCCCTTGCCGCCCCCACAAAACGGTCTGTCGGTACACCGTGGGGTTTTAGTTAGTAGTTATTTTTCTCGCTCTGTCTCTTTCTATTCCCCCTCCCCAGGAGCGTTGAACGTTTAACGCAACAATGCTTTCATACCCCCTCCGTGGTGGCGTTAAAAGTTTAACGCAACCTCGTTGGCAGTCGCAGTAGAAGTTTCACTTCAATAACTGTTAATAGTATTGTTAGCAATTTTGAACATTTATTAATTATAAACAAAGAACTGGCAAATTTAGATATGAACTGTTAAGAATAAATTCTAACAATTATTAATCACTAGCTAAATACCGACACGAGTTCGGACAGAGCTGTCGCACGTTATGACGGCTACCGAAAGAGTGAGTCAACACGACAAGCGCCGCTCGTTATATGGGTCGACGCAGTATAACTACCCGACATTTTCATTTATTTATTATACTTTATTTATTATTTATTTATTAGTATAGTTAACTGTAATTAATACATGAAAACAATTTTAGAATTTTTTCAATAGTTTCAAAGATTATTTTTTACTAAGTAACATATTAACATGTTATCTTTATTTATTTATCAAATGACTGTAATTTCGTCATCGTGAAAACGGTTTTGCTGTTTCACGCGAACTAATTGTAGGCCGTTTTTATTCTTAGTGCTACTTAACACCTATAATCCTTATACCAATTTTCACTTATCTCTATGTAATTTTACCATTATTGCTTAGCTCTATGGAAAAGCGTAATGATTTGTAATATAAATAAAACTCTGGAAAGAGCTTCGAAGACGGATAAATAATAGACACTTCAATTTTATTTATATGCATAGATAAGCATAGACTAAAAATGAACTTTATGTCCAATATTAACATTTTACAAAGCACTTGTTACGACACTTAAAACAAAAGCAAAAGAAAATTGAGAAAAAATAATTACATCTCTTCGATGTTTACATTATTCTTTTACAGGTAAAGAGGCTCGAACAAAAAAGCTCTGATAACATCAACATTCAGTTTTCAATTCACCAAAATAAACAATTCCACACCTTAACGTCTACGTTTTAAAAATATATCTGCTGATTGAAATCAAATGTTTCAAAGGTTAGTTTAGATCAGTGGTACTCAACCTTTTTTTTAAACGGGCCACAAACACGTATCACTCATGGTGTCGCGAGCCGCAACTACAAATATTTAGGTATTAAATAAAAAAACATAATAGAAAAGACTATCATAAAAATTAATCAGCATATTATTTTTATATATAAACACCTTTTTTTTTTAAATTACCGTCATTTTCCACTCTCAGCTTTCATTAGAGAGACTCTATCAAATTAACAACTTATTAATGTAGTGAAAGTTGTCCAATAATACAAGCTTGGTAACCCTTATATAATAATGAACGTATTGCGGTCGAGTTATCTCGGATTTATTTAATTTACTCAGCGTGCTCAGTGTTTTTCTGAGCGGCACGAAATTTAAAATGGTTGAAAATAAATTATAAACGGTTGGACCAACTACAAAGATCCGATGAGACGCCGGTTGAGTATAACTGGTTTAGATTATCAATACATTCGGAAGGCACCTACAGCACCCCCGAATGTACGAGGGGTGATAATATCTGTCCCTAGCGTACTCAGTTCTTTGCGTTTGTAAGAAAGAGAGAGAAAATGTGCTTTTACTCACAAATGTCGTAAATTGTAATACAGAATAAAATATAGGCCTCTATAACAAGAATCAGTTACGTAAAGGTTCACTAGACTAGAGTATTAAATAAAAATCGAGACGTTATAATACTTTACGAACCATTACGGCTGAAGTTTGTTCAGTATCATCATAAAACTTTAATAACGACTTCATACATTTATTTATTCTAGTACGAGTATTGTCTCGAAACTCTTTTACGAGGAAGACATACTTTAGGCGCTTCATATAATCTTTTCATAAATTTGAATGAATGTTTAGGTAAAATCTGTTTAATGATTGTGACATTTGAGAAAACGATTTTCGTGTTGAACTTCTTATTGACCTTATGTTTGTTTTTCAGTCAAGCTACGGCGGATTATATTGATCGATTATATCATGAGATTAGACATGACAATTTTTAATTCTTTATAAAAAATATGTTACATCTGTACATATAATAAAAATTAAGTGTCTGTGTAATATCAAAATAACAACTTTAATGATTGGTTAGGAAAGTATACACGCTACTAATAACAATATATTTTTTTTAATTTTGTCTGTCTGTCTGTTTGTTCCGAGTAGTTTCCGAATCGGCTACACCTATTTTGATGGTAATTACACAGGCAGATAAAGGAAATTATAGCTGGTAACATAGGCTATTCTATTTTAACCTATTACCCTCAGCTTCGTCCGCAGTGCTATCTCAAAAACGGTTGGACAGATTTTCACGAGATTTTCACTGGCAAATTGCTGACTTTATAGGCCTTTTTGTTTTATTTACCGCGATTGCATCTACACAACCTAGTAACCATAGCTACGTATAAGAATATTGCATTAGGTTTCAGGAGCACTATTTCAATTATGATATATATCTCTTTAATACAATTTAAAAACGCGGAGTCGCGGGTAACTGCTCATTTTTAAATAAAATCTTATTATAATTGAAGACATACTGAATGAAGTATATTATGCAACTTTTCTTTGTTCTTATCATTTTATTTATATAGAAGAAGAAAATAGATAAGCAGTGTGTCATATACATATCTCGTACCAACGTAATTCTTTATAAGCGTGGCATTATGGGATCAGTTAGTGTATATACAGATACTAGAATTTTCGAAGGTCACGCTGATACATTTGAAAAACAAAATAAATATAGTCTAGACTAGCTGTGCCCGCGACTGTATCCGTGTGGAACCTAATGTAAAAAACAACAGTGACTAATAAAATCATCTGAACTATCTTAATTTACTTATCTACTTCTCTCTCGTACTTAAGTCGCGTCGTCATTACAATTACAATAACTTTTGATAGAGTGAAGCGATTTTAATGAAACGAAGACTATTACTCCGGAGAATATGCTTTATGATTTTCTTATATGAGGTTTTATTATTTTTTTCAAATGATTGAAATGTATTCTATTACTTATTCCTAGGCACCTGCAACAATTTTGTTCACGACAATCGAAAAAGTACAGACACTTTGGATTTACATTTTTATTATATGTATAGATAGACTGGCTGACCCATTCCCACTTCGTTGGACAGTAAACATATTTACTTGTGATGAAATTATGAGTGTGATTCAGTTAGTACTGAGTGCTATGATTTATTTCCTGACTGCCAAAAGAAAAGAACTTATTATAAAAACTATAGGAAAAAAATTTGATAACCAATAAACATCACTTAACGATTTAAATTATTTATTTAATTTAAAAAACTACTCTTTGTGACTTAAATAGACATATTAGATATGTGCTGTCGTTGATTTCTTTGTAGGCATTATCAAGCTCTACAACTTTTCTTTAGAACTCAAATCATATATCTCTCATCATTAAGGCAGCGTTCGTAAGAAACGTTTTCGTTCGTACATTTTTTTCCGACTTTTAATGTTACTCGAGAATACGCTTTATGATCTTCTTGATGAGGTTTTATCGTGAACGCAGTACTTTAGCAGTAATACGTGTTCATACAAAAATACACACAGACAGACAGACGTTTCTTCTTCGACGTTATTTTAAAATACCTGGAACTAATTTTTTCATAAAAATCTAAAAGTACAGTACGTTAGATTTACTTTTTTTATTATATATATATAGCAGATTCTTTTGGTTTACGAGATAAACAAAAACGAAGTGTACGCTGTTTTTGGATTACATTGAGGCTTGTGCTATAGTAAAATACATAGTTCATATTATATTGGCTTAAGGGATAAAAGAAACGAAGTATACCTTGAATTGTGACACCGGATTAGCGAGTATCTTTTGAAAGTTTAAAAATAGGCTGGCCTGAAACAGCATGGAGGGCCTTTTACAATCCCACGCAATTCTGTGGAGCATCTTCACTATACAATGATTCGTGTAAGGCAGATTCTTGTCGAATCGCTCTAGTAATAAGGCACATGCCGTTACTACTCTTGGATTACAAAACCTAAAACAAATATATTTTATACGTAACACATTCTCATTTATTCGATCTGTTACATTTTAGTTAATGACTGTTTGAGTGGGTTTTTTTTTCTCGAACTGTCTACACTATTGCCCAAGCAAGGTCTTAATCAATAGCGTAGACAGTTCGAGAAAAAAAAAAGGTTGGTATAGTGGTTTGGTATTGGTTGAGTGGGTATAGACTATAAATATATTAGTACTTAAAACATGCCTATCTTTACTAATATAGGCTAAGTTTATTAACAAAAAATGGAGCTAATGTCTGAATGAAATAAATTATTATTAGTTAACTGGGTAAATGTTAGGTCATCATTTGTTTCATAGTTAATATTTCAATCACGCAACTGCTAATACAGATAATTCAGTTTTTGAAGATCTAGATTTGTTAATTAGTTTAAAAAAAATGATTTTTTTTGTTTTCCAAAACCTTTTTCATAGTTAATGTTTCAATCAAGGAACTGGTAACATAGACTAGATATAGAAACTGGTAATACAGTTTTTGAAGATCTAGATTTGTTAATTAGTTTAATAAAATGATTTTTTTTTCGTTTTCCAAAATCTAATATGTCGCGGTCTAAAAAAAACGACCTTGTCCATTATAATAACAACGATACTATACATAAATACTATAATAATTATATATGTTAAGTTTTACAAGTATTCCGACTTTATTTCAAACCGAAGAAGGCTACGGTAATTGTAACAGAGGTCTTTAAATTAAGATCTTTTGTTAATTAATTAAACTTTGTACTTAATTTTTCTAAACAAAGAAAGCATCTTCGCAACTTGCCTCAAAGTCATGCCTTTAATTAGTGTTATTTATGTATAATAATAGATATAATATAATAAATAAAAAATAAAAGATGAATTAATACACAAAATGATCTTTCTTTGGATACAATAAGACAGTTTTTTTTTAACTGACTACGCTATTGACTTATCAAGGTCTTTACTGCTTCACCGGACTACTACAATAAGACAGAATATATCCTTATTATATTGTATAAAAAAATGTAATTGTTTTCCATATAATTGTACATAGAGTATTATTATTTAGTAAATTGTCTATTACGTTAAAGGCTATTACGCTCAAGTACAATACTTAATTTACTACTTACCTTTGGACGAAATCTTGGAAATCGAAATCCGTTTCGACAATAGACGTTGTTTTCTCGTCTTCTTCCTCATCTGAAAGGTAATAGACAAATAACAAATTACAATTGTGAGTTATTCCTATAATAATGCGACTTTTGTGTGTTGAGAGGCTTACCGTCCTCCTCGTATTCCGAGTTCTGGTTTTCCTCTATATTATTTGGTTCTGCAAAATAAATTCACATTAAATAGAAGCAATCAATACATATTAGAGTAAAGACGACTTGTATATTACTGGTAGTTATCGCGGCGTCTCATGTTTTTTCTATGTAATTCTTTTCAAATGCGTATTTTATATCAACGTATATATACAATAAGAACGTAAATGTACCGTGTCCGTAGTTTTAGAATGTTGTAAAAAAAATGTTACAGTTATCTAGAAATAAGTAATAAAATCTTCGATCAACAATAACTAGATAAAGGGTCACGTACAAAATCGAAGCTAATAACTGTCCGTGTAAATATATATATATATATATTTTTTTTTCGAACTGACTAAGCTATTGACCAAGCAAGGTCTTAACAGCTCCACCGGACTACTAAGGCGAGCGCTTAAGGCAGCCACACCTCGGTTTTGGCTGTTGCCTGATACATGCAATTCGCGACCTATGTAAGCTAACCTAAGCTAAGCTAACTATTCATACATATATGAGTTGTTGAAACATATATGTGTACCAAGCATACATAAAAAAAACAAAAAAGCAAAGTATAATTTTTCCTTTTTTTCATCTGTACATAAAATATATAATTGAAAACTAGAAACAACGTAGACGAACACAGATGATAAAGAAAAGTTTATATACATATTTAACATCCAGCCAATATCTTTCTTATGCAAGAATTGAACTCGTACTCTGTCATGTTATTATAGTAAAACCTTCGATCAACAATAACAAGATAAAGGGTTACGTACAAATCGAAGTTAAAAGCCGACCGCGTAAATATATACTTATGTGTAGCTATTTGTTTAATAAGAAAGAGAGAAAAAAGTTTTAAAACAGTTTTAATTACAACCATAACACCTAGTAATAAAATCACAAATGTTCTAAATATTATCTAATATTTACGATAAAACGAGCAAAGCAATAATTACTCCCCTCACAAATGATAAGACAACATAAACAACATTTAGTGTCATTTCAACCTTAACACGTAATGAATAGAGTAGGTTTCCCGTTATTGTGCGTGTTTGTACGTGACGAGACCAAACATTTGTAACACAGGTTTAAAATCGGTCATTTTGTTCAAAATTTGATACGATTTGTTAGTTTAAAGCTTGAAATATAACTTATTCAACATGTATTTAGCGAAAGTAAGATACTCCAGCCGTGAAATTGGCTTTTTCGGGTATTATTTTTGCATCTTTTGAATACACTGCGGCATGTGAAACGGGCTTACATTGGCTGTGTTTCAAACAAACTAAACAAAATAAGGGCACACATTTCAAGTGAGCTGTTATTTACCGAGACGTATTTTTCGCGCCGACCCTTTATCTAGTTATTGTTGATCGAATAATAAAATACATTTCATTCATTTTTAGAAATGTCTGTCTGTTTGTATGAACACCCATCACTGCTAAAATACAGTGCTACTCGCATTTAGTCTTTGTTTCAATATAAAATTATGTGTTATGTTATATTAAAGTCTTATATGTAATTGACTATATTAAAGAATCGTTTAATTACCATCAGGTACAACTCCAAGATCGGTGTTATATATAGTATCCAACATACACAGTTCCTCGTCTTCGGTAATACCGCTGACACCGAAAATTCCTTCATCCGGCCACACTTCCCTAGTGAATATGATTAAATTATGCTATAGTTTGGGATACATATTTTGATATTTATCTCATTATTTGTAATTATGGATAGCACAACACTCAGATGAATAATAATAGAGATGATAAAAAGAGAAAGAGAGGACTTGACTAAAACGCGTTCATTGACATTGATAATTTTGTAGGTGGTAGAGCCACGCTGTAGCTATTAGTAGTTTCAGCATGAATGGGTCGGCTCGCCCGGAGTAGTGCCACCCGACCGACAGAAACACCCACGTGAAGAAACAGTGCTTGCATTATTGCGTTACGTTCGGTCAGTGAGAGCGTCGGAGGCCCACCTCCCTTCTACCTTTCCTTTCCCCTTTCCGCTTCCCTTCCTCCCTCATACACAAGCTGGCAACGCACTTGCGACTCCCCTGGTGTTACTAGTGTCTATGGACGATAGTGATCACTTAACCCACCTCACGTGACCCACCTGTTCGTTTGCATGCTTATGATATTAAAAAAAACATACACTATAAACAATATTAAAAAGTTAAATTAATATGACATTAAATATTACATACTGAACTTTCGAAAAAAAAATTCTACATAGAATATAGAACTTTTGAAAAAGAGATTAATTCAATATTAAGTAATGAACATAAAAAATATGTTGAAATATTAAACATTAGATATTGCATATTTTAAAAAAAGGTGTCTGTACTTATGTGCACACGTTAGAAGTTATACTTCTTTGGCGTAACAAGATAAAAATCTATTCAAAAATTTTATTTTTCGCCTTATTCTACGTCTGTAGAAAAAACGACACTAACAATAGAAAAAAGGCATTTAATACACTGAAAGTTTTAATACAAAGAAACAAAATGTTGACTATAGCTAACTTCAGGGTGTCGGTTTTTCGTGACGGTGTGCGCGCGCATCGTAAAAAATTCCTCTTACCATTTTTCCCTAACTCGCTAAAAGAAGTATAACTTCAATTAGTACTGTATTATATATTGAACATTTAAAAAAAATATTAATGCGACATCAAACATTGAACATTTGAAAAAATAATCAAACTGTAGGGGCGAGGAGCAAGTCCTAGCCTTACATATGTTCTTGGGATGCCCGTTTGTGGGAATAAAGTTGGTTGATAGGTTACAATTACTTTATTTAATTTGTTACAATGATGTTGTTGTGTAACCCGAGTGCTAGAATGCGACTAACAATACAATTATTCAATAAATATAATTTTAATGATACGCACATCATCATCATCATCACATAACTAGGGCAACGTGCAATTTACGTAAAAACAAGTGTGGTACAAACCTCGCCGCCCGGAACACTCCGATAGCATCTTCATACTTGTACTCCCGCATCATCCTTTGTATGTTCTTCATACAGTCTTCTCTAACAAAATTAAAATGATCATGTTCAATATATATATTTTTAAACTATCTATTTATCTACTAATAAAGTAATTTACACATTTTTATATTAATAAAAAGATTATCGAATGTAATTAAATCATAAACCGTTATTCTTTGGCATACATATATCTTCGGATATTGGGTATTTCTGTTTGTAATTTATACAAATCAAGAAAATTGAAGTGTCTGTTTGTAATATCAAAGTAACATCCTTTTACAAATATATTTGATACTATATACAGTATTTATAACAAAAAACAATTTTTGTTGTTGTCTGTTTTTATCTATTTATCCCGGTTAATCTCCGAAGCGATTACACTAATTTTGATGGAACTTTCACTGGTTGACAGCTGATATTATAAAGAATAACATAGGCTACTTTTATTTTAGGAAAATTAAATAGGATTCCGTGCAAATATAATAACCAAAGTAAACTAAAGGAGTATACTAAATAATCGAAATAAAAAACAGTGCGTATATCAGCGTGTACACGCGGGGAAGTGATACTGCTATGGTTTATATGTATTCAATTATATATGGTATCTGTATATGAAAATACTCGTAATCTATACGTATATGATACGAAGTCCCGTAGTATAAATACTTAACTATACATTTACTTATTTCGCTTTATACGTACTTACACGTATACATATACATACCTACATATACATACAAATCTACACATACACATAAATACAAATACATATCTATCTTAGGTTTAACGCCTAAAGAATTTTTTTCCCTACCGTACCATTTTTTTTAAATTGTAGCATGGCGAAATGAATGCATTATGCCTGACGGTAAGAACAGTACAGTCCAAAAACAATGGCGACCACCGAATGATACACTATCCATCGCCGGTCGCCGCTGTCATGCCGGCCTATGAAAAGCTGGATATACACAGGTTGATCCCGAAACGGGACCCGTAGAAGCGAATCATTATGACGGGCTTTATCGCCATATACATGGTGGTTGCGACCCAGTCAGGCTGTAAAACCCTATCACCCCCATCGCCTCGTTCGTTATTCAGCAGGGTGCACCACGTGCAGGTGAGGTTGGCTTGGTATCAAGTCTTATGATGTTATTCGACACCCCTTACACCCCAAAATAAAATACATATAAAACAGATACCTTTGTTGGTCTATAGGTACATCTGAAGCCGCATCGAAAGGTGGTGGGTACTCTTCAATACCAGATGTTAATACAGCGGCCAGTTGAGCGCGGACTTCTTCCCACGCGGGAATTTCAGGCTGCACTGTTTTCACGGTCTGGGGTTTGATTTTTTCTAATAAAAAAAAAAGATTGTCTGTAAAGTTGGTTTACGGACGATAATTTTACATGATAACGTTTCTAGAAAATTGCATATATCTATGAATCGAATTGAATTATTCTATAGAATAATTATGTGTCTCGAGCCGAACGCTTAGGCCGATTGCACCTCTCTATCGCTTGTTCCGTGCTCTCGCTTGCACCGAACGCTCAGCCGGAACGTGACAATGAGTCATGTTCGTGCAACCGGCCTTCATCGATTTATAAGACGTTATCACGTCAAAATATCAATAAATTTCTTTATTAATGATTGAAAAAAAATTAAAACACATTTAAAGCAATTACTTTTTTTATTTGATTTCTTTTTAATTTTCTTCTGTACCACCAAACCGGTTCTCTTGCAGTAATGTTCAAGCATTTTCAAAAATAAGTGCACTGTTTCCACTAAGTCAACCAAATAAGAGCTGTAAATTAGACAAAAATGAACAAATGGCAAAGAAAGAAATATATTTGGAAATAAATAATGATTTTCAAATCAAACCTTGGCATTTTATTTTCATCATAATTGAGAAACGTGTTCAAGATAAATTCTCTGTACTCTAACACATAGAAAATGTTGCTCTTCAATACTTTCGCTGACTCTATAACAGACGGATCAGTACTTTTCTCCATTGCCAGTAAAGTGTTGAGTAATTCTTTATACGCCCTGAGGCCGAGATACAATCTCCGAACCCACGGAGCATATTTCTTTTTTTCCACTCGGATCATATCATAATATTTTTCCATTTGTTGCTGAACATAATGAAACATAGGAACTGACATTGTTTCACTGAAAAAGACAATGTGTTATAATATATTGCTGGAGCTTTGGCACGACCTCTGTCATTTGATTTTTATTTTATTATTTCCTAATATTGTTAAAATTACATTAATTTGATTTGGTTATAGTCGTAAAGTCTATTAGGAACAACAACTTTGAAAATAATTTATGAGATATCACAATACGCCCTGGATATAGCTAAAAAGTGTATTATTTTGTTAACCACTGGAATCGCTAAAAATAATAATTTAATATGAAATAATGGTTGACTTATTAAATACTCGTAATACTAATAATCTGTAATAATGAGGATTGGTTGATGAAATAATAAATATTAAGCTATAAATTAAAGTATAATTTGGTTAATAAATGTTACACATCGAATATTAAGTTAAAAAAATTCATTCGATTATTTAATTCGAGAATAAAAGTAATAATTAATAATAGGAATCAACTTGTGAAAATGTTCTTATTTTATTCAAAACACAGTACCTGACCAATCCGACTTGGAAATTATGACCTCTGTTGAATTCCATGAAAAATTTAACAGCCCAAAGATAATAAGATTCGTCGTTTTGTTGCGCCTTAGCCCTTACTAGGACATCTTTTACATATCTCATTAGAGGGTTGTAAGAGCTGTTAAGGAATTCTATACAAAATTCTTTTAAGAATAATCTGGAATGACATTTTAAAGTTAAACACGAAATTAGTATAAAAAATAGGATATGGAACAAAGTACACGTATCAGAAGTGAAAAGTCTTTGACGATATTTTAAAGCATTTCTTAAAATAATATTCTTTATACAATAATTGCTTAGTAGGTGAATAACTTTGATACGTTCTTCTTTATTAATATTATAAACTAGCTTTTACGCGGACTTCACTCGAATTAATGTAGATCTATCCTTAAAGAGCAGTTTAAAAAAAAATGAAAGATACCCTACGACCTTCCCTGTAACCTTGTCCTAAACTAACCTAGCAACGTATATGCAAAATTTCAGGGTAATTAAATAGATAGAGTAATTAAGGAGTGAAAACCTAACAAACAAACAAAATCATATTGGTATTAATAATGTTAGGATTTATTTCTTTTCTTATGGCCAATATCTATTATTACCAGTGGCGTAGCGTGCCTTGGAGAAGCCCTGTATCAAAAAATTACTTGGGGGCCCAAATGAAGTGTAAAGATTACACACGTTAGGGGCCTCTATAGCCCGGGGGCCCCGTATCATTGACGCCTACGCCCCTGATTATTACCCTTTCTACTTTAATATTCATTAAAAAATGTCTATCTCATAGTTTTATTACTGTCGCTTGCAAAGAAATTTCACTTCAAACATTGCAAAAATAAATCAAATTAATACATGCCTGATTGCAAAAGCTGAACGCCTTTCCAACATACCACTTTCCACAGGTCTCCTATTTTTCGGTTTCACTAATTTAGACTTCTTACTACCATTGAAGTCTAGATTTGCTATATTATTAAGTGGTTTCAAAGAAATAATTTCGTTATCTGATATTGATTTCATATTCTGTACTACATAGGTTCCACCAAAACGGGAATGTCTAAAATTATAAAACACATTTTTTTTCTGTTGAAGTATAATATATTACACATAAATTACATTTTAAGTAATCTATTACATATAATAAAAGGGTAATGGGACAAAATCTGTACATTAAATATTTAAAAAATATACTCTGGTGGAGCTTAGAACCAATGACAAAACACATTTCCATAGTAGTTTTTATACATTTTGTATGTCTGTCTGTCGTTTGTACGGGATTCACGCAAAAACTACTGGACGGATTTTGACAAAATTTGGTATAGTAATAGTTTATACACCGGTATAACATAAGTTTTACATATATAACACACTCGTATATAGATATATATCTTACTGAGAAGAAAACACAAAGGAGAATATGTGTATAATATTTTTAATACACAATACAATCCTATGATTTTATTAATAGCTGTTTTTATACTTGAAATTTAACACGGCAGTCGCGGTGGTTGCGAACACAACAAATAATTTATTAACAGAGCATTTTATTTATAGTTTTAACATATTATATTGATCATGAAAAAATCGACTAAAAATTAACTAACATGCTAACACAATGATAGCTTTTTGTAACATATATCAAATAATGGAATTCATCACCTATAGAATACTTCTTTTTTTAAAAAATTTATTGTAGCACGGCAACTCGCCGGTCACCGCTGTGAAATATATTAATTTTAAGTTTTTTTTTTATCTACTTAATCTGTCCATAAATACTGTTACAATTAAAAATAAACAAATTTTGTAGTCCGGTGAAGCTGTTAAGACCTTGCTTGGTAAATAGCGTAGTCAGTTCGAAAAAAATAAAAAAAATATTACGTTTGAATTTGGAATCTGTAATTTTTATATGATTATTCATTGTGTTTTCTCATTTTAGCGCCAATACATTGTACAATATTTTGCAATATTAAAACGAAGTTGGCCAAAAAGAGAACCGAATCGCTGTGATTTCATTACACGAAGTAGGTATGGAGCCAAATGCAATATTTAAAACTCTCCATACACTTGCTATTAGTAAAATGTTTGTGTACCGGGCTATTAATAGATACAGTGAAACCTCCTCTGTTTGTCACAGAAAAAGATCTGGCCATCCACGTAGTGTTCGTGCGAAAAAGGTGGTCAAAGCAGCAAGGGAAAGAACTTTAAATTAGAATAGGGTGTTAAAATCGAAACAACTACTGAAGAGGTACGCAAAGGGAGGTCACAGAAAAATTTTGTTTACGGATGAGAATTTTTTTACAATTGAGTAACATTTTAACAAACAACATGACATTTATGCTCAGAGCTCTAAGGAAGCTTCCCAATTAGTCGACTGAGTGTAAAGTGGGCACTATCCGACTTCAGTGATGGTTTGATGGGGTATTAGCTATGAAGGAGTGACTGAGCCATACTTTTCTGAGAAAGGTATCAAAACATCGGCACAAGTGTATCAAGATACCATTCTTGAGAAGTTAGTAAAGCCCCTTAATAACACCATGTTCCATAACCAAGAATGGTCTTTCCAGCAATACTTGGCGCCGGGTCATAAAGCTCGATCTACACAGTCTTGGTTGGAAACGAACGTTTCGCACTTGATCAGAGCTGAGGACTGACCGTCGTCTAGTCGCGATCTTAATCCGCTGGATTATGATTAATGGTCAGTTTTAGAGAGTACGGCTTGCTCTAAACACCATGATAATTTGAAGTCCCTAAAACAATCCGTATGATTGGCAGTGAAGAATTTTCCCATGGAAAGAGTACATGCTTCTATTGATAACTGGCCTCAACGTTTAAAGGACTGGGTTGCAGCCAATGGAGACAACTTCGAATAAGTTTTTTATATTTTATATTGTTATATATTTATGTATTAAACTAACATAACATAAAAGTAATAAACATTATTTGCAATAGAAAATTTTTTTTTCTTTGTTCCAGTATTTATGGCAAGACTAGGTATGTACATCAGTTTTTTCAGTAATATTATTGCAGAAAATAAATAGATTTCCAAATATAAACTCTGTTATACTTATATTTTACTATATATACTAGGTATATCTATACTTTACTTTATAATATTTTATAAAGAGGTAAAGTTTGTGAGTTGGGACGTTGTAGGGGGTAATCTCAGGAGCTACTAAACCGATTTTGAAAATTCTTTTACCAATAGAAAGCCACGTTATTTGTGAGTGTCATAGGCTATGTATTAACCCGAAAAATGAAAAGACTGTAGTAGGATTTGCAAAGTCGGAAAAAAGTGATCGAACGAAAACGTTTCTTACGAACACTGCCTTAATTATGAGAGATATATGATTTAAGTTCTAAAGAAAAGTTGTAGAGCTTGATAATGCCTACAAAAAAGTCAACGAGAGCACATATCTAACATGTCTATTTAAGCCACAAAAAGTAGTTTTTTTATATTAAATAAATAATTTAAATTGTTTAGTGATGTTTATTGGTCTACTACTTTTTTTCTTTATAGTTTTCATAAGTTCTTTTCTTTTGGCAGTTAGGAAATAAATCATAGCACTCAGTACTAACTGAATCACACTCATAATTTCATCACAAGTAAATATGTTTACCGTCCAACGAAGTGGGCATGGGTCGGCTAGTCTATACATATAATAAAAATGTAAATCCAAAGTGTCTGTACTTTTTCGATTGTCGTGAACAAAATTGTTGCAGGTGCCTAGGAATAGTAATAGAATACATTTTGTATCATTTGAAAAAAAAAAACAATAAACCTCATATAAGAAAATCATAAAGCATATCCTCCGGAGTAATAGTCTTTGTTTCATTAAAATCGGTCCACTCTATCAAAAGTTATTGTAATTTTAATGCCGCCGCGACTTAAGTACGAGAGAAAAGTAGATAAGTGAATGGACTAAATATGTTCAGATGACTTTATAACCCTTTGTTTTTTACATCAGATTCGACGTGGACGGCTAGTAGTCCGGTGAAGCTGTTAAGACCTTGCTTGGTCAAAAGCGTAGTCAGTTCGAAAAAAAAAAAAAAAATTCTACGTGGACGAAGTCGCAGGCACAGCTATCATGAATAAAATAATGATATACCCATTGTGATATTAACTTTTTTTTAATAAATAGGAAAAATAATATAAATATAAACATAATAACCTGGTTGCAGAATATTGTTTTACTTTGCTTTGCCTCTGTCTGGTCTCTAAAGTTCTCAGTGAGAGTAATTCTTGTTCATCTCTTAACTTCTCATCAACACTCCTCTGTAGTGCAACATCTGCTAAACTATTTGGGTTTTGCTCTCTTAATAAATGAGATATTATCTCAAGTATATGCATAAAGTATTGCTTCTCATTTTCAGATGACATGTACAGTATGATGTCTAGTATACCTGACTGATTCAAACCCCAGAGTACCTAAAATATTATAATTATGTTCTAGGTTACAAAATTAGTAAATATTATAATGAACTGTACACATACAAAATGACAATTAACTTAGTAAGATTTAAGTATTGTTTAAAACTCTCTCTCTCTCTCCTTCTTACCCTTATCCCACATAAGTAGGGTAGGTACTACAAGTTTATCATGTTGTGGTATGTGATTTGGCTTAATTTTTATGATCAACGGCCTGCCTGCCATCAACCCTCCTTGGGATTATTTTGTTGTATCACTGTATTTATGATTACAGTTACAAAGACTGATGGGATCTTTTAGCCTTACAACTTTTCTGTAGGCTTTAGCTTTGGTAAGGTATTTATAGTGTCTGCTTGAACGGCACCACCGTTCCGGTTAAAACGAAGTTCTTCAAGATTATGGTTTGCTTGTAATATTGCCATTTTTATGTAACAGAAAACTAGCCAAATTTAGACTATTCCTGAGGATTTTCATGAAAAGAAATGTTGTCTAAGAATAAGTAATAGGACACATTTCAATCATTTTTAGAAATGTCTCTCTATATATCTGTTTGTATGAACATGCATCACTGTTAAAGTATCACAATCAATCAATCACTGGGTTCACAATATAACCTCACCAAGACAATCATAAGGCATATCCTCGAAAGTAAATTAGTCTCTATTTCATTAAAATCAGTCCATTCTATCAAAAGTTATTGTAATTTGAATAATGACTCAAGTTATGTACGAGAGAAGAGTAATAATCTCTACTAATATTATAACGCTGGTGGGTTTCTTTGGTTAAACACGCTAATCTCAGGAACTACTGAGCAGACTTGAAAAATTCAGTGTTAGGCTCATTTATCATATATATCATCACGCTAAGACAAATAGGAGCGGAGTACCTATGGAGAATGTTTCAAAACCCGTGCTTATTCCTTTTGAGAGCTTCCACTGTGTTAGTGTTAGCCTAAAGCAGCTATTCCACACAGATGAAGTCACGGGCGGAAGCTAGTGAACAATATATTTCATGGTATAGAGG
This sequence comes from Antheraea pernyi, assembly GCA_015888305.1. Taxonomy (NCBI): domain Eukaryota; kingdom Metazoa; phylum Arthropoda; class Insecta; order Lepidoptera; family Saturniidae; genus Antheraea; species Antheraea pernyi. The sequence goes on along the minus strand of MU158897.1, from coordinate 367,743 downwards.
TGCAACATTGTAACATACATTGACCAATCGGAGAAGTTATTGGTCGTTTAGCTATGGGTAGACAAGTTCTATGAGCCTATCCTGGGATATTCCAGCTATTAGCCGCATGAGGTAGTACTTGTAATAATTGTAATTGAATGTAATATTAACATTCGCTACCACTTTATCCTCTGTTAAAATCTAGAGTACCTCTCCCCCTCCAACTTATGGCACCATGTAAAATAGTCTCGCTGTTCCGTACTTTTATTATCTATAGTAATTTATATGTTAGCACAAATCTTTTATTTTCATATTACTTTATCGTTTAAAAGGAATGTATCTGTCCACTACTTTTCGTGAACGCACCTTTAAAAACGTTCGCAAGTGCTGCCCTCTAAGACAAAACAGTTTACCTTTGAATCTAGCAACATACAAAACCGCTCTGAGTTATCTGCGCTAATAAACATTGCAAAACCGGTACAAATATCTAACAAACAAACTATTAAAAGAAACCAAGTGCCAGTGTAAACTTTGTGTCCTACTATTAACAAACCAGCGATCTAAGCCACGAACCAAGCCGGGGTACCCCGAAGAAGAGGATCTCCTAGTGCGGGTGAGTGGTGGATACAGTCCTCCTAAATTCATTTCCTATACATTTGTTGGTCCTTCGAGCCGGATTATCTTAAATTATCAAGGACTTTAGGGTTTGTGCTGGCATATTATTTCTTTATAACTACATTTTTCAATATCAAATTGGCATAATCTACCTACCGTTTATCAACAAAATTTCCATATTACCTAGGCTTAGCGTATTTGTTTTTCGACAATACCACTGCGTACTGTTTTTTCGAACCGTACTAATTCATTTGCTAATGAATTAATAGGTAAAATTTGTGAATTTATATCAATTGCAAGTTTATTTTATCTTGTAGGTAAACGCATCTTTTATTTTTTTCTAATTACATTGTGCTCGCATCGACGCGATCGTTCCCTTCTCCAATACAACTCTTATCTAATATCTTATGCACGCGCTCCAGAGCAAGCTACGCTAATCAATTTAACTTTACCTTAACATAATATAACTTCATATTGAAAATTGTAATAAACTGTCTGCGTATTACGTACTAGACACACTTATAATTTTGTATGTTTGATATATTCGTATAAACATACTACAAATTACACTAACTCATAGTATTAGCTCTCATATTGAAATATCTTATAGTATCGTATAGCTGTTAGTGTACTTCGTGCTTAATAGCTAACTACTTATCTACCCACCTTATTCATTATATAAACATATTTATTATTTACATTCATTATGGAACTTCAACAACTAACATTTGAACGCGAAGTTTTTATGAATAGCATCCAACGTATGGCTGATTGTTCTGCCGATAAAGCAGAATTTCTTGCCCGTGTTAAGGAATTAAACACTGTTAAGAAGCAGTTTTTCCTTATACAAGGTAAAATTGAGAAACTTTTAGCAAAAACCGGCGAGTTTAAACCTGAGGAACAATTGCAAATGCGTAATCAGTTCGACAATTTATACTATAAAGTTCAAATTATATCGGATGAAATAAAAATTCAACGTAGACAAAGTTTGGTCAGCGCAACACAGCCTACCGTTTGTTCTCAAAGTCATTCAAGAATTCAGCTACCGACACTTGCCTTACCGAATTTTCATGGTGGCATAACCGAATGGAATGCATTTTATGATTTGTTTTTATCATTAGTACATAACAATGAACAATTATCAGATGTTGAACGTTTCCGTTATTTGCTTTTGTCCTTACGGGGTGAACCTTACAATTTAATAAAAGCACTTCCCATAACTGGTGATAACTATAGTAACGCTATGCAAATATTACTGAATCGTTATCAGAACGATCGAATTATCGCCACTAAACACTTGGATAAAATTCTTGATGTTGAACCAGTAAATGATAAAAGCGTTGAAAACAGTTTGCGTAACATTTTGAATGTGTATCACGAAAATTTAACCGCGTTGACATCTTTCGCCTTACCAGTCACCGAATGGAGTTTCATTCTGCTGAATATTTTGTTACGCAAAATTACGCCGAATATTCGAAAACGCTTTGAATTATCACTGAAGTCGCCAAGTGAGATCCCACCTGTAAGTGACCTTATTGAGTTTCTGGACAAAGAATTGTCGGCTTCCGAGATAATGTCCTTCGCAGCGTCACCCGGGCCCGGTGTGGGCGTCAGCTCGGGTAGCAACGGAGCCGCAGGCCGCCGCATATCTAACTCGTTGTCACGGCAAGCCGTCGCTACACGCGCAGCGATGGCGCGCACGCAATCGATCCCACTGCACGCTGCTGCACGATCACGAGCGCGGGATTCGTCTTTTGCACATACCGCACCCATAATGGAAGTCCATGCTGCGACTACCATTAATTCCGGTCGTAACATGAAATGTAATTATTGTAAAGATAATGCACATCCATTATATAAATGCGACAAGTTTGATAAATTAACCTTATCCGAAAAAAAATCCTTTATCGAACGTAATAAAATCTGCAATAATTGCTTATTCTCTGGCCACAATATCAATGAGTGTAAGTCGCGACACAATTGTCGTGTGTGTTCCCAGCGGCATCATACTTCTATACACGAAGATATGATTTCAAATATTACTTTAACAAGCGAATGTAACTTCTCTTCCTCTGAGCTCACCTCAGTACCGGAACTTTCCTCTACGCCCATACCAGTGCGTGGTATTTCTGGGCATAGGGATAACTGTGTGGTTCTACTTACCACCGCGTTGGTTAACATGCATTCTATGGATGCGGGTCCCTGCACACCCCGTCTTGTGCGCGCCTTAGTGGACCAAGGCTCTCAAGCCACTCTTATTACGGAGTCATGCGTCCAACGTCTTGGTTTAAAGCGTTATCGTGCCAGGACTAGCATGACAGTGTCTGGAATTGGTGATCAAAATGAGCAGCCACGTGGATATGTTTTATGTGAAGTTACGCCTCACAACAAATCAGAACCAAAACTATTTATCGAAGCTCTTATCTTGCCGAAGATAACGAGTTATTTGCCAAACATTCCGCGCACTTTCGAGCATATAAGTCATCTTCAAAATCTTCCCCTAGCAGACCCGGAATTACGTTCCGCGCGTCCCGTAGAACTTCTACTAGGATCAGATTATACTGACAGTATATTACTGAATGATATTATTAAGGGCCCACAGGGTACGCCCGTGGCTATTAATAGTATTTTTGGTTACCTACTTAACGGTAAAATATCTCGTTCATTGCCAGCAAAAGTCTGCATAAATGTTAGTACATATCAGCTTGATATGCAAATACAAAAGTTTTGGGAGCTTGAATCAGTATCTGATATCAAGCCTGTCACAAAGGAAGAAGCTCTCTGTGAATCAATATATGTCAATACTCACAAGCGAGGTGACAATGGAAAATATATTGTCTCCCTTCCGTTCTTGGAACAGGCACCTCCTCTCGGCGAATCACGTCACATAGCACTTTATCGCTTGCAAAAGCTCGAGCAAAGGTTTTCGCGCGACCCTGCCTTGCGAGAGGAGTATGCTAAGTGTCTTCAAGAATACGAAAGCTTGGGACATATGGAACCTGTCAGTGAGGCTTCGCATGGTGACAAGTTTCCCTACTTTATACCTCACCACTGTGTGGTGAAAAAATCTTCGGCTACTACAAAAGTCCGAATAGTCTTTGACGCTTCCTGCAAGACTAGTAACGGTCGTTCACTAAACGACAACTTATTAATTGGTCAAAAACTGCACCAAAACATAGATGACGTTCTTTTAAAATTCCGACTACACAAGATAGTTTTTACAGCTGATATCAAAATGATGTACCGTTTTATCGAAGTAAGACCTGAAGACCGGGATTTCCAACGAATTCTGTGGAGATATTCTCCTAACGATCCTATACAGGAGTACCGACTTTGTACCGTGACTTTCGGTGTTGCTGCAGCACCTTTCCTAGCACTTCGTACGCTTCGTCAGTTGGCAATGGACGAATCCGCATCTTATCCAATCGCTTCGCAAGTGCTGTTGAATGAAGTATTCGTAGATGACATCGTGTCAGGAGCTGAAAATATTGAAGACGCACTTGTGGTGCAACGTGAGCTCACTGCCGCTTGCAAGGCAGGAACGTTCGAACTCCGTAAGTGGACAAGCAATTGCCCTGATTTCTTGTCAGCCATTAGCAGTGACAATTCGAATCCGGATGACGCTCTGATTCTTTCAGCGCTCGACACTGATAATTCAGTCAAGGTTCTAGGTCTCAAATGGAATCCAAAGCTAGATTCATTTTCTTATCAGGTGGATTCTCATCCCCAGAAATGCACGAAACGTATAATGCTTTCAGAGATTTCAAAAATTTACGACCCTTTGGGATTCCTTAGCCCTATCATATTATTTGCTAAGCATTTGATTCAACTTCTATGGATTTCAGGCACGGGTTGGGATGAAGCTCCTCCCCAAGGTGTTTGTGATCTCTGGTCAAGGTTTATATCTGAACTTCCTTTACTTCAATCTATCTCTTTGCCACGTCACGTGCTTCCTAATCACAATAGCGAAATACAAATACATGGCTTCTCAGACGCTTCCGAAAAGGCATATGCTGCTTGTGTGTATCTACGTGTCATTGATGCTCAAGACACGGTTCATGTTTATCTTCTCCTTGCTAAAACAAAGGTTGCACCTTTGAAGCGCATAACTTTACCACGCTTAGAGCTATGCGCCGCTTTTCTTTTATCAAAACTAATAAACAAAATACTTGTTACCTACACTAACCTTCTGTCCATTGAAAATGTGTATGCTTGGAGTGACTCTACGGTCACACTTGCATGGCTACGCTCATCGTCGCATGAATGGCGTACTTTTGTATCTAACCGTGTCACGGAGACCACGAGTCGTGTGCCTGCCGCACACTGGCGTCACGTCCGTTCCGAGCACAATCCTGCGGATCCAGCATCCAGAGGCGAACTACCATCGAACTTAGACCATGAGATGTGGTTTAATGGGCCTTCCTGGCTTAAGCAGGCCCAATCTGACTGGCCTATTTCCAACGTTGACTTACAAACAAATGAAGAACGACGGAAATACGTTTTTATATCAAAACAAGTCATACCTGACTTACAATTTTTAGAGCGATTTTCATCATTACCAAAATTACTACGCGTTGTTTCCATAATCTTTCGATTCTACCATAGATGCTGTAAGATAAAATCTTATTCTTCTTCTTGCATCACCGTCCCTGAAACAAAATTCGTTTTAAATCGAGTTATCAGCCTCGTGCAGCAAAATCAGTTTGCGGACGACATTTCCCGTTTGAAGGATAACGATTTCTGCTCAAACAAACTCCAAAAGCTGAAACCCTTTCTTGATGAAGCCGGACTTATCAGGGTCGGCGGTAGGATTCAACATGCTCAAATTTCTTACGAGGCCAAGCATCAGATCATTCTACCTAAAAAACATTTCTTCACGACGTTACTTATAGACTATTATCATAGATTATATCTGCACGTAGGTCCGCAGACATTGCAATTTCTTTTATCTCAAAAGTACTGGATAATATCTGCCCGCGATGCGGTCCGAATGTACACACGCCGCTGCATTCGTTGTTTTCGCACTCGGCCATTTGCTCCGCAGCCACCTATGGCTCCACTTCCCGCCGCAAGAGTGCGAGCTCTCAGGCCATTCCTACATGTAGGTGTAGATTTCGCAGGACATTTCTTTCTAAAATCAAGTAAATATCGCAACGCGAATAAATACAAATGTTATGTATGCGTCTTTGTATGCATGTCAACGAAGGCAGTGCATTTAGAATTAGTACCAGATTTATCCACAGAGTCATTTATTAACGCTTTACGACGCTTTATTTCCCGACGCGGACTTTGCACCGACGTCTATTCAGATTGCGGTCGAAATTTTGTAGGCTGCGATCGTTACTTGAAAGATTTGCATAACTTTTTACAAAATGAAGAAACGCAAGCACATATAAATGAAAAATTAATCTCTCTATCTATACATTGGCATTTTAACCCACCGTATGCAAGTCATTTCGGTGGTATATTCGAGGCTGCGGTCAAAAGCATGAAAACTCATCTTTACCGCGTCATAGGGCAACTTACCTTAAATCACGATGAATTTAATACACTTCTATGTCAAATTGAAGCCATACTTAACTCGAGACCTCTTTGCATACAGAGTAACGATCCCACGGATCCATTACCTCTCACTCCAGGACATTTTCTAATTGGGGAACCATTAACTTCCTTACCTGAAGTCGACTTATCAACTGACAATCCCAATCGCCTCGTTCGATGGCAAATAATTCAACAAGCCGTACAGCATTTTTGGAAACGCTGGAGTGTTGAATATCTACATCAACTTCAACAAAGAAGTAAATGGTTCCGCGATAATACGAACACACCCCTCGTTGAGGGTACTATAGTTGTGGTAATCGACAACAACCTCCCTCCGCTGCAATGGCGCCTGGCTCGTGTGCATAAGCTTCATCCGGGTACGGACGGTATTGTTCGCGTTGTAACTGTACGCATTGGTAACACCCTTACCAAAAGACCTGTAGTAAAGGTCTGCCCTCTACCTATTAATTAAATAGCGTAGTATAACGTATCGTAACCCTATGTTAAGTTTTTTTTTATATTGTTATTTTAAAATAAGCTATTTTAAGGTCGACGGCATGTTCCGTACTTTTATTATCTATAGTAATTTATATGTTAGCACAAATCTTTTATTTTCATATTACTTTATCGTTTAAAAGGAATGTATCTGTCCACTACTTTTCGTGAACGCACCTTTAAAAACGTTCGCAAGTGCTGCCCTCTAAGACAAAACAGTTTACCTTTGAATCTAGCAACATACAAAACCGCTCTGAGTTATCTGCGCTAATAAACATTGCAAAACCGGTACAAATATCTAACAAACAAACTATTAAAAGAAACCAAGTGCCAGTGTAAACTTTGTGTCCTACTATTAACAAACCAGCGATCTAAGCCACGAACCAAGCCGGGGTACCCCGAAGAAGAGGATCTCCTAGTGCGGGTGAGTGGTGGATACAGTCCTCCTAAATTCATTTCCTATACACTCGCACAATGTGAACTGTAAGTATAGTCTTACTAAGTCCTAAATGTACATAATTTTATTATACAGAAGTTCAGTTAAGAACATACCTGATCATGCACACTGGCATCATTTTCTGGGCGCCTTTCTTTGTCTAAGTCTGCTGGGACATGTAATATGTTTCTAATAAGTATCAATATTCTCTCAATAATTAGCCCCGTATCTTCATCCCTCTCTGTCCAATCCTATTGAATAATATAGATTACATTAAAGATATTTTATTTTATTATTAAGTATTTTATGTCATAATTGTTTACAGAATTATGAGTATATTTAATTAATTCAGTAGTAGGTAGTTTTGTTAGATCATACAGTGTATGGTTTGTGTTAAAAATTCATAATTCGCAATATAATTATTTATAATTCAGGAAATTATATTATAATTGATCTTGATATAAATCTCGTCAGTTCTCAATGACTGGGTTGTTTTCCAAACCCGTGGTAGTTTTGATGTTCATAAGTGCCTTCTTAGGGCCTAAATTAAGTAAAGTATTTTATGATGTTGCTTGAATTTAAAACAATTGATAAACTGGATATATATACTTACAATTTCTAATATTTTTGTAAGTTTTTTTGCAAAAACATTCCATGTTTCAACTTTAGTAAAAGCTTCCTCTTTATAAGATTGTAATTGAGATAAAATTTGCAAGAAATTGTGTCGTGCTCTGCTTTCAGTAGGAATTTCTTCCCGATACAGTAATAATGCAGGATTTGTAAGATTTACAATAAGCCTGCAAAAACATATTTCCCATTCAAACAGTTAAAAATTGACCATGATAATGACTGAATTATATTGTTTATAAAATTCTAGTATGATAAAATATACACAGTACCTCAGAGTAACATCAAAGAGTTCAGTGTTTTCCCAATGACTTACTAACATGGGCATTAAATCTGTTTGTAGAACTTTTGTTTCACCTAAATGCCTTCGAATTTCATGATCCTCACCGTCACGCCTCAAGTACCTTATTAAATCCTTTACTGTATTTAGTGTATAATCGTCAATTAAATATTTTTCAGTCTTTTTATCATAAGTTCCTAGGGCATTGCAAGTCGCGGAAAGTTCGGCAGACAACAGAGATGACATGTTCAAAATTATTTAATTATTATCTAAAAATGTACTAATTGCAATGAGATGTCACTAATATTATATTTTCACAGACATCATTTCAAATATTTTGTACTGAAAAGAACAGAAATACGTGAACGTAACTAACACAATTGTAACTTCACTTTGACATTTAAAAACCCGCGAAGTAGCGAATGTCAAACATTTTTTTTATACTTTAAAGCAAAGGAACGACATTTATAAGGATCATTATTCTTATATAATTATAATGATATTAGCGTCTTGCAGAAGCTCCGCACGAGTTATTTAAATATTTACTATTTTCGAATTGTTAGTCTACTTCATGTAATTAACGTATAAGTACTTTTTGTCATTTCTAATTCGATGATAATTTGTATAAGCTATTTATTTTTTAAATAATACACTTCCCGTATATGAAATTTCATGAAAGTTGTTTGAGAATAAAAGTGTATTAAGAGTATTATAGACAATCCTATAGACTATTTTTATTGATCTCTGCTACAGACTTTTAGTTGCAAAATGCAGTTGCAAAGCTTCTCATGTATAAAATTTCATAAAAATTGAATTAAATTAAAAATACACATGTTTTATTATTACTTTTCGATTTCTGAAAGTGCTGTTAATAATTATCTAGTCTATTAATTTTGAAGTGACTGACTACTTCTCGTGTAGGGTGGATCCAAAAATTATTTCAGGGATAGGCACAATGTCCAGACAAGTGAGGAATGCCCCTTTAGTCTTTTGGTCTTGATTAATTGTTTATAAACAATATACAGCAATAGCTATAAAAATACTTATCAATAAAAAACTTGTAACAAAAGTTTAGTGGAATAAATGAGCCGTATAATAGATAATAATAATCATAGGGGGCTTTCTACATTTTCTGGAAAAAATATTTTTTTTTATGTGGCGAGACAGCAAATTTTGAATAAAAAACGATCTATAATCTTTTATTTATTTTAATCTATAGAATGAAGATATCTAGTATTTCTTCAAGATTCATTATTGAAGTAATGTCCTGATCGATATTTATAAAGGATAGTCTTCTCTTGTACCGCTGCGAAGATACGATTATGTATTCAACCAGCGTAACGTAGAGAAAGACCACTCGATAATACAAATTTTACAGGAAATGTGCGAAAGAGTTAACACACGATTGTTGTATTTGGCAATATCGTCATCCTATTACGAGTATGTCTATATTTTCTCATCTGTCGCCAAATTCATAAATGTCCCTTAAAAGTAAAAAACCAAGATTGTTCATCTTGATAACCTTCAGCACCTTTCATAATATTCTCTATATCAGCACCATATAAATGGGGCACCAATTTTAGTAGTCTTTATATTTTTATGCGTCATATTTTCCAATTCACAACTTTGGCTAGTATACCTATATGTACATAAAAATAAATTGTATAGTCGGTATCTCTCTCAGCTCCTTAATTTATTTGAATTTGCCTCGGTATCGCCCACCCGGATTCGCCCTTGGTTTCCGTGTACAAAATTGCCACAAAATCGATTAAGATTGAAATGTATTTGCTTCTTGTTATTTCCTTTACAAAATTTTATAACCTAAATGTACAAATTAAATTTTTGACGCGTATATATAAAAACTTCTCCATCGCAAGTGATCATAGTAGATTAATAATATTTGGTAAGTTATCCAATAAAATTAGCAAGATATAAATTAATTAAAAAAAAATGGAAACAAATCTATGTTAATTGAATAGGAAAAGTATCATCATTTAGGGATAGTTAAGTTAAGTTTATTTTTTTAAATGGCTTTATGTCATAAATTAATGTTTGTATCTATACCCAAGTGAAAAAAGCCAACTTGGTAAATAACGGACACCCTCAGCACATTAGTAGTCAATCAACCCAAACACCTCATCTAGAAAGGTCTTAAGTATGGAACTATGCTCTTATATGGTACATAAAAAATGAGTTGTATTTTACACATTTCTAACTGTTAGCAAATACTCCAATATATATTCTCTCTGAAAGAGATTGAGTTTATTTAACATCTTTAGTGTATAACATTTTATCTAGTTCATTAAATCTGATGTACAACAAAAAGAGTGCTGGAAATTGAAAATCAGTCAGGTTTTATTTACCTCATCAATTTTCCCGTACGTGTACAACGTTCATGTACTTAATACATCAAGTCTAACAAGCTAACCGAAATGCGTGTTCTGAATACGGGATTGTAGTAAATCTTGTGTTTTGCGTTCTAGCTATTACTGGTGGGATGAGATAATCCTGGCTATTGGTTTCGTGCCAGAACGTATCCTGAACATTGGCTGCACGCCAGCCGGAATAGTCTCAACGTCCCTTGGATTTGCGTTTAAAGCCGAATGTAAACCTACGTCATTAAATTAATGATTGAATAATGTAAGCAATATCATGAAATTACAGTACTTAATGAGCTTTATTTATAAGCTAATACAGACATTGGAAAATGCGGTAATAGTTTAAAAACAAGCTATTATTATATACATGTATATTGTTTAACAATATCAAATAGTCAGTCGTTAATATTTGTTGATTTTTTTTTTAAATACTAGGGCTCTATTTATTATTGTTGTAGACGAAATTGGGAAGATAAATTCGTATGCTATTTATTATTGGTCAACATTGATTGTTCGATGAAAGAAAAGTTTTTTCTAACGAATTTTCTTTTTAATACGTCATGCAATAAATTGATTCGAATGGACTATAATTTTCGTTTAACACGGTATATGAGTACAAACATTTTCATAGAAGATTCAGTTTTGAGTAACGTTTTGCGTAGGTGGTAGAGCCACGCTGTAGCTATTAGTAGTTTCAGCATGAATAGGTCGGTTCACCCGGGGTAGCACCAGCCTCTCACAGAAAACCGACGTGAAGTAACAGCGCTTGCATTGTTGCGTTTCGTTCGGTCAGTGAGAGCGCCGGAGGCCCACCTCACTTGTCCCTTTCC
>MU158897.1:301104-356538 GCA_015888305.1 Antheraea pernyi | reverse complement strand
ACCTCCACCCTCATACACAGTCTGGCAACGCACTTTCGACTCCTCTGGTGTTGCTAGTGTCTATGGACGGTGGTGATCATTTAACATCAAGTGACCCACCTGTTCGTTTGCCTGCTTTGGATATAAAAAAAAACTGTTCCATTATTATTATTATTGGATAAAATTTGTGAATTTCACTACCGAAGCCAAAAATAAAGTGAAGATAGGTTATATTAATTGAAGACAAGTAATGGAATCTCGATTTCTGACTCTTTTTTATTTTTAAATATAAATCACAATACCTTACCGACTATGACACCAAACCCACACAGAAGGAAGGGTAAACTAAGAAAAATTAAATTAATATTACATCCGTTAGCCAATTGATTAGGTTTTTTAAATCCGACAGTAAATATTTAACGTTTCACACGAAATTTGTAATCCCAATACAATTGTATTATATTTTTGAAATAAACCGAGATGTACCTACTAAATTGTTATATGTACAATGTACATATATACCTATATTATATATCTGTCTATGGTTTGCATTAAGAAATCAAAACGATGATTTTACGTTTCTTAAATAAACATAAATGAAAAAACAACCTACATAATACGGTTTTGTTTGATGATAATTACGGTTAATAAGCTTTTTATCTCTTTTGAGAGAATTTATTTTTAACCCGTTGTCCCTTGTAAATATCTCGGACCCTTTTTGCCGTTATGTAAACAGTTTTTGATCTTTTTAATTGATATTTGGTTTCAGGTTAACTTCCGTGGCACAAAAATAATATATTGTGGAAAATAGGTAGAAAGACCACAGAATATATAATGATGACGTCTATATATATTCCGACGTGATAAAAATAAATTGGCTCAATGATATCATGATAATATTAGCCTTGGTGTTTTTGATAGATCCCGTTTTAGACACTACGATAGAATTGGTAAGTTGTTTCTAACTTTTCAGGATACATACATAAAATGAATTAATAAATAGTTTACCTTTTTTAACGTTATCATAGCATTACTAACTTTTGATCCCGTCTTCGCTCGTGTAAATGTAGATTTGGTCTTTGCCTCGGGAACGGTACAATTTTTCTGGATAAAAAGTACTCTGTCCTTTCTGTCTCTACCCCTTAAGACGAGAAGCATAAAAAAAAGTAAATTATAATGTTTTTTGTAGAGTATGAAAAGAAAACTTGTTACTAGTGTAACCCTTCATGTAACACAGTTTTCAAGATTTATGATTTACAGAATGAAAAATACACACGACATTATTGTTATCCAAAACCAGGAAAAAATTGCTCACTTGTTAGGTTATACTTATTACCTACTTATAAGTAAATACTTATTATTTTGAATGTATGTAATGTACATTATAAAATGGTTTTATTCACAAAATAATCACGTTCTCATATCCTGCCTATAGAGGCATAGATAGCTATGATTTAAATAAATTGTTATGTAAATATACCTAGTTTAATCGAAATCGGCGTGGATACTAACGTTAGGAACCGGCAATAAAAAAACTATATGTATACATTGGTTGAAGGTTTTATATGTGAAAGACAGCCGATCCCTCCCAAAGGGATTTGAATCATTAGTAAGGTGTAAAGGAAGGCAAAACGCTTTTACTCGGCCAATGTCTTTATAATACATATATACTAAAATTATAGAGAGGTATATTTTGAGAGTTTGTGTGTAGGAGATAATTCTCGAAACTATTGAATCAATTTTGAAAATTTCCTTCACATGTAGACAACTGCGTCCAGAGTATTTTATATGATTATGTTCTATTGTTATTCCATTTGATGTCGAAATTGATGTTAACATTTACAGGTAAATGAAATCGCTGTCATGAGTGTCATACAAAGATTGCAAAGAGAGGTACTGAAATATCTGTTTTAATAAAATGTATTTTACATTATAAATTTTAGCCTTTAACATAATCACATCTCTTGTTAAATAACGACGTGTTCTTTTTAGAACACGTGGTAAAAACGTTATACCTAGAGAGAAAGAGTAGCTCTCAAATGCATCCATAGAATTATGAAACCGCTTACATTTATTACTCGCAGGTTTGTTACTCTATGAACGCAGCTGTCCGAACACACGTATACGTAGTTTCCGACAGATTTGAACCTTTAGAGTAGAAGATACCTAGCCAGGCGAGCTTAGCAAAAGCCCTATTACCGGGCTATGCCTTCATCACGATGATTTCCTTTACAGAATTTATCTCGATTGAAACAGTGGCCGAATACGCTAACCACTAATAATTATAATATTTTAATGATCCAAGTCAATATGTACATAATTAACAGTAATATCGGTATCTACAGTTAGTACGAACCGTATCACAGATATCACAATTTCATATAATGAGAACTAAAACAAACAGTGACTTATTTATTTATTTATTTAAACTTTATTGTACCCCAATTACATATATATATACATTTCACGTTTTATTAACGGTACAATGGGCGGCCTTATTGCTATTAGCAATTTCTTCCAGGAAACCTTTGGATGGATTTTTCAATGGAGTAGAATCAGGGGTATTCTGGGTGTACAGGAATAAATACTAGGTAATACCACCTAAGATAGTGGCACGTAACTGTAATATATATTATATATATTTGTAATAAATAAAAACTTAATTTGAATTAACTAAATACGTGAGTTTATTGTGTAATACGGTATTCCGAGAGAGACGAGAGTGTTTTATGATAGTAATGAGTGAGTTGTTTTTTAAATAAAAGTGTATGATTTGAACTACCAAATTTATAATTATAATTTAAACTGTGGTAATAATATTTTTCTGTTTGTGTAATTTTGTGAATTTGAAAGTGAGTTTTTTAATAGTATGTGTGTTGTATTGATTAATTTGTAGTATATTATTTGCTTTATTATAGAGCAATCCTCACAGGAAGCCTTCAAAACGACAAACAAACCAAGTGTTATGTTTAGGTACTTTTATTATGTCCTCGACCCTTCTTCTCTTATCAGAGAATTGTAAGCTTGGCGTTCCTAAATGTTGAAGGATGATAATTCAACTACTATATATAATAAAACGACTCCTTATTCCATATTCGTCCAAGGAAGTGACTTATATAAATTAATAAGATAAATTGACTAAATATTAGACAGTCAGCTATTTATTATAGATAAATAAAATTATATACATTTACTTACAATGACCAACGCTCATCGTCTAGTGTGATTTAGCTAATTCAGTGTAGTACCTACATATGAATATAGTTTATTGTTATACAGTTTATTTTTCAATAGTTATATTTGTTTTTATACACAATTTTCTCGCTTTTTGTTGCGTTAGTAAAACTATTCTGGACTGTTATATAAGTAATAGGCTATTTAATCGTGCACTCAACGAAACGGAAAATCCATTTACTCGCCATTTTTCATTCCCATTATGATACTTTTTGCAGTCGCATATTTTTTACGACGAATATAAAAGGGTTTAGCCATCGCTGAGAGAGGGAAAGGCATCGCACACTTCGGGGACCTTGAGTACAATACAATGAATACGGAATAATGAAACTGTCCCCGTAGCGATTTTATCATTCATTATTGTTTTTACCCATTCTCATTGAACTAACTCAAACTCACTAAAGGCTGTAATAAATCGGCACACACTTATTATTATGTATTTCTGTATTATTTGGTGAAGATTTATTTTTAAGTAACGTACGATGTTTTAGGATTTTTTTTTGTCTTGAATTTTTATTTATGTATATGCTTCAGGTATTTATGGATGATAATATATATCATACTAGAATAATACAGAACATAAAAGATAAATAAGTATTATACATATTATAAAATCATCAAATTGATGTCCGTTGTGAATACAATTACACATCTTCTATACATATAATAAAACTGTAACTAGGCCAAATCTGTACGATAATATAATTAATCATAAGCATTGTAATTGAAATCAGCAAAAATTATATACTATGGCATGCGCTGGTTGAACAGTTTGAAATAAAAGAATAAAATCTATAGCAAAAATATTCATTACTTTTACAAAGTTCACAACACCATATATCTAAGCTTAATATCTCAGCCAGAAAGATGGTTTATATGTGAAAAGAGGATTTGTCAAGATGAAGTTTGGGTGCTGATTACAAGTATACTTTACAGATCTTTACAAAACAAACAACTAAATCAAAATTGAAATTTTATGTAGATAAAGTTTAGTTTTTACAGTATGTTAATTGATGAAGTTAGTCAGAAGTTAATGCGTAATCAAAACTATAAGCCGGCAAAATTATTGCGTTGTAGCTGTCGCTGGCTCTACACGGATAGTGAATGGACGTGGAGGTGAGTGGCCCAGTAACAACCCAAGTGGTACTGGGATTACATTTATCGCCAATATATGTAAGTTAGCATTTATCTTTTCTGGACCCGATAGGTGATACTCCGAACGGGTTCTAGAATTATTTTAAAAGATTTCTCACATAACAACTGGATATATGTTTGAGTGAGTCCCTGGTTAGTTTGAATTCACAATTGGGTTTTAGGTAATTTGAGATTTTTACCTACCTTCTAAAAAAATCGGTTAACAAAAGAGGACAAAAAGATACTGAACAGTTTTATCTTCGCCTGTTTATACTTATAAAGATATTTAAATTAAATTATTAAAATAAAATTAAATATATATAATATATATATATTAGATTTGTCCTGTTTGTTTATTATATATATATATATATATATATATATATATTTTATTATATTTACAAGTAATGTTGAAGACAATCAATGCATAGACGTATCGCAAGACTTATTTCTTCTTGTTGAGTTGAGAACTCAAAGCATTATTTTCCACATTTACAATCGCTGTGAAGGAAAAGTATCTAAACAAAAATAAATAGGGTCTCCTTAAATTACACCTCATTAGAGGAGCCGCGCGTAAATCAGCCATGAAACGATTGTAAGTGAACGCAACGAGTGCCACCCTCTTCCACCCTAACTACCACCATCTGACGTTTTAACGTCGTCATCTAAATTGTAAGAGCAATGTCTTGCTCGCTACACTTACTTTTTCTTGTCGAGTAAGCGTTAGCACACCGCAAGCGAAATGTCGCCATGAATATCTTCACTGAGTAAAGTATACCACAATTTCTTATATTAATAGCGCTATATTACCTCATGAAATAACTCGCAGTTTAGTCAAACTTTGAATTTTACAGATATATAGATGATACAGATACATAAATGACGTATTATTGTATTTTAAGATGACGGTTTATATCTCTTTACAAAAATAAATAAATCAATTTTACTTATTTAAAATAAATCATAGACATTAATTATGTCTTACAGAATACTATTTTATATGTCATAGATCTGGAAATAAAGATATACACCTAATTATGTACACAAAAGAAATGAAAACAAATATTTAAGGATATTCATGTCTTATCTGGAGAACTGCTAATAAACTGACCCCAGAGTCAGCAAAGTAATACATACTGGTTTATTTATTACCGGTTGGTCTGAGCTAGTAATAAAATAAGAGGTCATCTGTCAACCGCACTCCGTAGCCTAAGTCACAGAATTGTAATCAAGACATTCGTCACCGGTTCACGAGGCGTATCACTCAAACCGCATTCATTGTAAGGGGTAGCATGAAAGACAGATTACATTTTTACATTTGACTGATAAGGGAAGACCTTTTTTACGAATTTCTACATGCCAAAAATTACATAATATCGCTGAGTATACATATTAATTCACGTATAAAATATTCTCAACGCGGCACATACATTTTATTCAATTGTTTGAAATATTACTAAGGAGGTTACTAGCCAAATAACTTTATTATGTCTACGGCAGAACAAATAAGACTGAGAAAAACCAGTATACAGTTATCGTAAACCATAATTTATTTGTAAGCGCTATTGTCCCGGGGGAATCGCAGTGAACCGGTATTCTTGGGTGGGCATCCATGCACGACACTAAACGCTCCTCATTTTTCTATAGTTGGAGGAAAATTGCTGTCGTATTTCCGGCTCACATGTCCTTAAGCCGGAGACAACGAGATTATCCGCGGGGAAATAAAATGGAGACACAAGAATCATCAATCTTTTCCCCTACAATCTTGTTGATGGAACAAACTAAATTGCTAATTACATAAAAATGTTTCTCTGCCAAATATTGATTCTTTTGTTTATTATTTTTTTTATATTTATATCATTCCCAAAAAGTATTTAAACCGACTCTTAATTATTTCGTATGTTTTTCTCAGTACATATTTATTCAGATGATTTAATAAATTAATTATGTATAAAAATGCTTTCCACTGCTGCAAATTAGTTCTAATAATAATTAATTTTAGAGTTAAGTAATTTTTTTTTATGTAATAGGTGGCAAACGAACAAGTGGGTCACCTGATGTTAAGTAATCACCACCGTTCATGGACACTAATAACATCAGAGGAGTCGCAAGTGCGTTGCCACTCTTTGGGGGGGAAGGGTTAGGGGAGGGAGAGAGAGAGGAGTGGGGAGGGGAGGTGGGTCTCCGGCGCTCTCACTGACCGAACGAAACGCAACAATGCAAGCACTGTTACTTCACGTCGGTTTTCTGTGAGAGGGTGGTACTACCCTGGGCGAGCCGACCCATTCATGCTGAAACCAGTAATAGCTTCAGCGTGGCTCTATTAATCAATCAATTTATGTCATACAAGGAAATGAAATGAGGATATATACATAAAACAACATGTAAAATAACAATTTTGATTATATTTAGAATAACTTATTTGAGTGTAGAAAAGAGAGTTAAGATTATTTTATGACTTTTACACATATACGCAGTATTGGCCTGAGGCGAAATTTAGGATAGAGCAATATGGTATCATGAAACCTGACGTATACTAATATCTCTCTATAAGAATCTCATTATCGGGCCAAAGAGGAAGGACTTGAGGGAATGTACGGTTATAATCACAACACCAACCAACAACATATTAGCGATTTCAAACATTTCTCTGTTCTAACAATCTACTTCTATATGTTTCTCACCTATATTCCCCTACTACAAGAAAAATTGTCAGGTTTTCCTTCACCGCTGATGGTATTAATAATTTAAATCACAAGGTGCAAGTGAATCCCGAAAAATTAGTTGGTCACGTCGGGATTTGAACTTGATAACCGAATAAATATTCTACCCCTTGAACCGCACCAACCACACCACAACATTCACATTTTTTTTCTCGAACTGAGTACGCTATTGACCTGGTAAAGTCTTAACAGCTTCACCGGTCTATAACATTCACCTCAATTCCTCACGGATTTGAGATGGGAATATTTTGCAAAATGTTTCCAATATAAAATAAGGGCGAGCCAGCCTTCCGTGTACTGCAATATGTATGCTTTATCTCTTAGAAATATCGTCCATAAATGGTAAAAATATTTAAAGAAACCGCTGTAAGATGAAAATTATTCTCAAATGCAGTTCTGGAAGTCCACACCTATAGATGTTAAGTCAAAAATCTGCAACTTGAGAATAGTAGTTATCTTAATAGGTATTAGATTATTTTAAGGCCTTAGCTATATCCGATGTCTTCGTTACCGAAGTTTTTCTTCGCTGAACGGTTAGTCTTATTATGGAATTACAATTTACGTCGATTGGTCGAGTGTCCGCTGTGACGGGTTTTGCTATCTGTATATGGATGGATGATACGCATAAAGAAATAACAATAATAATTGCTCTTATCGGAAACGTAGTTTCTCATTAACGTTACTTGAAAATATACATGCTCGTACTTACTTTTTGCTTCAACTTATTGATAAATTTTGGAAAATGTCTTAGCCATAGGTTTACCCACCGCATATAAAAAAAATATTTGAACCATATTGGACATATTATATAACTATTTAGAGGGTATGAAACTAACTTATTAGCAAAATATTTAAATTATAATATTTAATCTAGGTGAAGTCTTGTATCTATATAAATTAACTAATAATAATAATATTTTAATGTACCAAGTCAATATGTACATAATTAACAGTAATATTGGTATCTGCACTGGTTACTAGTTTTGAAGGTGGGATAAACGTCGCTACTAGATATTAATTCTTAGAATTCGGCGTTGACTTAAATATTAATTTAATTGTAATTGTTATACTATAGTTATTGTACCTATGTACCTGCTCGGAAAGTAATAGAAGTAATTATGGCAGAATAAGTAAAAGTTTGCCGCAGTCCTATACCCGCGGCCTTCGCATCGCGTCGCTCTGGCCTGTTCGTAGCAAAACTTGTGCCAATTACAATTACGGTAACCATGTTCACGTTATTTTAATTGTTACTCTAGAAAATTATTTATATATATTTGTTTATATATAGAAGATACCAGCCCATAGTTGTTGCGGCAGTGCATCAACCTTATAACTTGTCACTATGGTATCTTATCAAATATCTCAACAAATTATAGTAAATGCTTGCTGAGTCGTGAATATGGCATTATAAGATTATTAATATCCTTAAAAAAGTAGTTCTACTCTCATTCTATAATAGTATTCTTTAATAGTATATATATATATATATATTAGTTATGTCTATACTCGATAATAAGCGCCTTCTCAGGGCCTATTTTTAATAAAGTATTTGTGATATGATTTGAATTAGAAGTGGCTAATAAAGTAATCATAAAATATGTATATAATTCCCGAAAATTTTACATGTAATCTTGTTCTATTTCTCAATGGCTTTCATTTTTCAATTTAATGAGAATAGTAAAGGTGGTATTATAACAAATTCTAGATGTATTATTCTTACTTTAATTTTTAACGTCTATATTAAAAACAAACTCTAATTTTCGACGAAAAATCAGGCAACGTTAATTATTCATAAATAATCCTTTATAAAAACAAAACCCAGGTAAAAAGCCTTCCAGTGAAGTGACGCTATAACGAATTCTTTTCGTTAAAAATGAACAAAGGTTAAAATTTAATAGGTTATTTCTAATGGTATTATGGAGACGGTTTGTGTAAATCTGAGTGCAGAGCCACCCTGTTAATAGGGAAAGTACTTCTCTAAGAGGCGCGGCTAGGTCTTATCTTACCGCTTCCGACGTCGTTGACTTACATTTAATTGTCCAAGTTTTATTGTAGCCTCCCCAATGGTAGTATTAAGGCGAGGAACTGATACCGACCTCGGGATAACGTTTCTTGTGAGTTCATAAACTTTAGAAAGGCTGTATGTAAAATCAGATATGTTTTAGATGTGGGTTAGTAAGTTACCTATACTTTATTAGTTACAAATTATTTTTAAAGGTAACTC
This sequence comes from Antheraea pernyi, assembly GCA_015888305.1. Classification (NCBI taxonomy): domain Eukaryota; kingdom Metazoa; phylum Arthropoda; class Insecta; order Lepidoptera; family Saturniidae; genus Antheraea; species Antheraea pernyi. The sequence continues at coordinate 347,244 of MU158897.1, read as the reverse complement.
GACATACATACTTATATAAATATATTCTTAAAAGCAGTTGTAAAGTTGTATGCTATGAATATTATCACTATATGAAAAGTAAATATACGTGCGCACATACATTTACAACAATATCTGAAATATTTTTTTTATAACTAAAAACTGTATATTGTCAGTACATTGAAAATATTTGGGAAAACCCGATTGAGTGTAACAGACAAGAAAATTATTTGAAAAAATGTTGTCTGTCTATTTGCTTGTTTTAATATGCTCATCTCCAAAACGATTCGACGTATTTTCATAGAGTTTTCACAAGTGTTTTGAGCAAAGCTTGGCACAAGCTTTATTTATAAAAATTGGTTACGGGAAATAGATTTCTTAATTAGATCAAGATCAAGGCTTAGGAAACTACTCAGCTTGGTATACTTCATAGAAGAGTCAGAAAGTGGCGTTTTATTCATTCATTTCCAGATGCTGGGTATTGTGGGAATAGTGCGGCAGGTTTGTCACACGGTCAGCTCTACGTGGCTGTGTTTCGTGATATTAGCAAATATGTTTTGAATCATACTGCTTCGAACGTTGTGTATAAAGAAGTTTTATAAGCTGAAATTAAGCATCTTGCATAAAAAGCCGTGAGCACATCTACTAATTCATATTATGGTCCGTAAGCCAATAACTGCAAGTAGTCCGGTGAAGCTGCTAAGACCTTGCTTGGTCAATAGGGTAGTCAGTTCTAAAAAAAAAAAAAAAAACAATAACTGCTAGGTACATGGGGCCGCGGCCAAAAAAGTGCAAGCAAGCGATCACGAGCGGAATTGTAGGCGTCATTTTAGAAATTACGAATTATTTTATTTTATACTGAAACAGCATTCCTATATAATATATGGTCGTTATGTTGGTAACATTTGCAGTTGCCTGATGCTCGGTGTTAAAAAAATAATAGTTGATCTACCTTTTACTCTTCTCTCTTAGCTCGAAAAGGCGCTTCTTATTAATGGTATTAGTAAGTGTTATTAAAAACCTATACAATATAAATTATTGAAGTTATACTTCTTTTGCCGCGTTAGGGAAAAATGACGAGAGTAAATTTTTACGATGTGCGTAATGTGTGTTCGCGCACACCGTCACGAAAAACCGACACCGTGAAGTTAGCTATAGTCAACTTTTTCTATTGTTAGTGTCATTTTTTCTACAAACGTAGAGTAAGGCGAAAGATAAAATTTTAGAAAAAAAATTTTGCTTGTTACGCCAAAAAACTATAACGCGTGTACATAAGTACACACACACTTTTTTTATAATTTTATTATTTACAGAATCCTTAAATATTCATTTTTTTTGCAGAAACATTGTAAATGTTTGAAGTCGGTTACCTTCTAAACACAATATCAGTCTATGTTCTCATTCCTTTGAATTTTTATCTTATACAGTTCATAACGAGTAGAGCAGCTATAAAAACATAAAGTTAAAAACGTGCACGGAGAGAAAACGTTGAATGCCTCTTGCTGCATGGAACTAGTGCCGAGAGAACAATTCAATTTAGTTTTATAGCTCAAGCTGATCCCCAGTGTAGATCAAGTTCCTTACCGAAAACTAATCATCGAATCTGCGCTTTGATTCGTTATCTGTTTCTTGCAACTGATTGCTTTTAAATCCCATTGCTCGATTAATAACTAACACAACACAATTCATTTATGTCTTGGAAATTTTGCCGAAGAACTAAATATAATTTACACCTTGTAATGTTATCTTTAGATATTTCTTCTATATTTTATAGGTTATGGCGTTTGACCACAATGCCATCTGTTATAAAGTGACTATGTGATCTATGATGCTATATATTACGAAATTGGAGGATATTACGAAATCACGAACATGTATTGGACTTTCATTCCATCTTCTTCTTCTTCTTACCCTTATCCCACATAAGTAGGGTCGGTACAACATGTTTGTCATGTTGTGGTTTATGATTTAGCTTAATTTTTACGATAGGCCGCCTGCCTGACATCAACCCTCCTTGGGATTATTTTGTTCTACCAATGTATTTATGATTATTATTACCAAGTTACTAAGTCTGATGGGCTCTTTTAGCCTTACAATTTTTCATTCCGGTTAAAAACGAAGTTCTTCAATATTATGGTTTGCTTGCTATATTGCCATTTTTATGTAACAAAAAACTAGCCAACTTTAGACTATTCCCGAGGAGAGCATTTTCTGATTTTTTTTTCAGGATTCCTGGTTTCAGAGTTTTCTCCTTTTATTAGTAATATAATATTAGATATAATAAACTATTATAAAAATATAAAATAAAAAAGCTATAATAGAAAAATAAATGCAAATAAAATTACATGTCAGTGACTTTCATTCCATATGGCACAAATATTAACTGGACATGGGTATTGTAAGCAATATCTTAATCGCTTTAAGATTATTGACGACAACACCTGCCCTGCGACAACACATCTGTGCAAAACTTTGAACACTTGCTTCAAGATTGTCCCAGGTTTAGCACGAAGAGACTAGAGCACATATTGCTTTGTGATAATCTTCGTACATGTCCATTCGGTATTTTGGGCTTAATGGAGAAGGAGCCTGCAATCAAATCGTTCGATAATTTTGCTAAGCATATGATCGCTAATCTTAAGACATTTAACAGACCTTGAAATTACCACGACTCTCTGACTTGTATCTATATTAAGACTAACAAATATTGGTGACTTTAATATTATGCTCATGCAACACGTCAAGGGAGTGAATAGTGAATTGTATCAAATTGCGATCACTCCTCTCTCCCTTTGTATTGCTAATTTCAATTGACCTCCGTGCGAAACAAACATATTTGAATTTAAAAAAAAGATCTATGATGCTACACCCGTTAAATCTAGAAGGGGACTGGTTCTCAAGTGCAACTACCAGAACACGACAACACACCAATTTGATGACAGCCTATCCAACTTGAGAACTAGCCAGATGGGCTTAGATAAATACCCACCGTCATGTTCTTCTTCTATTTTATTTTTGGTAACCAGTCTCCTATTAAACTATTACTGGCATTGTCAATCGAGTAACGATATTACATGTTTCTTGATATAATTACAATGAACTAACAAGATGGTGGCCATCTTGTTAGAACTTTCCTGGGAGTTTTTATGGCAAGTCAGAATCCATGCTCCGTGGTATTATTTCCGATCCACTTTATTTGTGCACAATAACGAAACTATATTACGTAAAGCACCACCAATATTACTATACAATATTAATGTCGATCCAAATAACACAAGATTATCGATAAAATATAAAGACCACTACATGGCATTTCAAGATCCCGCCAAAAACTCCCTACCGTCATGTTGTAATGAAGAGTTTAAATCGATTAGAAAATTTAAATCGATAAAATGAATACACGCTTTAAACGTAACTTAGGAACGTATAGATTAAAAAATGTATGATGAATCATACAATTTTCTTTTTTATGTAAACAAAAATATTGTAATGTCACAAAAAAAGTGTATAACGTATTTGGAAAATATCGTAAATATATACATAGTTTTATCCGTTCACAATAACCGGAGCATCCACTTTGCAAGTATCTTAAAAAGTATCTCGTTCTTAGGACTCCCTCTGGTAAATCACTCATGTAAGTAAGTAAACCAAGAAACCAACGTTTGAAAAATTGTTCTCAAAGGAGATCCCTCGCTGAAAACATTCCTTTCTTTCTTTTACCTTTTCACTAACAAAACTACTACTATCTAATTTACAAGCCACATCACAGAACCTCATTTGTTAGTATACTCTGATAAGTTTTCAAAAACTTAATTAAATCTATACTAATATTATTAAGCTAGAGAGTTTGTTTGTTTGGTTGAACGCGTTAATCTCAGGAACTAATAGTCCGATTTGAAAAAATCTTTCAGTGTTAGATAGCTCATTTATCGAGGGAGGCTATAGGCTATATATATCATCGCTAAGACCAATAGGAGCGGAGCACCAAAGAAGAATGTTTCAAAATCGGATTTTGTTTTCCTTTTATGAACTTCCGCTGCTGGTTAGCTTTAGCCCAAAGTAACTATTTTACGCGGACGAAGTCACGGGCAGAAGCTATTTAAAATATACGATTAAATCGTTAGTAAATTCAATACCCGAGAGGCAGTACAAAATGACTTTGAAGAATTTGTTGCCTCCCGTCCAGCTGATTTCTTTAAGAATAAATTGCCACTGCGTTGGCAAAGATGCATTAATTGCATCGGTGATTACTTCGATTAATACAAATAAAAAATACATGAAAAAAAATCGTTTTAATTTTTTCATAGCGCTTTATGGTATAACATCGATTAGTTGATATATTTTGTTCCAAAATCAGAAACCAATATACTAATTATTATTACCTCATTATTGGCAGTTAAATAATGTCTATCTATAAAAGCATTCATACATAAACAATGAAACATTATATATTTTTAATTTAGAGTGTGAAAAACATGATGGTCGTATGTATAGTGGCTTTTTAATATTGAATTTGACCTATACCTCGGGAAAAATATTTTTTTTCTGGATCAAAGGTACCCTATGTTCTTCTTTGTACTCCTAATAATATGTATGCAATAAACAAACAAACACACTTACGCATTTATAATCATCATCTTCTTACCCTTATCCCACCTAAGTAGGGTCGGCACAACATGTTTTCCTTTTCCACGCTCGCCTATCAGATGTCATCTCAGTCAACACACCTTTTACACACATATCATTTTTCACACAATCCATCCATCCTTTTTTCGGTCTTCCTCTACTCTTATATCCATCGACCGTCATACTCAAAGCTTTTCTAGTTACATGGTCTTCATCTCTCCTCATAACATGCCCATACCATGCTAACCTATTACTCCTTAACTTGTCTGTTACTGGTGCTATTTTCAAACTTCCTCTGATATATTCATTCCTAATCTTATCCATTCTAGTTACACCACACATCCACCTTAACATTCGCATCTCTGCCACATGTAGTTTTCTCTCATCCGTCTCTCTAGTCGCCCAGCACTCAGATGCGTACAACATTACTGGTCTTATAATAGTTTTATACACCTTCCCTTTGAGTTTCAAGGGCATTCGTGGGTCACAAGCGACACCAGACACCTTTCGCCATTTCATCCACCCTGCATTTATCCTATTCCTCACGTCCTTGTCTATGCAACCATCGTTTTGGATCAGAGAACCGAGATACCGGAAATCAGAGCAGGTTGGTAAGGCTATACCATTTAAAGCTATAGGAGAAAAGCTGGATGGACCACCGAAGTCGCAAAACAAATGTTCAGTTTTTAGTCTACTGATTTTCAAACCAACATTCTCCAGTTTTTCTCGCCATTTTACCAGCCTACTCTGGACCTCGGTAGCATCTTCGCCGACAAGAACAATATCATCAGCAAACAGCATACACCAGGGTGTCTCCTCCTGTATGTCTGATGTTAACGCATCCATAACAAGAAGGAATAAATAAGGGCTTAAAGCTGAACCCTGGTGCAAACCTACAGCCACATTGAAATTATCGGTAACTCCAGCTTCGGACCTAACGTGTGTTTTGGCTTGACTGTACATACAACGAATAAGTTGTAGGTACTTCTCAGGCACTCTTTTTTTTTTCAGTGCCCACCACAGAACATCTCGGGGTACTCGATCATATGCCTTCTCCAAATCAACAAACACCATATGCAAATTACTTACGCATTTATAATATTAGTTAAAAAGATGTGATTAATTTTATTCTATACTAGCTGTACCTGCTGCTCCGCACGCGCTTTTTTAAATCGTATTATAGAATTGTGAGACTATGTACAATTACAGAGATGCTCTTTAAAGACAATTGTAAGTACGATGGGCACGCCACTAAAAGTAACATGTAACGTGTACAGTAGATATATAAATACAAAAAGCGTGCCAAATGAGGTTTGTCATCAGCAACACATTTGGAACCTTAACCCACCATATAAATACCTCAGTGCTTACTTACACTGTATAAGGAACTAATGAAACAATAACATAAAATATTATTATAAAGATTTACATTACATTTAATATACATTGCCCTTATTATAATTAAGATTTAGTGACTATACAAAAAATAAACGCTTGTCTGTTCCGCAACGAATTGTATTATGGAACTCTTTACGTAATACGTTTATAATCTAAGATCTTATTAGGAAGACCTCTATATCATTAATGTTATTAATAATTATAATGTCGAATTGTAAGCAATAAGCCGATAATTATTTCTCTCATTAAAAATAAAGAATGAGTTGAAATTTTGCTAAATTTCATGCAGACAAAGTCGCGGGTAACAGCTAGTCTAAAATAGAATAACTACAATTACTTTTTATTAGGTTCGCTATCTATCAGTGAAAGTCCCGTGAAAATCGATGTAACCGTTTTGATGATAGCACAGCGGGCGAAGCCACGATTAACAGCTAGTATAAACTAAAATTGCTTCAATTACTTTTTATAATGGCCGCTATCTGCCGGTGAAAGTCCCGTCAAAACAGTCGAACCGTTTCGTAGATAGCACTGCAAGCGAAGCCACGGTTAACATCTAGTCTAAATTAAAATTACTTAAATTACTTTTTATAATACTTTTTATAAATATAAGTGCCGTGGAAATCGGTCCAATCGTTTTGAAGATAGCATGGCAGACGAAGCCGCGGTTAACAGATAGTGTAATTTAAAGTAGCCTAAGTAACGCGCTGTAATTTTTTCTATCTGCCAGTGAAATTCCCGTCAAAATCGGTTCAGCCGTTTTTTAGATTACCCGGATCAAACAGACAGACAGACAGACCGACAAAAATTTTAAAAATTGCATTTTTGTTATCAGAAGCGTTTCATACCCTTTCATTTTCCTGAACCTTTCATACCCAATCAGTGAATTTTTTTTATTTTGATATTAAATATAGACATTTCATTTTTATTATATGTATAGAAGAAGATAGATTTATAACATACATCAACTATACATTTTGGTAAATACATCAGGCGTATTTAATTTAAACTTTGCCAACAACACAACTATTACAGTATGTTGTATGCCATCTGTTCCTGCAGTTGTGAAATAGAAGTTATTTTATTGTGTAGTTGTATTGTGTTGAGGTCAATATTTATCTAACTGTAACAGTACATTGTATGCAATATATCGTCTCATATATGTTTTTACTGTTATAGAAGTAACCTAAATAGTTAATAATACCCAACGAAAGTTGAAAACTCTTCCTACACAAACATAGGCTTTCAGAGTTACGCGATATCGTACTTTATCGGTTAACCCGAAATACCTCGTAAACGTCAATTAGTTCTCATTAAATTGTCTAGTCTCCACTGTCCCAGAGTAATTCGTTCCACAGCTGCAGGTTAATGGCTATTCTATGTTTGATTCCGTTTATATAACCGTGTGGTTTCGTACATTGGACTATTTATGTACTGAAGTTACGTTTTGAAATACAATTTTGTATTTCGTTTTGTAACACTAGAGAGGCTGACAAAACCAACATCTTTTTGTAATATTTATGTATAGTGGTTCTCCGTATTTTTTATTTAATAAGTTCGTTTTTATCTCTGGACAGATTCTAGTAAGTCGGTATGAATCGCTGTGATCAAATAAACCAGCGAAATGTCCATATAATGTTCTAGTTTATGATTGCACGACATGCGAATCGTTCAATCAATATACCATTATTTTTTTTAATCGCTTCGGTCTACTAATCGTATTTTTATTTGTAACATCATCGATCGACGGAAATATTATGGAGAAGTCTGAAGACTGGATAAATGTTCTTAATACATAGGGAATAAGACAGTAAACCGACGTGAAGTGCAGTGCTTGCATTGTTGCGTTTCGTTCGGTCAGTGAGAGCGCCGGTTGTCCACCTCCCCTCCCGTCCCTGTCCCCCTTTCCCCCAAACACACACTTTCAACTCCCCTGGTGTTGTTAGTGCCTATGGACGGTGATGATCACTTAACATCACGCGACGCAACTGATCGTTTGCTTGATATGACATAAAAAAATATAATGTTATGAAATTGCAATTTTTATACAGCACCTCTGCGAGTGTGTGCTTATCAATAACATACATAATTTTTTAAGTATAATATTTTATAGATTAACATTGAATTTTTAACATGAACAAGGTTTTCACACCTAAAGTTGACTTTAAATTTCACAGAAACATAATCGTAGGTTACAGCTGTTACTGGATAAGAAAGAAAGAAAGAAATATTTATTCATAAAGCACAACATAAAATACAAGTATACAAGAATGGGCAAAAATATGCATATCTGTGCATTATGAAATGGTGTCCAGCTCAGTATATGCTAGCGTTATGAGAAATACTAAGCGCTGATTTGCAGCTGGAGCCCAATGCAAGTCACGGTGCGTAAAAAACTAATTAAAATTATAAAATATATTATATATAGGGAAAGTAAGTAATGTACAAAAAATAATACGGTATATAAAGAGGTAATAATATATATATAGGGGAAATTAATGAAATAAAAAAGTAGGATACATAAAACAACATACAAGAGAAGCAATTGCAGGCGTGTCTAAAATATATATGCAACTCAAATTAGATGCAAAACCTTTAGTTTACAAGCATTGCGATAATAATAATAGTATAACACATGTAATTATTGTATAATCTGCGAGCAAAGTTTATGTAATTATGAGGATTTTATAAAGGAATATAACGCCGGTTGTATATACAACTGTTTCACAAGGGAATTCGTGACGAGTTTTATGAGTAGGCCAGTGATTCTCGCAGACCTATGTAAATTTTATCGTTTTGCTGAACAAAGCGTCTCTTGCTCAGTCGGTGTTCTTGTTATTCACTTAGTAAGCAACATGTGGCGCCCATAGGTTGATAGCTGCGACTGATGTAAATGTAAGTAAGAAGGGTTTTTCGTTACATAATAAATACCATTGAATTATATTACGAGACTTATTCTAACGAGTGGTATAATTTTGATGGACTATAACAACAAAGGTTATTAATTTACCTTCGGGTCGTACGTATATAGCGATGGATTTAATCTAGCAGCTTTCAGGGGTAATGCCTCGGCGCGGCAAAATGGAGAGGGTGAGAAAAAAATAGCTCAACGCTTATATTGCAAGGATTTAATTGACCAATTTGAAAATCAAAAAGTCAGATGCACTTGCTTCTGAAAATATGAACATTATATTATAATTCATAATATATGGTACAAAAAAAGACGCAGCATGGCACTACAGCATCTATATCGTATATTTTTGAAAAACATTAGCTACGTTCATTTTTGACGGGTGCACACTGTGAGGTGTTAGTTCCAGACATCAAAATTATTTATATATTGAACTACACTATAATAAGCCTTCTCTTATGTGTTTTCTTATAAGTATGATATTCATATATACGAATGTTGTATATATGTAAAAACAAACAGTCCTAAATGTTATACCGATGTATAAACTGTTACCATAACAAATATCGTCAAAGTCCGTCCAGTAGTTTTTGCGTGAATGCCGTACAAGCCAAGTAGTGGGGCAGTAGTCCGGTGAAGCTGTTAAGACTTTGCTTGGTCAATAGAGTAATCAGTTCGAAAAAAACCGTACAAGCGACAGAAAGACAAAAATTATAAAAACTATGGAAATGTGTACTGTCATTGATTCTAAGCGTATTTTTTCTTTAAAATATTTAATGTACATATTTCGTACATATATGTACGTATAGATAAGCATAATTACATTCCAACAGTTCCTAATATGACACGTAATATCTAGGACGTCTATGATAATCAAGTTTAAAGTCAAAGCTGTGAATGTTATTGCTGTAACAGTTTAATACCATTTACCGCTAATTAGAGTGGCGTTTTGATATATCCTATTTGATTGGTGGCTTAGGTTTATATCAGTAATTGCATATAGGCGAAATGTCACGTGACAAGCGACCCTTCGGCTGGCACCGTGTGTCCGTCACGCACTTGTCTGACCGCGTGTCAATTCGGGATTTAATTAATTGCACGCCTTTTAAACACAAAGTCATGTTGCACCTATACCTTATTTTCGTATTATAATATTAAGCCGTTTCCGTTGAAAGAAATATATCTGTACCTACTTGTCAAATCATAAGAATTAGAAATTATATATTACATATTATAAAACAAAGTCCTCTATCACGTCTCTCTGTCTGTTCGCGATAATCTCAAAAACTACTGAACTTTTTTAGGATCAAGGCAGAACAACGTCTGCCGTGACCGCTAGTTGACTATAGAAAACAAAAACAATTTTTCTTATCTGTCTAATAGTTTCTAAGATTGGCGTGATAAAAAATGTATACGTGTACTTACGTTATATTTCTGTGGCTTATAAAAATATATTAAGCAATTTTAAGAATGAGTAAGATAAAGTTTTAATTATAAAATTATAATAACTTTAAAAGCTTTTAAAATTAGTTTTCTATATATCTGTGTGTCTATAATCAAGTAAGATACCAGAAAGAAGTAAATTAAATTAAAGAGGTGCCTCGAAATTATTCGAAATTGGAGGGAGACCAGTTTGATTAACGTGAAGTGATTGCAGATAACTGATTATTTTTGTAGCTGTAATAACATCAGGTTGATAGTAGCTTCTTTATAAATAAGTGGCACAAGTTCTAGTCCATGAAGACGGAACTGTTACAATTTCGTTAACAAAAGTAATCACCTCTAGACTCGGAGTACTTAACCAGTAGAGTGCACGCGTGTATTAATTTATTTTATTTAGCTATTTTATTATAATTTTTGAGCTATAATAGAAGTAAAGGCGTGTTATGATTGGTAAGTTCCATTGGCGTGTGTCATTTAGGGATTTCAAAGTGAATTAAATCTAAATGAACTATCTATATTTGCGTATTAACAAGTTTTTTTGTATACTAGCTGCGTGCCCTGGCTTCGCACGGGTGTACTAACGAAGGAAATTAGATCAAATCTTTCGTTTACAATACAATCATGTAATGAAATAAAATGGTAACTCAACAATTGAACGTCAGTCTGTTAATATTTTTAAAGATCTTCCTCCTATCTTTTGTCTCATTCACTCACTAACATTTATTATAGTAGTGTCTCAGTTTTTTGTAAGATTTTTCAAACATTTCGTTTTATACAAACCTTGTTCTATCAATTTTGTAAGGTGGTAGAGCCACGTTGTAGCTATTACTAGTTTCAGCATGAATGGGTCGGCTCGTTCGGGGTATTACCATCCTCTCACAGAACACCGACGTGAAGTAACAGTGCTTGCATTGTTGCGTTTCGTTCGGTCAGTGAGAGCGCCGGAGGCCCACCTCCTTTCCCCTTTCTCCTCTCCCTACCCCTCCCCAATACACAGGCTGGCAACGTACTTGCAAATCCCCTGGTGTTGTTAGTGTGTATGGACGGTGGTGATCACTTAACATCAGGTGACCCAGCAGTTCGTTTGCCAACTTTGACGTAAAAAAATAAATACAAACCTACCAAAAAAAGAACGTGTAATATAGGAGTACTGAAGTGATGCGCTAGATAGAAGATATGATTCCACTCTCAGTGTAAGCAATAACACTTAAACTTATGTAATATTTTCTAAAATATTTATGTTTAGGACACAGTTTCTAATAAGCTGCTTACAAACCCTAATTCGTATTTCAAGATAACGTTACACGTCAGGAAAATGACGTAATTTATGCGAAGCCTTAGAATGGTAACCTGTTATATTACTTCTCATAATATATAACATAAGTATCAGATCAACAAGATAAATGTGATTGTGAGAAAATGTGTCCTATTTAATTCGAAAAGACTGAATGAGAACAATAATACATGAGAATAATAGTTAATCATCTTTCTATACTACTCCAACATCTTAAAGCTGAAAGTCGAAATGATAATGAAAGCTGTACTAACATACGTTGCGAAGTTAAAATTAATCTATACTAATATTATAAAGAGGTACAGTTTGTGAGTTTGTGACGTTGTAGGGGGTAATGTCGGGAACTACTTGTCCAATTTCAAAAATTATTTCAGTGTTATATAGCTAATTTATCGAGGAAGGTTATAGGTCATATATGATCACGCTAAGGCCAATAGGAGCGGAGAACCCATGAAGACTGTTTCAAAATCGGGTTTTATTTTCCTCTTGAGAGATTCCGCTGTTTTTTTTTTCGAACTGACTACGCTATTGACCAAGCAAGGTCTTAACAGCTTCACCGGACTACTAAGGCGAGCGTTTAAGGTACTCAGCCGATTTTATTTTGACAGCTAGCTCAAGGGTGCGCGGCACTCCTCGGCTTTGGCTGTTGCCTGATATATGCATTTCGCGACCTATGTGAGCTAACCTAATTCCGCAGCGTGTTAGCGTTAGTCTAAAGTAACTGTTCCACACGAAGTCGCGGTCAGAGGCCAGTAAGGTAATACACAGATAGCCACAAAAAGCGATTTGTTTTTATAATATTTGTAGATGTAAATTCATCAACGTCTGGAAGGTATAATCAGATTTGCAATATTAATGTGACTTATTATGTACTGAAAAAAGTAATTAACCTGTTTACTTGACCTAACTTCAAATACTCAAAAGCACGTAGGTAACAAGAAAGTTGTTTTTGTTTTGACACAACATCAACGTCTCAATCAAGAAAATACTACTAATTTCGTCTAAAGCAATACAATCCGTACTATTATTACAAAGAGGTAAAATTGGTTTGTTTATAGGAGGTAATCTACCGAATTTTTTATACAATTATCACCTACGCAGCGTTATACACGAACGAAGTTGCGGGTGATTGCTAGCATGTGTATTTCTTCATGGACAAGGTTTTTATTGAAATGAAACTTCTTATGGAAGGCTTATAAATTTTAATCGGCGACCTCTAATGAGTTCTGATTGGTTTGTTATACTAACTGATAGTAAGAGTAATTTAGCTTGTTGTACCTTTGGAATCAGAGGAGTACCGATAGCCTACGCAGTCGTAAGATAAATACATTCTTTGCAACTCAATAGCATAACGTGTAAACTTCAATGGATTCCATCACACACAGGATTAAAGAGTAACGAGGAGGTTGACCGCTTAGCAAAATTAGCAATATCAAATGGTGTAGAAGTGTTTACTTACAATCATTATTCAGACATTTTTGGAAAATGTAAAAATACTATTTATAATATATGGAAGGCATATTTTGATGAGAGATCTAAAGGCGACCTAAAGACGACTCTTTGTATTTGGTATGAGACTTAACAAAGTCAGCCTCCTCGAAAACCATGGTTCTGTGATGTAATACTGAAGAGGTCCTACGTCGTTTTACTACATAGGTTGGGAATAACGAACGAGGCAATGGTGAAAGCGGGGTGGAAGGGTTTTACAGCCTGCCTGTGTCGCAACCACCATGTATATGGCGAAAAAGCCCCTTGTAGTGATTCGCTTCTGCGGGTCGCGTTTCGGAATCAGCCTGTACATATCCAGCTTTCCGCAGGCCGGCATGACAGCGGCGATAGATAGTGTGTCACTCGGTGGTCGCCATTGTTTTAGGATTGTACTGTGCTTTCCATCAGACATAGTGCAGTCATTGTGCCGTGCTACAATAAAAAAAAATATCTCTCACAAAAATTTGAATATTTGATGAAAAATGTTCTTCACCAATTTGTTTTACATGCGGAATTATATATTACGTTCACCATTTTCTGTAGGTAGGAATGGATCAAGAACAATAATGTTAGAACAATTTGAATTAAAAAAAAATTGCAAAACCTTGGAGCGAGGATAGTCCGGTGAAGCTGTTAAGACCTCGCTTGGTCAATAGCGTAGACAATTCGAAAAAAAAAAATTGGAGTGAGGTTGCTAAAATGGTATGTGAAATGATTGAAAGATGATTTTATAAAAGAAAATGTACAAAAGGTTTTAACGCTAGTATAATTAGGTTGTGATGAGGCCGGTATGACTAGTGTCAAAAGCCCCAAAATAATAATAAAGAAACACCTCTTGGTGTCATGAAAATGGTGGAGGTAAAAACACTGTGTCCGTTAGAGTGTTAAAAACACCAGCACTCGTCCGGTCACCGAAGTCAAGCAACGTTGGGTGTGGTCAGTACTTGGATGGGTGACTGCTGGGGAACACTGCGCGACGTTTACTTTTTGTTGTTTTTTTGTAATAAAATTTTTCCCTTCTATGTTCTGTGTCTTTATGCCCTGTTTTTTTATATCCATTTTATTATAATTCGAAGAATTATTTGCATTAACTGCTTAATCAATAGTAATTACAACAATAACATACGCTAGTTACGTGTACCACTGATAAGTAAAATTTATACGTGAAAAAACACAATAACCAAAAGAGAAGACAATCGCGAAAATTGTACGTGAAACACAATGACATAAAACGTGAGTAGTTCGGGTAGAATAACATCGAAGCAACGCTATTGTCTCATGTATCTTGTAATACACATCAGCAAAATTTTCCTAAAGAAACAAAAATAAAACTGATAGAGGATGTCGTATTGTGGAAACTATAAAAATGTTGCGAACTCATCTTCGTCGGCACGAACGTAAGATAATGGAGCGGGGTCAGCTTGTCCGACCAAATCCTTACTCATTTATGGTAATGGGACGCGGCACACGAGTTGTACGGGCCAGTTTCTTTTTTATAAAATTCATCCTTATGCTCGTAAATATTTTATTGACTACAAGATATAGACGTGATTTTTGAAAAGATTGCTATAATTAATACAAGCCATAGACAAGACTTATACGTGTCCGGATACTAAAAATGGGAATACAGTCAATATTAAAAACCTTTAGTTTCCCGTCATACTTATTTCCGTAGCAGTGAAGTGGTTAATAAAATATAACGTTTTTCATAATATATTATTACAATAATCCGCCAGTTTCTAAATTTAAAAGTGTATTTAACAATTACTGTAGTTTCTCAAACATACGTTCAAATTATATATTACCAATTAAATTTAGCTCAGGACGGTACGAGTAAATACTATAGACATCGTTGCAATAGATTAACCACTAATCTCAGTCACAAACATCAGAGAAACATAAACAAACATCGTCTAAACGACTGCATTGAGATACAGCTAGGACGGAGTCCGAGGCAAGTAGAGGATTCACTCCATACACCCCTTGTTTGTCTGTCAACACAAATATTGAAAATCCATTAGCAACCACCGTTCGAGCGCAAAAAAGTCGATATTAAAAATAACAAAGAAATCGGGCCGTTCACAGTTCCCATCCCGCGTGGAAGTTACTTTGACCTGTTTGTTATTTGTAATTCACGAGAATTTTTGTCGGTTTATGCTGTGGATTAAGTCAGCTACGCTCAAACTTCCAGGAACATTATTATATGAAAGGAAATAGAAAATTTTCGTTTTATCGTTGTATTAATTTATTTTATTTATTTATTTTAATTAAATTAAACGTTTTTAATTTTATTTCGTTTTTAATTTATTCAGAGGCTATATATTACAAGTACTATAACTTTTTAAAGTTATAGGTATGTCTATTGGCGTGTAATCAGAAATCGTTTCAGAGTGAATTTTTAGGTTCTAATTAAAGTTGCACTCGCCGATGTAACACACCAAGTTAGTAGACAAAAAACGAACTTTTGACGCGGTACAAAACGGTTACAATGTGAAAAACCATACGTTTTTATGTATACGACGAAGAAATATGTCTTCCTACGTATGTACATAAGTACATACATTATTTTATTTAATATCGGTCATATAAGTCGTAGCGGTTTTTTAAACCTTAACCTTATAAGAGTTTTATGTAAAGGAGTTTTCAAATAAACTCAAATTATAGGTGATACGGTGATATTTATTAATGTTATGCTTAACCTAAATGGCGGGCGGGATGTAATACAAATTAGCAGAAGTGTGCAACCAGACGTATGTCGAGGTCTTTACTACATCAGTGGGCAGTACGACGAGTAATTACGAGCAAGCAACCAGTACACCGAAATGTAAATGTATATACATAATTCATTGTTATTATATCATTGTAAATAGAACGTACCAACATTACATATTTTAATAAGGATTTAGTGTAGAGGTCAAATAGCTAATATAAATAGAATAAACTTATGGTAATATGAAGCAAATCTTAGCTATAAGAATCATGAATAAATAATAGTTTTATTATACATAACCCTTTTAAAGTGTTTTATTATAAATTATGTAAAAATAAGGGTGCTCTAATATTTAATTCATACTGTGAACCGGCTTATTATTTGATGTTTTTCTAAAATACGGTTTATTATCAAATTGAAGTATCATTTATGTTCTGGAAGCTAAACGAATCGAGTAAATAATTCTGGTAGAAATGAGAAAACTTTGAAGACCATCAACGTGGTGCATTTGATGCCAGAATCAATGAATTAAGATCTCAGCCAGGTTTAATCGATTATATTTAGGGGAATGGTGTTCCATATAGACATAACTTTTGAATTAATATTAGTTAAAGAAGAACAATGAAATCTAAACAGTTGTTATAACCGAGAACACTCATTAGTTTCTCATCATTATTTTCGGTCCGTTCCAACCAACCAATATATCTGAATTGTGTATTTACGAAAAATCTTTAATTAATTTGTTGTGTTAAGTTCCTTTACTTTTATGAATGACTTAGATGATTGAAAACAACATAAACATACCGTTATATCTAGATAGGACAACAGTACGTTCGGACATTACGCCAATTACAAAATATTAGATTTATAACAATTTAGATGTATAAATATGAAACAATATAAACTAAACGCAAATATTTAAGATAAATGATAATATAAACTATGTTTTTTATGTCATAGCAGGTAAATGAACAGGTGGGCCACCTGATGTTAAGTGATCACCACCGTCCATAAATACTAACAACACCAGGGGAGTCGAAAGTGCGTTGCCAGCCTGTGTTTTGGGGAAAGGGAGGGACGGGGGCGAGGGGAGGTGAGGTGGGCCTCCAGCGCTCTCACTAACCGAACGAAATGCCACAATGCAAGCACTGTTACTTCACGTCGGTTTTTCTATGCGAGGGTGATACTATCCCGGGCGAGCCGACCCATTCGCGCTGAAACCATTAATAGCTTGAGCGTGGCTCTACCACCTACAAAATACTACCTAATAATAACAATAGGAGAAAGTGAATAATGATTCAAAGAAACTAACACGTGTAAACTATATGCCGTGAAAAGACCTATATTTTAGAACCGCTTTTTTTAGTTCTTTTTTTTTTTATAGAAGCACGCCAAAATGACTGCACTGTTCGTGATGGTAAGCATAGTACAATCTAAAAACAATGGCGGCCACCGAGTGACACAGTATCCATCGCCGGTCGCCGCTGTCATGCCGGCCTGTGAAAAGCTGGATATGCACAGGCTGATCCCGAAACGCGACCCGCAAAAGCGAATCACTATGACGGGTTTTTTCGCTATATACATGGTGATTGCGACCCAGTTAGGCTGTAAAATCCTACCACTCCGCTTTTACCATTGCCTCGTTCGTTATTCATCAGGGTGCACCACGTGCAGGTTAGGTTGGCTAGGATGTCTCAAGTCTCCGATGTTATTCGACACCCCTTACACCCCAAAAGTTTTTCCTTTTTAGAGAGTGTTTCCCAAATTGTATAATTACGATAATGGTAAAAATATAGTTCTTTTGAGGTTGAATTACGTTTAAACTATCTACCATATGAACTGTGATCATTCGATGTGGAATTTTTTTGGTAGAAGATTCTAGGCTACTCATTTTGTGGATTCCATTGACCCTTTGTCATTTCTTTTAAATTAAAAAATTGAATGAATGTGAAGCGAATCATTACTAACATGCTATAATTTTGTAAAAGAGTGGTAGATCAGGAACCGGACGTATCTATTAGGTCTAGTAATTCTTAATAGGTATACTAATTTGGAATGTATTTTGAAATCATGTTAGTATAAAGAGTAAATACAAAAATATGTATTAATGTAATGAAAATGAAAAAGTCCGATAATGTATTACGATTACATAGTGAGATTAAACATTAAGTACCTCCAATATTAAAAAAAAGAACTAGCTAGAAAGTTGAAGTCATTACGAATAAACATTATGCTGTAGTCAGCTGTATATAACGTAATATACTTTTTTAATGGCTAGGTCTTACAAGTTTTACAATAAAAGTAATTTATTCGTAAGTCATAAAGCTACCCATATTGCGACGTCAACTCCGCCTTGCCATAGTCTAGCGGTCAATACCAATGTAAAAGTTATAAGTATAATAAATAACAAACTACATATATCTCTGAGTTAAATGTATGTTGATGATATCTATTAATCAAACCTTAGTGTGTTTATAACAGTGAGACTAGTTGTTAAGTCATAAATCTTATGGTAACTCTAAACAAATAATAAGGGTATAACAGGACAGGAATAAGGACACTCTAATATAGCTGTTCTATGGTGAATCTAATGTTTGTGTGGGACATAATAATATGTTTACAACCATTAAACACCACACACTAGTAATGTACATAATAGGGAGTTCACGGACCGTGGTTTATTCAGCCACCTGTGAAATTCTCATTTAGTTTTAAGTACACCCTCTAGATGCGTTCGCATAAAGCCCCTATTCATGCGTTTGAAATCAAGAGACGTTGCAAGGGTGATTTTCACTTGAAATTTGATATTACGTACGATGGTATGACGATTATAAGTATGAATCGATCTCATACATTGTTTCATTCACATATTTTTAGCTTTAGTTTTAGATAAGTTTTTAGTATCTACGTTTGAGCCTTTTAGCACAACAATATCATCTGATGTTATTTGATAACATGACTTCGCAGTATTTGGTGACGAATTTTCAACTTGACGACTTATAAAGCGATATCGTAGCATATCACGGTTTGATGGGTTGTGATGTTTTCTTTGACCGAATGGTCGTGCTAAATGCAAACTCGAACTCGCGTCAATCGACGTGGTGTCCAAACGGGTACTCCTGGACCATATCACTAATACGTAGAAGAGTACATACACGGCCGTAGCTAAGGGGAGGGGGCATTGTGGGACAATGCCCTACATTGAAATAACAATGTCCCAACATAAAAATACCAAATCTTAGATAAATTATTATAATTGTGTGTTCATAGTTCATAGTCTGAGATAAAAAAATTGTAGCGACAGGTATCTAAACTTTTCCGAACATAACATAGTTTGTGATATTGAGGATATTTATGTAACATTCGAGGGCAGATCGATTATGATAATTTTTTTACTTCCGGCCTATCTGTAACCAATACTGCCCTACCTCAAATTCGTCTCTAGCTACATCCCTGAGTACATATATGAGTATGTGTAGTATATGAGGTTGTTGTGTCTTCTTTTGTTGAAGCACACAAGCTAAGTAAATACAATAAATGTATATAAGTATCAATATGTTGTTTTCGTCGTACTTTTTTTACATCGTACTGTACATACGATAAGTTATGCTGCAATTATTCGGTTGAATTCGGTTTCGGGGTGGTAGGGTTTTAAAGCTCGACTGGGTCGCGAACACCATGCATGTAGCGAAAAAGCCCGTAATAGTGATTCGTTCTGCGCGTCGCGTTTCGGGATCAGCTCATGCATATCCAGTAGTTAATGACTTTTACCGTGGCTCGAGTACCGGTGAGATACACTGGTCACCCCTGGACACGGATGGAGGTTGTTAAATCACGCAGGCCGGCATGACAGTGGCGACTGGCGAGGGATAATGCATCTCTCGGTAGTCACCATTGTTTTTGGATTGTACTGTGCTCACCATCAGGCACAGTGCAGTCACTATGCTGTGCCAAAAAAAAAAAAATGAACGTATATAAAATAGTATAATCTTAAATTTATTTAATTTTGAAAGTCTGTTAAAGTTGTGGACTCTGGAAAATTAATGGCTTGCTTTCAATAAAATATACCGTCGTTATAGCCAACGAGAGCAGTTGATAACTAATTACTTGTCACGATATTTCGCCTTTTAGTTAATGAAGTTTTATAGTCTTGTCACTCGTGATAATCTACGTTATTTATCAAAATAAATGATATCTTTATTATATATTGAGCCAGTCATAAAAAAAAATCTACAACTATAATATCTCAATAATATGCAAATTGGAGAATAGTCTACCGTTTGATGAACATTGGGTACGCGATGAAAACAATTGAATGCTAGCTCAACATTAAAATAAGTTTGCAAAAAGTTAACTGAAAAATATTATTTATTAGCAGCCTTTGAAATCTATTTTATATTTTTCACTCGTCGTAGTTGGTAAAATATTTAAGTTATCGCTTTGAAAATATCTTAATTATAATTAGAGTCGCAGTAAACTTTTCATTTCAAAGTATTAAATTCTTATTGAAAATACGAATAGTGTTATTTAATTTGATAACAAAGTTCTACTAAATAAAAATTGTTAAATTAAGTTAATTGTAATGCGTTGAATTGGTATGTCTATGATATGCTTAGTATATACATAATATTGTCATGTCAAATGTATATAAATACATACATGTAATAAAAATTGTTGGGTTCAGAGTTAGTCACCATCCGGTTTCTTGAATAAGACAGTGGTAGAGCTTCAATGGACTGTATATTTATTTTCAGGATTCTTTACAAGTAACTTAATCGTGTATAACGAGCCGGTGACAATACATATTATTCGGGTTTAACACTCCAATTATAGTCTTATAATTAGTACATCATACGTGCCTTACTGCCGCACGTACACCCATACATTTACATAAATTCACATTATATATTCAGTGATGGTTTCCTATAACATTAGACAAATAATAATAATAACCGTATTGGCGGTTATATTTGAATTACTACATGAATGATATTTCTAACATCATTTCTGACATAATAGCTCGTCTGTCTGTAACATACACATAAACCTATACATATATCGTATTTATTATTATTATAATAAGACATCCCATTACACATAAGGAACATTAATAGAGAAAAATAAATATAGAAAGATGACAACTCATCTGTTCGTAGTACATAGAGAAACATTTATTTTCAAGGAGATCTGGTAGCTCATCTGTCCGTAACAAAAATTAAAAGATCACTAAATTATACAAGCGACTAACTTCGGATAAAGACATACGAAAATGTGACCGGTTTTTTGATGGAAAAAAACTAATATTGTTGTACCAAATAAGTAAAATGGAACAGACAATTATCTACTTCAGTGATCATTAATCCATTTACTTCATAAACGTTTAGAACACAGAAACGTACCATGATTAATTCGTTGACATGTCTATATATACACGTATTAATTTAAATAATCGTATAATAATTGAGTTCGCAGTTGATATCCTGGGGGATATATCACGTGTCCCTGCTGTGTTCGGGCAGGAAAATCCAGTTATCTTCGGTGATTGAGTTCACAACGACTAGCAATGCGATTAGACATGAGATCAATATCAAAGTAAGCGGGCCGTAGCTGCGAAACAATTTCATGTATCTATGCAGTTCTATTTCTTAATATAACTCTTTGTTATGCCTGTATTTACAGTCTTGATTAATAATTTTGATATAAAAGTACATTAATTTAGTATTAAAATAATGTAATTTGTTCGTTAACTGTCATACTTTTACATAAGATACCTCAACGCCGGGCAAAGGAGGTGAGGTGTGTCAGATTCTCACTGACTGTTTTTTTATACCTTTTTAACGGGCTGCTGTTGCAGACATATTACTTCCATATACACCCGGTAAGTGTCAGCCTCATCAGTGGCCTCGTCGTGCGATATGTTGGGTCGAAGTATCTACAGGATTCTCTTTGCCGAACTGATGAGAGCCGTACTGAACTCAAAAGCGCCTCAACTTCCGGGGCCTATGTAATAAATGCTTGGGCGACGGACGTGTCCGCATTTATCGCCCGCAAACCCATCTTAGGGTGGCTGGAAGTGGTTATTCAGGTGATGCTTTCGTTCATTGACCGCAGCAGGAAGCTCGATGGACTGCTACTTGTCCCTCTCCGTTATCTCTTTTACAAACATTACTTGCTTGCAGAATGCGTTGAGGGAGTTCGACCTGCTCTCTACTCCCAAACATCGTTTTGACAACGGTCGGAAGCGAGAGCTCAGGATCTATCGCTCCGTGGTGAGTCCTATGTGGGATAGATGGTAAGAGTGCGCTGCGTGTTATCTATCTACTGCGCATTTACATGGTTGGCTTCTGGTGTAATCTCGCGGCTTATTCTACATAGGTCATTTCGGAAACAGCTGTGTCCCGAGAGCACTTGTGCTAGCCGTCAGGTGAGGTAATACGTGGCTAAGACACGCCTGTACAGAGGAATTGCCATTTATAGTTTAGGTTAGAAAGTACGCTATGCGAGAACGAAGTATTAGAACGGGTGGGCCATGTGGCAGAGACGAGGGCGACAAAAACCTATATACGCGTGATGCTATGGTGCACTACTAGTAACTATAATAAAAAAGGGAGAGTGTATATTTGAAAGCGTTAATCAGAAGTTGTCCGATTTAAAACATGTATCGTGCTTTATTAGAAAAGGTAGTATATGTAGAACTTTACGTTACAATTGAAAGAGCTGAACAAAAATTAAGCGCG
Organism: Antheraea pernyi; assembly: GCA_015888305.1. Taxonomy (NCBI): domain Eukaryota; kingdom Metazoa; phylum Arthropoda; class Insecta; order Lepidoptera; family Saturniidae; genus Antheraea; species Antheraea pernyi. The sequence goes on along the minus strand of MU158897.1, from coordinate 324,661 downwards.
GATGAAATCATAAATAATATTTAATCTATATAAATAAAAATGAATTGCTGAATATATGTAAGACCATCACTTCAGAACGGCGGTGCCTATTTGGATAATTTCTTTTTTGTTGTGTTTGTAATTGTCAGATTTCTTTTTTTCGGGTACTGACTACGCTATTGGCCTAGGAAGGCCTTAACAGCTTCACCGGACTACTAAGGCGAGCGCTTAAGACACTCAGCCGAGTTGTCAGAACAAGGTTTGTATGAAAGGAAGTGTTTGTAGAATTAAGCAGATTTGGTAGGTGGTAGAGCCACGCTGAAATTATAACTGCTTTCAGCACCCCGCCCGGGTTAGTACCACGCGAACTACAGAAAACCGACGTGAAGTAATAATGCTTGCATTGTTACGCTTCGTTCGGTCAGTGAGAGCGCCGGAGGCCCATGTCTTTTAAAAAGTCGGCAACTGGTATTGCTGGTGTCTATAAGCGGCGATGATAACTTACCATCGGGTGACCCGCGTGTTCGTTTGCCCTCTATATAAAAAAAAGATTAGTGAAAATTTTGGGTTAGAATCTCCATATAAAAAAGCGAGTGAGTGAGACATAAGACAGTAGGATGATCTTCAAAAATATTGACAGAATTTACGATCAGTTGCCATTTTATTTAATTACCTTGTATTGCTTACTGTAAAGGGAAGGTTTGGTCTCATTTCCTTTAATTAGTACACCCGTGCGAAGCTGGGGCAGGTTATACGGGGATTATATTAGTGTAATCTTCTTTATATATATATAATTCTTCTGTCCGGGTATGTGACTGAACTCCCGCTAAACAGCTGGACAAATTTTGATGATTTTTTTATCTGTTCAGGTGGATTTAAGAATGGCTTAGATTCACAAATGCACCCGAGAGGTGGCGATGCGGTTGACTTTTAGGATTTTTTTTTATTCTTAAGGCAGGACAACGTAACCAATTAAATATTATACCAAATTTAATTTGTGATTTGCGGTCTTTATTACGTGGTACTGACTTTTACACGTTACGTTTGGGATTATTTACAAAATATAACAGTTCATACTCAAAATTAATATCGCTAATTAACAACATACACCGCAGGTAATTGAATTTGATGTTTCTGTCTGAATAGCGAATAACCACAACACAGTTAATTAAGGTATTTACTATTGGAATATCATAACAACTACTTCACGTCTTTTAAATATCATATAATATATTATTTTCATCAATACATCTATATTTTTTTAAATATTACCTATTAGGTTTTAGCTTCTATTATAATTTACTAAACGATTAGATGACATAGGCACCGGTCTAAATAATTTTATACTCCTGGGTAATTAGAGCGTTCCTATACAGTTTTTTTTTCTATTTTTTGTCTTTTTTTTTCTTTTTTTTTAAATTGCCATCTAAAAATACCTATAACAACAAATCAACCTCCTAAACTCGTCCTCCCATTTTTTATTCGAGATTTTATAGACTTATATAAGATGACTTTCCTAAATCAGCTCTAGGTACGTGTTTGAGTGGGATCCTGAATTGTTTAGTTTCGCAATTGGAATCGGTGGGGGTCGCTGCAATCGGGTTCTAGGTTTTTAAGATTTTTCGAGTTTGGTAATACAATTGGAACCGGTAGTAACCGATTTAACGCATACGAAGTTGCGCGGGTTAACTAGTACACTATACTACATCCTTACTAATATAAATACGAAAATGAGGTTATCTGTATGTTTGTTACGCTTTTACGCCTTAACTATTGAGCCGATCATCATAAAATTTTGCATGCACGTTGTCAGGGGAATGGAAACATATTTAGGGTTTTACTTTCATCCAGGCAAAAAGTTCTGAAATTTACATTAATGCGAGTGAAGCCGCGAGCAAAAACTAGTATATAGTATAATTCAAGTTAATTATAAATATTATAGATCAACTGTGCTGTGTTTCATAATTTAAAACTTTAATAAGACCATGTCAAAATTGAATTCCGTCTATAATAAACGTATATTACTTTATATCTACATAAAATGGTTTTGTATAATTAAATAAGTTATAAAATGAATACTCGTCCATGAAACTTTATACACATATTTGTTTAGGAGGCTCTTACAATTTAAATAAATAGCCTATTCCGCAAAAGCTTCCAGTTCAAAACTTTGAATTCAAAGAGTTAAAATATAGAATTTTCTCCGATGGATGGCATTTGATAGCCTCCTGCCTCCAGACAGCATTGAGGTCTTTGAAATAAAAGTTTCAAGTGTGATCATGTATCACGGACCACTATTATTTTCAGTTAACTTTATTTACGAGCAGATGATTTTATACTTTATGCGGCAGACATAAGAGTCAAATACATAGGAAACGTTTCAGTTTAAGAGAATTTATATTAATGTACGTATTCGCATTCCTGATTCACGCAAGAATTCACTTCACGTCAAGTTTTTTTTTTTTAAACAACTGTCGTCGAAACTTTCTCTATTCAATACAAAGTGTTCGTAAAAAGTGAAAAACACTGATGCATTAGAATGAAGATACTTTTGAGATTACATAAAAATTACGGATACTACAGATGTTTTTTTTATCATAGAAATTACATAATGAATTTTATTGGTGAATTATGATTATTCAATTGTATAAAACACTTTTTAATAATAAAATATCATGACACTGAGTTAGTTCCTTCATAAGCATGTCTTTGTAAGAATTATCAACAAGACGCTTTTAGTTTTGCTCATTTTTTTGTACTCCACATTATAAGAGTTTTTATAAAGTGGCAAATAGTGTATCAAGTGGTATATTGTTAACTTCTTAGTTATAAATCGTGCCAATTGTCTTACAATTGCATTGAGCAATAACGGCACCAATTCCTCTTTATCTCCTGGATATACTACAGTCATATATTTGAAAACCACTAAATTTACTGTTATGAGTTTCCTTGTAAATTTTCGTCAGCGGCTGAATTCGTGCCAGTGTGTGAGCGCATGCGAAGAAACAGGAATAGTTGCGTATGCTAGATGGCACTAGTGTGTACACATGGATAGTGCATATAATTTGTCTGTACAATATCGATTGACACTAAAATTAGTTGTTATAATGCTAGTAATATTCTATTTGTATTTTTTTTCTATTTATTTAATTACAGTGTTTTTTGGTGTATTAAGAATTATCAATATAAATATTCGTCAGTAATTTAATTGCTTGCTTTCATAATAAAAACAAGTTATAATCACTACATTTTTGCACAGTTCTACATATTGAAAACCATAAATCACCGGATTGTATTAGTATCGGATTAAATATTCGAATTATCGTTATGTTAATATTACTAGAACGACTTTTTTTCTAATTAACATTAACTGACAGCGCTTTTTGCTTAGTTAAGCTAAGTTTATAACAACACGCAAACATGTATTATTAAGTTTTATTTCATAATACCATTACATAGAGTCATACACTCTCATACACACCTCCTTACACCCTTTGAATTTATTAAGCTCATTGCAAATTAAGATGTCATTAAATTACTTGTAATTATAGTACGATATTAAGTTCAAAGATCGTTCTACCATGTATTTTTTATGCCATTGACGGCAAACGAACATGCCGGTCACCGGTGTCCATGGACACCTGCGACACGAGAAGAATCACAGATGCGTTGCCGGGCGTTGTTATTAAAATACTAATAATGCCAGCTTATAACAGACCCACTGCTGCGTCAAAGTCCCCTCCCTGAAGAAAGGTATAAACACTATGTCCGCCTACACAAAACTGGACATTCCAAACTGTCATAAACCCATTAGTCTATATAATGTTACATTTTTTAGGCCTTACCTTGCGTTTTTTAGAGGACGCAATTTTATTTTTTTGATGGGTAGGCAGGTCAGTGTAAAGCTAAAATCAAGTTTGTGGGGTCGCCACCCTTACCCCACGGCCGCCATCTTGAAAATAGGGATTGAAATGGTTACGATTTATCTCTTAAACTATTTTATAACATTTTTGTTGCAAATTTATTTCTCTACAACTTTGGTCCAGTCCAGTATCCAGTATCTTTTTGTCGTAGAATTATAAATAAAAAAGTTATAAGCGAAAATGTTCTTGACTGAAACTTGATTTTAGCTTTACACTGACACCCCCTACACATCAAAAAAATAAAATTGCGTCCTCTAAAAAATGCAACCCCAAATGTAACTTTTCAATGGACTACATAGTTCTATACTTTTCTTAATTACGGTTGAAAGTACTAAAAGAACATTCCCAAAGTAAGTTTTCCTCACGATTTTGTTCCCCATCGTCAGCCGATAGTGCTATTTAGCAATTATATATACAGTTAAATTTTCAACCAGTAAATATACCTACATGAATTTAAAAAAAAACAGTTGAAAACATCGGAATTCGTTTTGGTGCACATCGAAACGATATTTTTTACATTAGAACAACCATTACATCATCATGCCTTGTTCACCATTTCATTACGCTCTTATTTTATTTTAGGTATTTTTGTTTGTTATAATTTTGCTATAGTGAAAAATATATACAAACTAGTGTTTTGAAGGGCTACTTCTAAATGTTAATTAGTAAACATAAATAATTGAAGGCTCACGTCGTGTTAAAATAATAATTAATAGGATTTCCTTCTCAAGCTCCAATAACTAATTTTCATCGGGCCCTAAACAATAACAGGGAATGAAGACGCTCTTAATAACGGAAATTGCCTCAAAATGACTTGCCTACACCGTGTAATACTTCTAACGAGAATTGATTTATTGTGGAGATTTTTCATTGTTAAAATCTGGAGGTTTAATAAGTCATTTTAACGCCTAATTTCCGCTGACTTCACCCCTGTTGCAAACATTGTATTACATAAGTTATATTATATACATACATATTTATTCTTTGATTATAATATACTTACAATTAACCGTAAAGCTGTTATTTTACGAATTTTTAGTATACATAAATATCCAATTAAGATTTAAGAGCCAACTGTAGTTTTTAACTATACTTTCAACGAACGTTTTAATATTCACCAGATTTTATATATACCAGTATGTGTGGCAATTAGTGGTCGTTCAATGGTCAAAATTCGACCACAATTCACAAATTCTTTGAATTATAACATTATTGAGTTTTTTTGCCATATATTATCGATTAGTTGATGTAAGTATGACTAATACTTAATATATAAAAGCTACCTACCGCTCGTTGATGGTGACGAAAAAAACGAATGCCAATTTTTTTTAAATGATAGTACCACATCTCATTAACAGCTACTAAATAAAAAATAAATAAAATTGGTTGACGAACGGAAAAAAGTGGTACTGCACTGTTTTATATATATTTGTACTGCTTTATACATATCTATGAAGATTGCCACTAAATTATTACAACAATAATATAATTATAGTCTATGTAACTAATGAGATCACAAAATATCATCTCATGAATAGCTAATTAAAATTACTCAGATATTCTTTTCGCTCTATTACAAGCAAAAATTTAATGCAAATGTGTTTTGAAACGTTTTACGTTTCACAAAGTTTAATGAAGCATATTTTCTCGAACACAGTCGTTCAGTGTCTTTACTTTGGAATACAATAAAATAAATAACTATCATTCTACATTTTCTGAAGCTTCCGTTTGAATAAGTTCTGTAGTTTCATGTAGTGCTTAAACTGCATCTTATAAAATATTTTATTGTTTATCCGCTACAAACAATTATAAGTATTTAAAATATGTTGAAATTACCGGTATGATAATTTACATCTTTATTATATACCTTCCCAATTTGTTCATTTTTTACGAAAGTTACATAGCCGCTGTAGCCTTCATAAAAATAAATTACGTAATACAAATTGACAAATGCATCTTCCTATTTTTATCTACAGATCTGTAGACGAGTCTTTATAAATCATTAGAGCTTTGGGATTTAAAGATTGAGACCAAAGGACATCGCTACAGAAAAAACGAAGGTAGCATAGATAACCTATAACTACTAAAAAATGAAGTGTTTACATGCATAGATTATTTTGTTTATCTATTCCATTTCGACATTTGATTTATCAAATAGTTAATTTATTTATCAACTTCGATTGTAAAGTAGTTTCTTATTATACATTATCGACGATCATCGTTTTTAAACTTTCCGTTCCTAGTATATCTTTTGTAAACAAATATTGTTTTTATATATAAAAATTTTATTCTCGGCTTAGAAAAATGAATTATCATATTGAATATATTGTACGTCCTTTGATACCGTAAAATACCGTTGTCATATTATTATAATGTAAAATATAAGGGCCCCAAACTTTCGGCGATAACGTTCCCTCTTACCTCTCAGGATGGATTACCTTAAGCCTCAAACTAATGTACAGGGATTAAAGATTCATTAAAATGAACATAACGCTGTCTCTTACGTAGTATATTACACACTAGGATATAAGGGAAGGATAATCTCGAATGTTTATCGGTTTTTACGACTTAGATTTTCCTTTCTCTAAAACATTTTATTCCGATGTTTCGAAATTTCATATAATATTTAAGAGTACTTAAGTGTTTTTATCAAATGAAACATAGAATTTATATAAATAATTTACTGTTAGATATTTTCATCTCTAATAAATAATATCAATATCCTAAATTCATCTCCTTTATTTTTGCATAAACAGATTTTAATTTGTCAGGTACACTATATCATACAAGAATAGTTTCAACCCGCGGCTTTGTCCACGTGTAATAGAACTCGTTCGTATTTGAAGTCACAACATTTATTTGGAATTCTCGAGCATTTAAAAGCAAGATTAAGGAGTAGAGACATTCGAAGTAATATAAGCTGCCGATATATAGGATAGCATGAACGCATGAACATTATCGATATATAAACATATCGGTAAATTTGTGTGTGGTTTTAAAATTTTATAGCTTTTTTAGCTCAATTTCAGTGTTATGAATTGTATATTGCAGGTAGTAGAGTCACGCTGAAGCTATTATTGGTTTCGGCACGAATGGGTCGACTCGCTCACAGTAATACCACCCTCTCACAGAAAACCGACGTGAAGTAACAGTGCTTGTATTGTTGCGTTTCGTTAGAGGTCAGTGAGAGCGCCGGAGGCCCACCTCCCATCCCACTCGCAACCTCTCTCCTTCCCCCCTTTTCCCTCCCAACTCCTCCCCCCGTCCCCTAAACACAGGCTGGCAACGCATTAGCGACTCTCCTGGTGTTGTTAGTGTCTATGGACGGCGGTGATCACTTAACATCAGGTGACCCGCCTGGTCGTTTGCCTCCTATGACATAAAAAAGACTAATTTATAGCCTTCCTATAAATCAGCTATCTAACACTGAAATAATTTTTCAAATCGGACCAGTAACTCCTGAGATTAGCACGTTTATCCAAACAACCAAACAAGCCCTCCATCTTTATAATATTAGTATAGGTAAGATTTAAAACCACTAATAATCATTGATGAAAATTGTCCAAGATAACCTGAAATTGATAAAAGGTCCATTAGAGGGATTTAAGCAAGATAAAACACGTAGTTCTCGAGGATAAACTAGATCATTATTATGCGAATGAAATTGCGGGCAACAACTAGTATTTGATTAAGTAAAAGATGTGTCATAAATGAGTATCGAGATAGAAAATATATTTTCCTTGCGTTACAACAGCAGCGTAAAACAACGGTTGCCTGACAAGGTTTCGTTTCCGCAACCTAATAGAATCAACATTGTGTGTGTGCTACTCGACACAATGGCTGTTATGAATACGTAACAAGACATTAGCTCGCATATGTCGCGAGTGTTTATTACACCACACAAATATAATATCGCCTTTTGTAAATTCTAACACGTTCCTTTAATATGTCTATGTACGTCAAAGCCGTATTTTTAATATGAGTATTCTTATTTTTCAGCAATTGTAGTAATTTTTTATTAATATGTTCACAAGCATTTATTACTAAGTGCCGTATTCTTCGTGATAAAATATCTATGATATTCCAATTTTTTTTGGTAATCGGCTAAACGGTATAAAAGTTGATTTATTGCAGAGTTCTCTAATGACGCGTTTTAGCAAAAGGAAATAACATTAAAATATTTTCCTTAGTGCTAATATTCCTGTTGAACGGTTAAACAATGTTGGAATTTGTTTATCGATTTAATATACCATTAGGGACACTTAGGTACATGTTTATTTAGACGCAGTTTAAGAAGTCTAAGCTAAGTTCAGTTAAAAGATATTTCCAGATTTTTCTTTACTTTGTACTTATTCATGATAATACATGCTATGCTCATTCTTTATGTTGACATATTTACTTTGTGAAAATATTTTATTTGAAAGAAATGATTTTTGATAGCAATATAATAAATAAAGAATACCCTATAGAATGAGATAATGAAAAGAATAAAAAATAGGCACGTTGTTTGTGTCAAGGACTTCTTTCTATTGTTGTCGAAAACTTATGGATTACTTTCTAAGGACGCAATAAATTTTCCCTTTATTTGGATTTCTTTATATATTTCAGTTTCGAGAATTATAAGGTATACAAAGTATTTTGCTACATATAAATGAAACATGATATTTAATTAATTAAGGTTTTTTCTACTCTATTTCCAAGTCGTATCAGACAAGTTACAGAATTTACTATGTACCAGTAAATATGTAATTTAAAAAGTGAAATCGGAATTTTCTTTTCTCTGTTATTATTGTATGTCATTATTATTTATTAATAACGGAACAGTGCAATGAACATTAGGTAGATGTTATAGCTACTAATATTAAACAGTATAATGTAATTAGATGCATTATTCTGATATAATTTGTCTCATAACATATTTTCTTACAGCATACTCGATCAAAACCCGTTTATAGCCTATTGCGTTATAAACCCAATTAATTTTAGTGTATAACTAGCCGGACCGGCAGACGTTGTCCAGCCCTGAAAAAAAATCCTTGCCAAATTATATACCAAAACCTTCCTCATGAATCCCTCTATCCACTGGTGAAACTCGTATGAAAATCCGTTCCGTAGTTTTTGAGTATATCGCGAACAGACAGACAGACGCGATAGGGGACTTTGTTTTATACTATGTAATGATTATCAATTTCTTTTTACTTATTTTGATTTCAATCTTATTCATTGGCAAATTTAAAGGCCTTGGTTAAGTTTTGAGTCGCCCCACAATTATGAATATAGTAACAATCTTTAACTGAAAACTATTGCGGATATGTTTATGCAAAATAGGATAAAAGGAAAAAATTATTTATTACGTAATATATAAATTTTCTGTTCTATGTTCTTTGAGACGGGACGTAAATCGTCCTTTTATTTAGTATACAACTACTGTCTATTTGCATCTTCTTATATAGAGAACCATATTTATATGAATAAGCCGTGATAGTGTAATTGTAAAGTTTTATATCAATAATCCCAATATTTTATTAATACCATAATGTAAAAGCAAACATCTAAGATCGGGCTAGTGGCGTAACAAGGTATTTAAGTAAAAGTTACGGTACACTTCCAACTCCAATAGCCGCTATAAATAACATTCTATCTGTGATGCGCCACAATACTCCCTGCCAAATTGCTTGGCAGCCTTCTCGGACTTCCTCTTTGAATAATATTATAACGAACTGTTGAACAAAGCAAAAACATAACGTAATACAACTCTGCATGCAATGTGCTTAATAAAAAACACCCACTCTAGAAATTGGCTACGACATTCATAGTCATTATTTTCGAAATTGTAACGTTATATAGGAATACTTACACATACACTCGCCAGTTTTTTCGTGTTTAATTATATATTTTTTTACCATTATCTAGTACTAGGCTCTTGCTTCGATCGCATTATTACAGATTTAACATATCTCTCGAGATCACTACATTTTTTACTCATTGAAAGGTATCTATCTCTTTTTTTGTACCTGTGACGTGTACAAAGTCTCATGAGGATCGGTTGAGCAGTGACGTTAATGCGTGGAAGCGTAACAAATACCTAAACCGTCTCACATTCGTAAATTAGTTAGAATTAGGATAGTACGAGGAGAAATACCTATAAACCACTTATTTTTATTATTTACTAGCGGGCCTGGCGGACGTTGTCCAGCCCTGATAATAAAAAACTTTAAATTATACACCTAAGCCTTCCTAATGAATTACATTATCTACTGGTGAAAACCGCATGAAAATCCGTCCAGTCGTTTTTGAGTTTATCGCGAACAGACAGACGTTGCAAAGATACTTTGTTTTATATTATATAGTGATATTTTCATAGCTATCACTGTAAAAATGTGTATGAATTCAAAAATCCATCGAATATAATAAAAAAGATCAACAAATTAAAAAAAATAGATAACATTTTGATTTTTTAGGATTATTTGATCACTTATTTATTAATCGGAAAATAATAACTAAATTTATTTTTACAAATTAATAATTGTTATACATAACCTCTTATTCTTCTAAATACTTGCATTTAAACACAAGATAATCTTTACAACCAATAAAACTATTATTATTTACATTAATTTCTTATGTACATAAAACTTAGTAAGTAAGTAAAAAAAACTTACTTAGTAAAGTACTTTTATGAATAAAAAGTAGACAAGACAACAAAGAATGTTTAAAAGAGTGAGGATTATTATTATTTTTTACATCGAAGACGAGAATTCATCGTTAATATTTAATATAAAAAAGTTTATATAAAAATACTCGAAGAGCCATTGAGATAAATAAGAATTATTAATATCTATAAAAGAACATCGAATTCAGCTCTCAGGAAAATTACTGCCATTGTCAGAATGAAGCGATGTCAGGTGAAGATTAGACATCGATTTTGTGTTGGCGCCGAGTTTGTGTTCGAGCTTCAATTAGATGATTAAAATCGGTCTTATACATCATTTAAATATGTTTTAGTACATTATGAAAGTGAATATAGAATATTTATAGATCAAATATTTATTATCTGTTTGTATCAAATGTTCATAGGTGTAAATGGAGACAGCGTATAAATTAGTATTGGTAAGTGGCTAAAGCTATTATTGGGTTCAGCATGAATGGGTCGGCTCGCCCGGGTACTACCTCTACCGACGTGAAGTAACAGTGCTTGCATTGTTGTGTTTCGTTCGGTCAGTGAGAGCGCCGAAGGAACCTCTCTCCCCTCCCCCTCCCAACCCATTCCCCCAAACACAGGCTGACAACGCACTTTCGACTCCCGTGGTGTTGTTAGTGTCTATAAACGGTGGTGATCACTTAACATCACGTGACCCACCTGTTTGTATAACTGCTATGACATAAAAAAAACCGTATATGTAATATAGAATTGTATTTTTTTGTGATTCACTTCAAAATCATACTATACAAATTTCAAATTAATATTATTATTAATATAAGTTGAGGAAGGATTTACGCTACATTTAATATTACTTTCTTATACCGGTATAGGTAACAAGAAGTAATGACAAAATGATTTCTAGTCAAAGTTGCTTGAGCTATCTCATTACAAAAACAGGCTGTGTCGTACAGACACACGTTAGAGGTGAATCTTTTGAATTACAGGGAACATATCAATTAAAAAAATACAAAAGAAAGCTAACGTCACGCAGTGTTCCCATGTCACTCATCTCAGCCAAGTACTGACCGCGCCGGACGTTGCTTAACTTCGGTGATCGGACGAGAACCGGTGTTTTCAACACTCTACCCGACACAGTATTTATCCCACCACTTTTCGTCACACAACAAGATTGCCGATCAGAATTCCTCCAAATTTCAAAGTTTTAAAGATATACTTCAATAATAAGAAATTTAAAAAAATCGAGTCTCTTAATTAGATGTCTTTAATCAAAATACATCATTTTATTCCATAATCATGTTGATTCAATAATATTATTAATTAAAATATTAATTTTGAAATATAAGATAATCTAGAAGTCAATCAATTCAATTGTGAGCAAATAAGTATGAAAAGTAAGTAAACATTTTTAGGACTTTGTATAATATTTAATGATTTCGAACTAATAAAACATTATTTTCGAGTAAGTCCAGTTAATAAGTATTCAAACTCTTTACGAACTTGTTACGCGAGTTTAATGTTGCCTCGCAGTTTTAATTACTCAGGAAAACGATTTTTTTTCAAAGGCGAAATTATAAAAATCCAGGACTCATTAACTGACAGCTGTGCGTCAATTAAACGTAAAATATAGTCCTCGGAGACAGCCCCCCGCCCGCCTGTAACACCCCCGTGACAATCCTCCCTTCGCCTGTGCCACAACTCAACCCTCCCTCCGCGATCTCATTAGTGAAACTCTGAATGTACAATTTGTTCTGAAACAGACACCAATTGCTACTTTTAAAACCATAGTTGCTAATTTAAGGCAAAGTGTACGCATAATTTGCTAGATATTAATAAAATGCTTATCGAAATGTTGTCAATTATTTTAATTTATCTTTAAATTGTTCGACTATTTTACATCTTAAAAGTCAATTTTATTTCTACCAGAATTTATTAATTATCTCTCAGTGTTTGATATGTTAGTTTGATCAAAGGCAGCGGGAATTTATGCATCACATACGTAGTACGATGACAGAGTGATTGGTTTTTTGCATTCCTATGCGAATCCGGGGAAATTCAATTTTCAGGCATGCCTTAATCTGACTGAACCTTTTTTAAACTCTAATCGCTTCAAACATATACCGTATATTTTCGTTATACGTAAGAAAACTGTTTCTCAAAGCAACACCAAAATGTAAATATGCAATTTATTATTCATATTTACCAATGTAACTTTGTATTGACAAGGAAAATGAGTAGAAATTTTTCGTTTACAGTATTACCGTGTTATGAAATATATTCAAATGTTAATTGAACAATTGCACGTCAATCTGTTAATTTTGTCAATATTTTTTAAGATCTTCCTTCTGTCTCATACACTCACTTAATTTTGTATACGGAGAATTTTTAACCCAATAATTTTGCATATTATTCACACATTTTATTTATTGCCTTGACAATTTCGAATACAAAAAAAATAACTATACAATTAAGTGTAGCCGGTGTGACGTGATCCGCTTACACGCATTTGGAAGTTGATTCTTATTTATATAGATGCGTACATATTAATTATAAATTATTTATTACTCACTACGAAGTTTTTACCAAATTTTTGTATCATTGATATTTACACACAACGCCCCAAAGTCTTATTTTTATTCTTTATAAAGTAATGTAAAAGGTTTTTGCATTTATTTTTATAGATCTGGAATTTGGTAAAAACTTTTTCGTAGTACTTTGAACGATCTACAAAATTACTGTTTAACTTTTTGTTCTTTATTTAATAGCTAAGCTCAAAAATGCAAAATGTCAAAAAAAAAACATTTTCAACGCTGTATAAAAGTTTAAATATTGATAATAGAAATTCAACGGAATTTTATTTTTAATTGGAAATTTAATGTCGAATAAATATTCAATTTTTATTTAATTAAAAAAGCATTCCTAGTAGTATGCGCAAGTACATTATTAAAAAGGCTTTTTTCTGTATTATTCAAATGGGAAAAATTCAAGATTCACGATGAAACTCTTAAAATTAAAATGTTGAGCTCGACTTCTGGTATATCTTTCTTGAGACCTATCCTACGATATTATGAACGGAAAGCAAAAAGATCAACATATTTTAGCACACCCTACGCGTGTGTCCCCTCATGCACATTTGCGCTAAATCCATGCGGACGAAGTCGCTGATAACAAGTATTAGTTAAATATATTCATCTTCTGCGGCATAGTTTAGCTAATAGATTTTTTTGTAAAAGGGTCCTACAATAAATATGCAGATAGAACCATATAATGTTTTAAAAGTTTTATAAAAGAAAGTACATTAGAATAATTATATAGTTCATGAAAAGAAAACCGAGCGTACCACTAATTAAATAACTAGTAAACTATGATAGTTAACCTCCATATTAAAGTTTAAATTTTAGGTACGTTTATATACCTGAGAAATATGTGGTGCTAAGAAGGAATTTATGCTGTGGTTCGAATGTGGCTGGTTTAATCCGAGATTCCTGGAAGCCGTACAATCTAAGTAAGCCGGGACCGTTAGAACTTTCATTTCCATTATTCCTCCATGGCATCGCTTTCCTAATCTGCCTTTGCTCGCTACCATTCCCAACGCCCTGTTATCAACTTTGTAACTTTTTCTTTTGAAACAAGTTTCAAATTGAAGTCAAGAAAGAGATTTAATAATTCCATTTCTATCTTACTATTCTCCAATGACTGTATATTTTAAAATGTTAGGTATATTGTATTACCTGCGTTATTTGTAAAAGAAGGAAATGTTAGCTTTTGCTTGTGGTTTCACTTGCTTCAAAGTACATTTTAGCTAACCCTCGGAAAGAGGGGTTTTTTTTCTAGATGACTAGTGACTTTTTGCTCTATGCTTATTACTTACAATATATATATGATACACTTTAGTTTGCAAATTAAAGAATGATACAAATAAAATGATAAATAATTACTAAATTTAAAATTTAAGTAGCTATTGTTCATTCGAGTTATTATATGTTGGTTCAATGTATTTGATATAGTTATATAACAAGAAAAAAATCTAAATAAAGAATAACTTCCCACTTCTATATCATTCGAATTCAGTAGTGATTAGAAAAATTGATTTAGAGGTACGCTAAGATATACCGGCTGAATGGTTAAAGAGTCGCATTATTTATAGGGGTTATTGAGTGGTCGTTTCTGGTTCTTAATCAATTAAAAAAATATGTGCTTAATATTTAATCTAATTATCCCAATAAACGCAAAACTGATATCCACTCAAAGTCAGGTGATTTACACAAAAACGTACTGGTGTAATAAATACCGATCCGTTGAATCACGCCGTGCCGCGCACTCCGGCACTTAACCCACACCTCGGCCCGCGCCCCTCTTTCTTTTGGTCGACCGTGCGGCATTCCGACAATAAGCAGTTACATAATGATTAATCTTGAAAAGCGCCCTTTCAATTTTGATCATTGAACCTAGGTATAACTTTTTTACGTTTAAAAGTATCGTTCCCACACTTTTAAAAGTTTTAGAACAAACTTTATCTAAGGGTCTCTTTGTTGTTTATTACTATTTGTTTTGATAATATCATTCTATATGTTAAATGTGACTATGAACTAACACATGATTGATTGGTGTCACCTTTTAAAACAGTCACATGGTATAAACACAAAAAGAGAAACCTTTTCAGTCCAGTAATATGACCGTCTATATCTCTCTCTCTATTTAATAATTGAAAAAATAATAATAACCACAACATTACTGTTAATTTTCGTTGAAATTATCGTTTATGTTCCACATGTAAAGAATATATTAAACTGTTGTTAAACCAGAAACGGTTATAAATTGTAATATTACTATGTCTCCAATTTTATATGTTGTATTTCTTAAGTGTATGTGTAAGGAAAATAAGTATTTTTTAAATTGTTTTAAGAGTTGTTACATCATTTTAGAATATTAGAAATATAGACGTGAATATCTAAAAAATTGTATTTCTGAAAAAACTGCCTATACCGTAAAGAGAAAGAATTGAATATATTTCCCTATTATGTCGCGAGTGTAGCAGAATGTTTAATATTCAATCAGTACGGAGTCTGGTTGCGGCTCTTCCTGCCACTCCACGTTGAGTGAGGTAATAAAGTAATACATAAACAAGTAGGTTGACGGTGGCCGTGATTCCCTCCCAGTTTTAATTTTAAATACTTGTTTGTATGTTTCCTGATGAAATTTTATTTTAGAGTTGTCAAGTGATTTATTGAGCTTCTATGATTGTTTCTTATGTACGTTCTTTTATTTCCTTCTAGATATATTCCAGAACAATAAAGCTTATCACTTACAAAGGTAAAACGTCCATTTAAAAATTGCATACATTTTTATTATCTTCTACATACATATAATAAAATAAACAGTTCCTTTGAGACTCAATAACGTCAAAACTCTGAATATATCGGTATCGGACTATAACCATTCGATGCGGAATGTTTCGTAGATTTTTAGGCTTATTTTTGGATTCGATTGACACTTTACTATTTTTTTCATGCCCAACGAAGCGGGCGGGAACCGGCTACCGTATATAGGTATAAAATAGATGTTGGTATATATGATATCAATAAACTTGAACGCCGATCAACCAATCAATAAAAAAGTAGATACACTTTAGTGTTTTTTATGGAGAAGTTTTTATTTTATATTATTCATTTTACCACAACTCCCCACTTTGTGGCACTAAAGTTTTATATAAATGTTTTTACGTTTAACGAGATATCTCATAATTTGTACTTGCCCATGTGACCCACTACGAGTTATCTTAGTTGCAATATTTGTACAGATATAAGCAAAGTCGTAATATATCAGTGTAAATATAGATCGGTGGCTTCAGGAAAGTGAAAAGAAGTCGGGTTTGGTATACATCAACTTCTGTGTTGCAGTTTCAAATATACTACGAGATTATTGGTATGTTTTTCTTCCCAAAACAACGTTTTTTAACTTCTTGATTATTACTATTTACTATAATTATTATTTTAATAAAATAACATCATTAAAACAAAATGGCTTCCCAAGTCTGTTCGTGAAAAATCCTGTGGTAGTCAACGCGTTGATAGCATCTATTGTAAAATTTATGACATTTAATCTAAAGATTATACAAGCATATATATTTACATCATTGCAAAAATATATACTGAGTTAATTAATTAAAATAAAATACCATATAACTATGGAAAATAACGTATTTCACTAAATTATAAAAATGAAATCGCTAGCCCTTGTGACTTGTGTATACATCTTGACCTAATTTTAGGACGACTAACGAGCCATTCTACGCTAGCTCTTATTATGTCAGACGCGACCTGTCCCTCTAATTACATACAATAGGAACGTGATTCTTTATCTCTATAGCGACATTGTATTATTTCATCTACCTTACACTGCTTCATGTATAACAATATTTTTCTAAGAAAATCCATGACTTATGGTAAGAAATATATTAGATTTTTATTTAAAAGATTATTGTTTCTTTTTTCTAATCATGATAACCAACATCATCATATATACCGACTGAATGTTTAGACATTAGCAGTATTTATGGAGGATACTCTGCAATCGATTCCCGTTCTAAATCAATAAAAAAAAATTGGTGCTTAATATTTGACCTAATTATCTAGAAAAATACAAATATTATACATCTTCTACGCGTCTATGATAAAGCACAGTGTTAAATGACCGTCGGTTGATTTCTATTTTACTTGAAAGGGAACGCGGGAACGTTAAGAACACAACAAAAGGGCTTATTGTCCGTTTTATTATCGAAAGTTATTAACTAGGGTCGCCCATTGTAGCTTTCAACACCGGGCATTGCACCTAGATTGTGTTTACACTTTTGAAAGTCTTTGAACAAACTTTAACTTAAGTTTTCTCTGTTGTTTATTAGTATTTGTTTTGGTATTATTATTTTATATGTTAAATGTGACCATGAAATGTCATACCCTAGAATGCTAAGAGCGTTTAAACTTTCACCTGGCATATTCCATAATTTATCTATAGAGCGTAGCTATAACTAAAAACAAAATAAATGTTACACATATAACTAAATATAATTTTAGCAGTAGCTATGATCAACTATGTAGTCTAACAAATAAATGGAAACATTAACTATTTCAAGGGTACATCTAAAGTAATTGCTAATTATGTGTAAAGAGTTTGCTTAAATGAATAGTTCTGACTGAAGCGAATTCAATAACGAAAACCAAATAAATGGATAGTAACTGCTCTTATTTAGTTACGATAGCGCTGAAAAATATTCAAATATCAAAGACCAAATAATGAGGATTTTTTGTTACGTTCCAATAAAATTAAATGTAGTTCATTAATTAATTAATTGTAATAAAGTGACAAATTATCAAAAATAAAGCAATATTACAATGTGTTTAAACATTTTTAGGATACCTATTATTCATTTAAAGTGTGAAAACCGTAAATAGCAATTTAAGGTTAATAAAACTTAACAAGGTGTAATTATGTTTCTCTACATATATAAAGGCAAAATGTATTATCCAATCAATTTGTGGTGGCAATCGCGGTTAGAACACAAGCGCCCATTGCGGCTATCTCACCAAGTTTCCTCACAAACTGCTCCGTGGAACTAGTCTGAAAATTAATCTTATCTCAATTTTCCCGTGTTTTCCTTCTTCACTGTGTTTAATTGTGCAAGTTTTAATTACATGCAAACCGAATGCTCGGTACCGACATGGCTCTGTTCTTTCGTCGGATATTTACAGGGACAATGTTTTTATTAGGGAGTGGAAACAAACGGAGCCAATTTACCTATTCATAAAGCTGTCTTATATAGGTAAACTGTTTCAGCATCACATAAATACAAGAAGTTACAATCCAAAGCTTTGTAAGTGTAATAATAGCGCGACCTGAATATATTCTGTTTGTTTTGAACAATATATTTGGTCCATTGTGGGGATTCTTTTTTCTTTCATCAAATGCAAAGGCGGGCAGAAGCCAGAACCGTCATTAATCAATTCACACTGTGTAGAGGCGTATATGAAAATGAATTGTCCGAGTAATAAATTATTTCTGACTGAGCAATATCTTCGTTAAAAATGTAATACAATAATTTATGTTTAAAATGTTTATTGACCTTTGAGATATTGTTAGTATGATATTTTAATTGCAATTACTATTATATTTATATATACTAACGGACCCGGCAGACATTGTCACGCCCTGATTATGAAAAAATCCTTAACAAATTATATACTAAAACGTTCCTCGTGAATCACTCTATCCACTGGTGAAAGCCGCATGAAAATCCTTTCGGTGGTATTTGAGTTTATCGCGAACAGACAGATAGACAGACGCGGTAGGGGAGTTTGTTTTATACTATGTAATGATTTGTATATTGTTTTCTAAAACGCTTATCGTAAATTCACTACGTACTATAAACAGATGACATACCAATAATAATCATTTTAATTTCATGGTATACTGGCTTTCTTCCATGCACCTTTATTGCATTTAATTCAGTAAATTTCACCAGATTCCAGTGATGTAACTGGAAAATGGAAATGCATTCACTATTGAAGGATTCAGATATTAAAAGCAGAGAAACTGCGAAGTTTTGGAAATAGTAGCGAATTTATTATTCATTTATACAACTAGTTTTCGCAACCACTTTTACACGTCAATATTTTCGATCATACATAATATCTAGAAAGAAATTGGATATTCAAACTCGTCTAATGTCTTACCGCCGACACCGTGTTGTCATTATACAAAAATTACTGCGTAAATTAATAAACAATGCTTATAACTTTCAGAGATTAAACAATGCTTACACTATTCTTTAAATGAGGGACTGTGACTGTGTTAACATCGTATTATCGCGGTCAGTTCGAGCGTTTTACGACAGGCTTGCGAATCGGTCTTGAAGAAATTTAATTATATAAACTTTATCATACACCAATGCACCTTTACTTTAATATATGTGAACATAAATGTTTTAGAACTTGTTACAACTGAGACAAATAGTACAATTGTACACAAAACAATGAACTATCCCACCGTTTAGATATAGTTCAGATAAGTTAAGGGTTGGGAAAATTCAAGTACCATGTAAAGCGAGTTCTACTGCCTAAGTCTGCAGGGCGGATTACGTATCTGATATCTGGAAGTGACTAACTCTCTGTACATTCACTGAAAATTATAATATGTATATATCTACACTTTGAAATTAAATATTTATAATGTGTATACAAAATCGGCTTACGATGAAGGAAATATTATAAGGATGTCTTGCAGGTTCTTGTAGGACCATTGCGCTGTACGAAAAATATTGAACTATGGATTTGAACCAACAAATCAAATAAAACACAAACCAAGACGAACGAACGAAGTCCGTAATTTTAGTCAGATATTAAACAACAAATAAACTATATAATCCAACGATTATTATTTTATTATTATAAAGTATTTCCTAATCAACGGTTATTAAAAATTATGTTACCTCTTGAAACAGTTTTGCCACAATTGTTATATGACCACAGATGTCTGTTTAAATGTGACCAGATACAGATACGTGCTATGTATAATATTTATTTCCCTAGATCCATATAAGTAGAACCTTAACCCTTTCACTGGTCTAAAAAGAGTAATTTTAAGAACGTAAATAAGAATTAAATACATTAGCGGAAAAAAATGACAGATCAAAAAATAATTCAATACTTCAGCGATTTTTCGATTTCTTTGTTAAAATAGTCGTATCGGATTAAAAAAATAAGTCTCAAGATTTGAGATTTTGTGATGAAAAAGTTCTAAGAATCGCTAACAGTTTGTGATTTTTTGATCCCTTAATTTTTTCTTCTGGTACACTTACATCGATTTTGGCACGTAGAATGTGTGAATAATGAAACATTACCTAGAATTGCATCTAGGTACAGTCTATATGGAAGTAGAAATTGGCCGACATTAATCTATAATAAACGTAGAAAATTAATATGTATTTAATTAAGTACAGGGCGGACGGGTAAAGGGATTATTAGCGCCTTATTCTTTCTGCTTTCTATATTAAAATCTCGCTATAAACATAGACAGACTGATATATAATTAAACGTGATTGACACCTAACCATTTACGGCTTTTAGATTCATAACTTCACTTTTATTAAGACTTCTCATCTCATAATATCTTTTATGAGGAGTTTTAAAATCTTTCCCTTCTCATTTCATTTTTATTACAACGCGTTTATTATACAATCCCAGTCTATATCAACGTTGGCCTCGGTGGAAATGACATTGAGGGCGAGTGAAGAGCCCAATGCCACGTTGCAGTATTAAAATTGTTTAGATAAATCCTGAGGAGGAAATATTCTTTGTATCAAATATTTCAACCACAATATTAAGGCGCGAATACTCGGGAGTATTTTTTCGAGGTGAAGTATTTCATCGAAAGCTAAAAAATAATACAGAGGTGAATAACGAATCACATATAAAATTGATTAAAAGATCTCTTATCATTGTGCCAAGATCAAACGTGATAAACATAATTTTATATCAATTACATGACTATTTTACTTTGTTTTAAAACTAACATGATACTGATTAAATTGTGACACAATACTTAACCATATTTCAACAACTAAATATCACGTTGAATATGGAAGAGAAAAAATTAGATAAACGTTTTTTTAGAACAATTTTAAAACCTGTGTATTTTCAAGAAAAAATAACAAATAACTGAGTATTAATGATAACGAGTGCTCCTCCAGTGGTCGAACTTCAACCATAGAAAATAAAAACTATTTCCATTTTTTTATTGATAAGACTAATTTCGTCAAAAGCTACAAAATAAAAAAGAATGAAGAATCTCGGCTGAGAAACACAGGAGGGAGATGTTCTTGACTCTTTCTCTACTGCTGATTTATACTGGGTGTTAGGTTAGACGCCAGCAATATTTTTATAGGAGGATCATTAGTCGTTTCTGGTTCTAAATCAATTTAAAAAATTGGTGCTTAATATATGACTTAATTATCTCTAGAAAATCAAAACTGATTTTCACACAACATTAGACGATTTACGCAAAAAGCGCGACCAATCACCGCATTCAATGTGCACCGCCCCTTTGCCGCGCAGTCTGGCCCGCGTCCCGCACCTCGGCCCGCGCCCCACATCTCATTGTTCGATCGTGCGGCATTCCAATAATAAGCAGTTACGTAATGATTAACCTTGAAAAGCGCCGCTTCGAATCAGTTCAGCGAACCTAGGTGTGATTTTTTTTACATTTTAAAGTATCGTTCCAATACTTTTAAAAGTTTTAGAACGAACTAAGGTTCTCTTTGTTGTTTATTAATATTTGTTTTGATATTATTATTTTATATATTAGATGTGGCCATGAACTACCACACAATTGAACAGTGTTAACCTTTAAACAGTCACCTGGTATATCGATTACAATATTGAATGTGATTATTTTTTAACATATGTTATTGTATGATATATTTGATGATATATTTTTAAACCCTTAATATGGATATTATAATAAAACCGGATTCACCGCAATGGGAGGGGAAATGTAATAACGGTCCAAGGGATTCTTTCTTTGGCGGTCGAGTGTATTAAGAAATACTTGCGGCGTCGTACAACCGGTTTAATTTTCATATGGATAGAATAAGTTCATTTTGTAATGAAATAATAAAGATTTATATATATACATATATAACTAGTGAATTCCCGACCGCTTCGTTGGGCGGTAAAAAAATAGGGTTAACCGAATTAAACAAAAAGTAGCCTAGTACCATCTACGAAAAATTTCGCATCGAAGGGTTGTAATATTATGTCGATAAGGTTAGTAATTTTGACGAGTTTGATCTTCAATGAAACTGTATTTTCATTGTACATGGATATTACATATATTAACTAAATATTCAGGGTAAATATATTTTTATTATTTAAAAAAGAAAATAATCCTATTATCAATAGTAATATCATATCATAATATCATCACGTTACATTTCAAGCGATTTAGACAAACATGTGTTCACGTGGTGCTTGAAGCCCAAATCATTTACTAGACTGCAATTATATTTCACAGATTATTTTATATAACCTTCAACTGCCTTATGATTATGATTAATACGTTTATGTATGTAGATATAAAGTACAATTGCGTTTATAACGAGTTGAAGCAAAAGCCATTCAGAACCCGCTGGAGTTTCCGTAATGGGATGATCATTCAGTGAAAAGGCGTCGATTTCTGATTTAATTTGGAACAGTAATAATATTTGGGGATAGCTATTGTATCTGGGGCCCGGAGATAAACGGCTTGCGAACTGTTGTCTGTCTTCTCTAGCACGAGCTTTCCAATAATAACAAACGTACGTGGAGCTTTTATAACACGATTTTCTGCCTTACGATTTAAGTATGAACTGTTATCAAAATTGAATTGGATATTGAAACATGGATAAAATGTGCAATTTTTATTTATGTCTTCGATAAAAAATCACAAGCATACATAGTTGTTAAAAACATAAAATTCTTACATACAGTATAAACAACGTTCATTCAACGGCAACGGCAATCAATTTAACGATAAACTCCCTAATACATCGAAATTACTAGACTTTGGTTTGTTTACCTTATTATCCATACGATGATATATTCTGTGTAACATCACACCCAACTTAAATAACGACAGCAATACGTCATTATTAAGTAATAAACAGTAATTTCTAAGTTGCCGATATTAATAAGAACTGTTGTGTACGTTCTTTTGTTTGTTATTTATGTTGCTTTATTGTCTAGCACATATTTACCTGGACTGTTGATATAATACTATATAGAAGAAAAGTATTGACGGCGTTGGTCAAATCCTAAAGAAAACCTTTTTTATGTCAAAATTAGGCGAACAAACAGGTGGGTCACCTGGTGTTAAGTGATCACCACCGTCCATAGAAACTAGCAACACCAGGGGAGTCGCGAGTGTGTTGCCAGCCTGTGTATGGCGGAGGGGGGAGGGGTAG
>MU158897.1:270885-300953 GCA_015888305.1 Antheraea pernyi | reverse complement strand
AGGGAAAGTAGAAAGGGAGGTGGGCCTCCAACGCTCTCACTGACCGAACGAAACGCAACAATGCAAGCACTGTACTTCACGTCGGTGTTCTGTGAGGGTGGTACTACCCCGGGCGAGCCGACCCATTCATGCTGAAACTAGTAATAGCTACAGCGTGGCTCTACCACTTATTAAATTTATTACTATGCTTTTTACAGTAAATTGTTCATCGAAAGTCTAGGACGAAGCGACAGCAATTTATATATACTACACTCTTTTCTGCGTGCTACAATTTGTATCGGATCTGCAAGTAATGAAGTAGAAACAGGACTAGAGATTAAAAGTATATATGAAGAATGGGGTGTTTTTTTTTTCTTTATGTCATAAGTGGCAAACGAACATGTGGGTCACCTGCTGTTAAGTGATCACCACCGTCCATGGACACTAACAACACCAGAGGAGTCGCAAGTGCGTTGCCACCCTTTGGGGGAAGGGATTAGGGGTAGGGAGAGGTAGAGGAGAAGAGGGGAGGGGAGGTGGGCCTCCGGCGCTCTTACTGACCGAACGAAACGCAATAATGCAAGCACTGATACTTCACGTCGGTTTTCTATGAGAGGGTGGTACTACCCCGGGCGAGCCGACCCATTCATGCTGACACCAGTAATAGTTTCATCGTAACTCTACCACCATCAGAAGTATGGGGTGTCAAATAACATCTAAGACTTGAGACACCCAAGCCATGCTGAATAATGAACGAGACAATGGCGAAAGTGGGGTGGTAGGGTTTTACAGCCTGACTAGGTCGCAACCATCCTGTATATGGCGAAAAAGCCCGTCATAATGTCTCGCTTCTGCGGGTCGTGTTTCGGGATCAGCCTGTGTATATCCAGCTTTTCGCAGGCCAGCATGACAGCGGCGATGGATATCTAATGGATGGAATGGATGGATTAACTAAGTGGGTTCAAATGTCATTGAAAATCCATAAACTTACATAGCAGTAGAACACAGTCTAACTATAATACAATAGCTTCACTTATGAAGAGATTTTGAAATCGGTAAGAAAAACTAAGTAACAACTACAAGGGGATGATGAAGGCCAGACAAATGATTGTGCATTGAAGTTGATCTCACAGTATTCTAGGATTTGAATCAAAAATAGAAAAAAATACAACTACCATACTGGTGAACCAAAAAAAAACATCGGACGAAGATAAGATACTATACGCAATAAGCAATGTTATTCGTATCAATATTAATATTTGTTGTTTGTAAATGTCGTACTTTATTAGTAAATATATAATATAATAAGTAAAATAATGTAAAATAATAATAATAATACTACATGTGGCAGAGATGCGAATGTTAAGGTGGATGTGTGGTGTAACTAGAATGGATATTTGGAATGAATATATCAGAGGAAGTTTGAAAACCACCAGTAACAGAGAAGTTAAGGAGTAATAGGTTAGGATGGTATGGGCATGTTATGAGGAGAGATGAAGACCATGTAACTAGAAAAGCTTTGAGTATGACAGTCGATGGATATAAGAGTAGAGGAAGACCGAAAAAAGGATGGATGGATTGTGTGAAAAATGATATGTGTGTAAAACTGGTGTGATGACTGAGATGGCATCTGATAGGCGAGCGTGGAAAAGGAAAACATGTTGTGCCGACCCTACTTAGGTGGGATAAGGGTAAGAAGATGATGATGAATAACTAAAATAATATTGATTTTTCTTTTCCTTATTTAAGGACATGGTTTGATTTGGTTTTTAGAACTTTTAATAACACTATAAAATGATCACCGTACCAAGACTGTCACCGTACAAAGTTTACACTGTTTTAATTATAAAAGTCTCTTTGTCTGTCTGTACTTGCTGTTAATATGTTTATGATACGAAAAACACCAGAACTGATTCACATTATTATTTTTTATATCATAAATATACGTATTCTCTTACTAGGTGTAATGTACGTTTATACACCAGTATACCTTTTATTATGAGTTTAAACCAAATTAAGTCGCAGAAAAATGCAGTACAATTTTTAGTTCAAACTTTAAATATTATGTCATTTTATTTTTTTATGTTTTAGGTGGCAAACGAACAGGCGATCACCGCCATTCATAGACACTAGCAACTCCAGGGGAGTTGCAAGTGTGTTGCCAGCCTGTGTTTGGGGAGGGGGACGAGGAGTTGGGAGGTGAGGGAGAGGGAGAGGGGAGGTGGGTCCCCGGCGCTCTCACTGACCGAACGAAACGCGATAATGCAAGGCACTGTTACTTCACGTCGTTTTCTGTGGGTTTCATTCATGCTAAAATCAGTAATAGGCTTCAGCGTGGCTCTACCACCTACAAAACTAATGTCATAAACATTTGTTTACAATGAAAATACTTACAAAATCACTAACATCATAAGTCTAACTTGAAATTACAGCGACCGCTTTGACGTGAAAAAGCAGATTAAAAATATTAAACATGACATACAAGATAATCATGATGAAATAAAATAATTCATCAACATTATTAAATAATTTAGTCCTTTTTATATTTAGCTTATTAATAACGTATATAAAAACTTGTTGTTACTAATACTTAGATATTAAATAAAGCATTGCACTGTTTAAATGTTTTATTAATATAAAAACACTATGACATAGATTTCGTAGTTCACACGAAAGGAGCCGAGGACACTGTCGGCTAAAAATATAATAGGTAATATTTTAAACTGGGTAAGCAAAGATAATGACAGTAAATGTGTCAGCTATTTTCTGTTTGTTACCCCCATTGTCCTCCGCGTCAATGACCGGAAATTTTTCAGATAAACCCAAACTCCACACCTCAAATATTCGTTCAACTCCCCGACATATATCACAGTGACCGGCGCGAAACGATTTGTTCTGAATAGGTAAATCAAAACTCTTTGTTGCGTCCAATAAACGTATCTTTTCGTCAAATCGTTTCCTTTTGTAGTATTGTCTGATTCTGCTATTTTATTGCGTAGTTATTCAAATGTAGTAAATCCCTGAGTTAGAAAAACTAATCTTTATTCGTTAGTTTAGGAGAGGGAGCGAATGCGATGGCAATAAATTGACGGGTAAACGGTAAAGGGGTGCAAATCCCTTTGCAAATGACAGGTCACGTGACCCCATCGACTGCTTCAATGGGACAGGGGCCACGCTCTTGCTCCAATCAATAATTGCATGCACAGAGGTGACTCTCTGAAAGTGACTTTTTACCATATACTGTACATTTACACACAGTTTTCAACGTTTAAAACTCTCTATAACTTTTAGTTAAACTTATTTATGTATGCATGTTTTAAAATATAATTATCAGGGTAAGCTAAACCTATCAAAATCTCATTTGGGAGATAAATTGCCGATATCCCTTTATTAACCGACGTATTTACTTACAAATAGCTTTTGTAACTTTGTCAGGCAGTGCTGAAACAAGCCTTAAACTTTAAATTTATTGGCTAAATGGTTTTTGTAATACTGACATTGTATCCGGTACCGATAATTATGGTATTTATTGTGCTCTTGTTATTTTGCCATAGACAAACGGGAGTTCATTGTTTGGTAGCTTAGGCAATAGTGTGACATTTATTGGTAGTAACTTTTGTTAACAACAAATTTAAGCCTCCAGTTGACTGGTATAACGTCAGACCGATTAACGAGTTTACACAAATGAATAGACTATAAATATATACGAAATAAAATGCATTACTTTATTACGTTATTAGCGACTTGAAATTACATAAAGATTTGGTAACAATAAAATTAGAATAAGTGATATTTACTAGAGAAATTTAGTAAAGTAATCTAGAACATTAGTCGCCTTATGCATGGTAAGTTTCTTAATCCCCCACACAATAGACTAAAATCCCGACTACCAGCTTGCAAAATTGCTCCGGAAATAAGGAATCCAGCATATGGAGCGAAGGGCGAAAAACCTGGCAAGCGTCAAAGTTGGGTGAAGCAAGATGCGACATCGACCCGTGCGTTAAATTAAAGGGCTTCGAACTGCCCCGAGGTGACTGGTGCAAATTAAACAGATTGCGTACTGGACACAGGCGGTGTGCGGACTTTAAGTACCGGTGCGGATGGATTGACTCGCCGCGCTGTGACTGCGGGGCGGATATCCAATCCGTAGCACACATCATACAGCGATGCCTAAGGAAATATAATGGATCTCCAGATGACCTGACCGTTCTTACCGACGATACCCTAAAGTGGCTGAAAGAATTAAATCTCCAATTATGATACAGTACAACTGACAATTCCATCTTAGTCATACGATTAAATAAATAAATAACTAGAGCAATCCTTTTATTTTATTCAGATTAATTTAAAAATAAAAAAATCCGTGACGTATTTTATATAGCTGCAGATGTGAAATGAATAAAAAAACGCTTGTTATAATTAAATGTAATGTAATGTAAAACAGTTTGTAAGAAAGTATATAATATAATTCTCAAAGACGATAATAAAGTAATATATTTTTTCTTTCAGCTATACAGAGTACTTATTATTTTAAAATCATCATAATACTGCATAATACTACATAATACATAATCATACCTGTAAAATATATATTTTTCGACATATGGAGAGAAAACATGCACTGATTATATCGTAAGGAAATGCTGATTCTAGCTGGCATTTCGAATAATCGAGATATCGAGACTTGAAGAAAAGGGAATAAGGATTACCAAATACTTATCAAAGCTCTACCTCATTAATATCAATGAAAATGAAATAATAGGTACATACCTATTGAGGTAAACTGATTATGGTATGCAAGTAATAGAGGAACTATTACGCTTACAGTGTAATATTATTATCATAAACGTAACAAGGCAGAGGTTATTCCATTAATGTTATTGAAAAATAGTCGTTAGCGTGAGTGGAGTGTAGTGGCGAGACAGGCGTGTGGCGCGGTCGAGGGCACCCCGACTTTCATTGGAACTCTTCGTATGAAGTTAATTGGATTTTTCCGTTTGCCACGCCGCGTACGTGTGCTGTATGAATAATAAGTACCTTAATAGTATTTTGAACGGTTCGCCGGAGATGCTTTCTCGTGTGACCTCCTTGAATGATAAGTATTAATGGCATCTTACTCTTAATTACATAAAGACTTTTATCTATCGTAACACAATACATCGTTCCAGTACTAAGAGTTTTTAACTATCGTGAGGCAACAGTTCTTTAACATTATACACATCTTTATTTGGACATTGTACTTAAAATGATAATTACTACATTTCGAAGCTCCAACTTATCCCACCTAAGTAGGGTCGGCACAACATGTTTTCCGTTTCCACTCTCGTCTATCAGATGTCATCTCAGTATTCACAACTTTTTCACACATATCATTTTTCACACAATCCATCCAGTTTCTACCTTTTTCGGTCTTCCTCTACTCCTATATCCATCTACCATCATACTCAAAACTTTTCTAGTTACATTATTTTTATCCCTTCTCATAATATGGCCATACCATGCTAACTTATTACTCCTAAACTTTTTTTTTTATGTCATAGATGGCAAACGAACAGATGGGTCACTTGAGTTAAGTGATCACCACCGTCCATGGACACTAACAACACCAGAGGAGTCGCAAGTGCGTTGCCACCCTTTTGGGAGAGGATAGAGGAAAGGGGAGGGGAGGTGGGCTTCCGGCGCTCTCACTGACCGAAACGCAACAATGCAAGCACTGTTACTTCACGTCGGTTTTCTATGAGAGGGTGGTACTACCCCGGGCGAGTCGACCCATTCATGCTGAAACCAGTAATAGTTTCAGCGTGGCTCTACCACCACCATTAAACTTCTCTGTGACTGGTGTTATTTTCAAACTTCCTCTGATATACTTATTCTTAATTTAATCTTGAAGCTCCAACCAAAAGTTACTAATTTAGATATATTACAGTACTATTGTAAATTTTATTATACCGATTGTAAACTTACGGAACGAAGTGTCTAAGCCTATAATTAATTATTCCCATTTAGCTGGTAAGGTAACATGGGATGTGCAAATATAGCAGAGCCTTCATTAGATCGAATCATCGTCTACCCGAAGCGTCCGTAATAGATGATCGGGGTTAAGTTTCTCAAATTTACTCAGGGGTGCTTCAACACCTAGCAAATATTTGTACACCTGCTTCGTAAAAGCTATCGGTTATGCTACTGTGTATTTGTATGTTGTGCGGACAAAATAATCAAAGAAAACTACTATAAGAGAAACTATATATTATCTTCGATATTTATTGATAATAACTAATAATAATTATCGCTAAAAAGATTAAACATGAACCCTTAACATTTTTATTCCAATTAGCGCACGAAGAACTTCAGCAAAATAATTTTATTTTAACTAAAGTTTGAAAAATTGTTTTGGTGCAATACACCTAGTCTTTTAACTGCGAAATAATTGAGAATCATTAATTTATCTTTGCAGAAACTGAAGAAGAACAGTACATCTCACTGAAAAATTTACTATACCTAAATAAATAAAAATGACACCCGTGGACTATGACATTTTGTTCAATTATTACTTTATACACAATGTAATAATATCATTTAAGGTTAAAAAGTACATATTACGATAGCACGACAGCACAATTACAATTTAAAATAATCGTAGTCAGAATTATAATTCATTAGTGTAACAAGAAACAGCTTAACTAATACTATGCTTCAAGGAAGAATTATATCGAGACATATATCAAGACTA
The DNA here is from genome assembly GCA_015888305.1 of Antheraea pernyi. Classification (NCBI taxonomy): domain Eukaryota; kingdom Metazoa; phylum Arthropoda; class Insecta; order Lepidoptera; family Saturniidae; genus Antheraea; species Antheraea pernyi. The sequence goes on along the minus strand of MU158897.1, from coordinate 294,244 downwards.
TAATACTGTTATAAATATAATCGATTCCATTTTTTGGTTATAATGGATAAAGTAATCGAATCCAAAAATGCCCTCATCTATAGAATGCAATATTATCAGCAAGTAATTTAGGTTTATTGTAGGGCTTTATTGTGTTTTCAAATTGTGCGATCAAAACCGCGAGCAAAGTTAGTCTCCAATAAATTCATTAAAATTCATTCAATTCACATATCTACTTTACTTTCTACATTTCTTTTTCCAAGTGACATACATTTAAGTAACATGTGACTGAAATCTGTAACTAAGCTGGAAATATATTATTAGGTAGCGCGAATATCAATATTTTTTATTTCATTTAGTTAATTTCATAATTCAGTTATTTTTCGCTTTTTAGTGCCTTATTAGTTTTTCACACCGAAGGCGGTTTATTATTTCTTTTTTTTTTAAATATTTTTTCCATTTTTAGTGTTCATAAATATATCTGGTTATATATCTGGTTTCTAATGGGTATAATAAATCGGTTCCAATTTCACGAAAATACGTAGAGACGAAGTGGGTGAAAATTAAATAAACGATATTTCACCTCCTTAGGGGTTGAATATATATATGGGACGACCTCTAAATATAACCAATTCAAATAAAAAAAGAATCATTAAAATCGGTTCATAATTGACGGAGATATTGATTAACATAGATTAAAAAAAAAACACCGAACGTAGTAACCTCCTCCTTTTTCGAAGTCGGTTAAAAACAATATAATTAAACGGATGAGTTGTTAAAAAATTTTTGATGGGTGAATTAATAGTCAGTCCCTCGTCTGCGGACTTAGCAAACAGTGATAATATCATCTTATAAACGGCCCACTGTCATATATAAGGGCCCTTCCTGAGAAGTAAAGATTTTTCAACACCACACAGACATACAACGTCCCATGCAGCTCATATAATTACAAACACTGCAAGTTCATCGCGTCTAAATCTATGAGTTTAGGTTCTGATTCGGTTTAGGATTAGGTTCGCGATGTTTTATTTTATTGTAAACTAGCTTCTGCCCGCGACTTCGTCCGAGTAGAAAGTAGTTACTTTGGGCTAACGCTAACACGCAGCGGAAGCTCTGAAAAGGAAACAAAACCCCGATTTTGAAACATTCTTCATTGGTGCTCCGCTCCTATTGGTCTTAGCGTGATGATATATAGCCTATAACCTTCCTCGATAAATGAGCTATATAACACTCAAAGACACTCAAATCGGACCAGTAGTCCTGATATTACCCCCTACAACGCTATAACGTCACAAACTCACAAACTTTACCTCTTAATAATATTACTATAGATGTAGATAAACCTATATAGCCTATAACCTTCCTAGATAAATTACTTATCTAACACTGAAAGAATTTTCAAAATCGGTTTAGTAGATCCAGATATTTCCCCCTACAACCTCACAAACTTTACCTCTTTGTAATATTAGTACAGCCAATATGACTTTAGCGAAATACAAGCGAATTGCGAAAAAGTCTTTTGTATATATCGAGGTATGTTTACAGGCAACAGCACAAGCCGAGGTGTGTCGTGCACCCTTGAACTAGTTGCCCAAATTAAGCGCTCGCCTTAGTAGTCCGGTGAAGCTTATGTCACCTTGCTAAGACCTTGCTAGTTCAATAGCGTAATCAGTTCGAAAAAAAAAATGTCGAGGTCTGTACCTGGGGAAATCTAATCGATGCTCCAGTGATTTAAACAATTCGACAACCTCGCAATAAATTTATTTTGTACAAAACATTAATACAAGCTTTACAAACGTTCATAAAATTAATTACGTTAAACAAATGTCGATCCGTAGCTTGTTTGAAATGTAATGACGTTCACTATAAAATATTGGTCCAAAATTGAATTTTCGTTCTCAGTTCCCATTTGAATTAACCAAATTCAAATTTTTTGCTTGATTGTGGTATTAGTAATGTATATTACCTTCCAAACCTTGTTAGTTATGAAGCACTCCCTAATATAAAGTTGTTATTTCGTAACAAATCACTATCGAAATCACATATACCGTGACTACGATTTTTTATTCCGGTTCAATTAATGTCATTAACATCATTTATTTTCACTACATTATAGATTCTCTTAAGGACGATTAAATTTGATAAGGTTGTATTATTATGTAAATAATATGACTTAAATCGAAGTATTTAATATTGTTATAACTTTATAATTACAAACATGGATAATATTTGTACAGCATCGAGTACTCAAAATGAGGCATATCTCCAACCTGGGTCTGGCTTAATTCAGAATAAAATGTCGAACTAATTTTTACATAACGACAACCAAATTTGAGTATGAAGCAAAATTGGAACAGACGCTCTTGTGCTCGTAAGCCAAAACTTTTTTTTTATATCATAGGAGGCAAACGAATATGAGGGTCACCTGATGTTAAGTGATCACCACCGTCCATAGACACTTGCAACACCAGAAGAGTCGCAAATGCGTTGCCACCCTGTTTGTGGTGGAGGGGAGTAGGGAAGGTGGGTTATCCGGCGCTCTCACTGACCGAACGAAACGCAACAATGCAAGCACTGTTACTTCACTACTTTTCTGCGAGAGGGTGGTACTACCCCGGGCGATAGTAATAGTTTCAGCGTGGCTCTACCACTTCTAAAAACACACGTATTATCTCATAAAATACAACCATATACTTGGATTTTAATTATGTAGTTTATTGCCGAGCCTCTAGTAAGACTACAGACACCACAACTATAGGAATTAATACAGTAATATTTATACAGGCGGTGTATATCAATAAATCGAGTGCCTTGCAAGCTGGCACGACAGCGACGACCATCACTGAATTAAAGATCTTTCGGTGGACACCATTGTTCTTCGATTGTTGTGAGCTCCCCATGAATCAGGCAAAGTGTCGTCACTATAAAAAATATGTGAGCAGTTCGCACGCAGTGGAAGTGAAACCTAGTATAAGTATAACCTAATAAAAGTATAAAATATTCATACATATGATACGTATAAACTGTACATGCTTGTTATGACACCTTCGTAATAGACAAGTGTGTACGTACGTACTCAGACATGTACAACGTATGAAGTAGTGCAATGTACAACGAGGAGGACACGAATGCCACTGTATAATGTGTTTTATCTCATTTTCTCACACGTTAAATCTCATAGATGTATGAGTTTGGCTCTAAGTAATTTTCCTTTCTGTCTCATTGAGTATCAAATCACAACGGGGCTAAATGAGTTTGCACTTCAAAAGATTTAAAAAGTTTTATTTCAATGTAACAGATTAACAAAAAGTTGTCTTTTAAAAAGGAAAGCTAAATTCATGCTTCTGTAACTTTTTCGCACCTACATAAAACAACAAAACAATATGAAAACAAACAATACAAATAAGAATATATATTTACAGAAACGTTTAGGTTCAGTGTAGCTGACGGGACGCGCTATCAGCTGGTTTCAAACACGCACCGTTGCATTCACCATTCGTTGGAAATTGAAATGTTTTGTTGTTTCCATTATTCAAATAAAAATAACTTTAGATGATGAATCATATTCGAAGTTCAGCGGTATTTTTTATATATAATTCGACGCTTGTCCCCAGTCACAGTTGATGTTAACAGAAATGTTAAAAATGTTATTTGCTCGCGCTGTTAAAACTTATTCTCAAACTGAACAAATGCTGATTATTTTATAAGTAAGATATGTTATTCAGAGATTTTTAATATTGGCATGATACATTACTAATAACTTTGTAAAAAATCTTTAGGAAAGTAGGTATAATACAAAAAAAAAACTTACACCATAAATATCGAAACATATTAAATAATAAAATAATGTCTTTATGTATAATTAAAACGTATAATAACATTAATACAGTTACTATTCTTACTGTTTCCTTAAAATGATAGCCCAATGACTAAAAAATTCTCAAGTCTTGGTGAAAATTAATATAATGAGTAGACATATTCAGTGTAATGATAAATATTACACAATAGTTTCAGTTAATAATTTTCGCCTTTGTTCTACTTTTTATATAGTACTTTTAAATAGATAGATAATATTCACTTTAAATTAGTAGATTTGCACTAAATATTACAATTTTTTAAATGTTAAAAAACGATCACATAGGTTAGTAATTTCTTAAAATAACCTCGTAAGGCCCAAAGACCTATTTTAATGACAAAACTATGTAAGCACTCCGGCCCAACACAGTTTTTAAAATCAATTAATTACGTCCCATTGACCTAAAATTATGACATGATTTGAACCTATTTTTTTATGTAAATAAACCCGCCAATTTAAATCTACCATTAAAAAAATATTAGCCTTAAACGTATCTTTAATAAATACAATGTCAACTTGACATTTTCGAACTAAGAAGCTGTCTTTTTGATGTTTCATCTCAACATAGGGCTTGTGGAGATATGTAAGTAAATCTTTTCATATTTTTGTGATCATTATAAGATGATGTCTGAATTTTATTGCAAACGGTTCTGAAAACGTTATATTTTGTTACCACTAATATTTTAAAGTAAAGTCATTTTAATGCAGTAATCTACGAACAATAAAATCTATGTCCCAAAATAAGGTCGATGGGTTTCTATTTTAGTAACTACAAATGTCTCCACTAGTTCCAAAAAAGAAGACTGAGAACAGTCTCGGCCAGTAGGAGTAATGGCGGCGGATACGGGTGCATTCCCGTGATGAACACCTGTGTTTTGGTGACATTGACCGTCACTCTCTACCGATCTAAACAATCGGGCAGAGCTGCTAAAGTCGAACGTAAATTATATGCAGCGTATTTTTTGTTTGCTGAGGACGCAAAATACGCCGCATTATTCGCGGACCACGCAGCGCTGCATTAGTGTACGTCCAGAGTGGACGCTATAATCGAGCGTCGAGCGTGGCGTCGCGTCTGGCGTTCGTTTCAAACACACGTGAGTGTCCTGAGGGACGCGCGGGCGTGGACGCTGAACGCGCCGCACGCAACGCCACGCTCGACGCTCGATTATAGGGTCCACTCTGGACGTACACTTATTGATACGGTTCGCGCCCGAGGTTTCCTTGGTGTGTTCAGTAGTCGTATCGTTTTGAGTATTTGGGCCGGAGAGACGAATGCCGCAGGAACTACTAGTGCGATTTGAAAAATTATTTCAGAGTTAGACAGCTCATATATCGAGGGAGGCTATAGGCTATATCATCTCGTTACAACCAATAGGAGCGAAGCACCAAAGAAGAATGTTTCATAATCGGGTTTCTTTCTCCTTTTGAGAGCTTAGCCTGCCTGTTAGCGGTAGCCCAAAGTATATATGCCACGCGAACGAAGTTGCGGACAGAAGCTAGTGTGTAATCAAAATGGATGTTGGTATATCTGAGATCGATAATCTAGAAGACTGTTTGATTTATCACTATAAAGTTGACAAACCTGAGTGTATTTTCATGAGAATGTTCTTGTGATATCCACTTTACAACTCAACTATTTATTACAACAAATAGTAATAAAGCCGGGCGAAGACGTAGCATACAGATAGTAATATATATACTAAGAACTACATAAACCTTATTCATAACATCCATCAAAGTAAAAATTGGATTTTACTCTGCAGAAAGAAAAAGAATTAAAAAGTTGTCAGTTGGTTCCCAACTTAGAGCTGTCGGAAAGGATTTGAGTGCGGTCTCAATTACTGAGCTAAATAAAGTTATCTTTATTGCGTGATACCTTATTTATTCTTTTTAAAAGTTTATTCTGAACATTTCATCATTATATTTGTTAATTATACGGATGAGAGCGTTCTAATTATATTGCTCAACGTCTTTTAATTATATTGCTCAACATCTTTGAGGGTTGCAGCTTTACCGGGATTATCGTATAAATTATTGCATTTGAAAGTATTTTATATACAAATATCCGTAATCAGTGAACCGAAATTCACATTTGTGGAGTTGATTACGGGCAACGAGTAGCGGCCAACTTTCCTGGCTTATAATAAACAGAGACACGGAAAATTATTCACTAACTTTGCCCGGAGCGCAAAATTTATGGAATGTTTACCGCGGAATTCTGTACAATGAACGACTCGCTTGGGTTTTAAGCTTTATAACTTTAACTGATGTAGCCCCGAATATGATAAGCGATAACTGACGGTATGTATTGTCAATTGATTACGATTGACCCAATTCATACGCTTGATTTGACGTTAGATGTACCTATCTTTATATATAAATTTCTTCTGTACGTGTGTATGCCACTGAGCTCCTCCTAAACGGCTGGACCGATTTTAATGAAATTTTGTGTGCGTGTTCCAGTGGATCCGAGAATGGTTTAGATTGACAATTGGACCTGGTAGGTGGCGCTGCGTGACTTTTAGGATTTTTTTTATTATCAAGGCAGGACTACATGCTCCGTGCCCGCTAGTTATATTATATGTTACGAGTACATTATATATAGAAATGAAATGAAAATATAGTCTAGTAGCTTCATTTATTCATTGTGGTTACGCTCACCTTATTGTGAATTTGATATATTTCCCTGGAACAGTACATTTTTTCTGGATATCTTTTTTTGTATCCCTAACAACGTCTATCCAAATTACATGATGATTGGTTTAATAGTTAAGGCATGAAAATAATACAAACTAGCGGCCCGTCCCGGCTTCGCACGGGTGAACAATTGTTTTAAACATTTGGGTTAAACATATGTGGATTGGCTAAAACTGATCCATAGTCTTGAAAATCTTCTACCCACGGTGGACCGTGGAACCCAGGTGGTTGGAACCCAGAATCGAAAATCTTACAGAAAGAAATGTCTTCTGTTCGAGGGTAGATGATTGTGCTAACCTAACAAAATGATAACGTGGTAGAGCCACGCTGAAGTTATTACTGGTTTCAGCATGAATGGGTCATACCCTACAACGGCTCGCGCGTGCCGCCGTTCAATATGAATAACTCATATAGATAGAGTAAATCCGTGTATTTACGTCTATTTCCCCCTAAAACGACCGAGTAATAATAATAATTTTTGCTATGTCTATTTTTAGATTCCGGCGCCGACGCCGTTCATTACATTTAAATTCGTTCTTTTCAAATGCGGCCCACGCTTTTGTAATCGATCCCCTTTAGTTCCCGCACACATCGCGGTTCTCAGTAATATTTTGAGCCTAGGTCGTCCCCGCGCGGAGCCCTCTTGATAATATTTTCGCGATACAGTGACTCACCTACATGACTTGAACACACATATGAGATCATCTCTCTCCCACACGTGCACATATATACACATGGTGGGAGGGTGTTGTTTTTTTCCCTCATCGAACTGAATCGAATAGTTTAGTTCGTTTCATTCCGATGTACACGTATGCATTCGTGAATCATGCAATTTCGACTGTATGGTTCACAAATATATATATATGTATGAATAGCTTAGAATAGAATAGTTAGCTAGGTCAGACGCGACTTTTTTCAGGTAACAGCCCAAGCCGAGGTGCCGTGCGCCCTTATGTATGTATGTTACCTAAAACCAAATCGTCTAAGTGCCTTAAGCGCCCGCCTTAGTAGTCCGGTGAAGCTGTGAAGACCTGTCGCGTCAATAGCGTAGACAGTTAGAAAAAAAAAGCCCCAATGGGTCGGCTCGCCCGAGGTAGTACCACCCTCTCATAGAAATAAGATGTGAAGTAACAGTACTTGCATTGCTGCGTTTCGTTCGGTCAGTGAGAGCGCCGGATACCCAACTCCTCTCCCCCTCCCCACTTCCCCACTTCTTCTCCCAAACACAGGCTGGCAACGCACTTGCGACTCTTCTGGTGTTGCAAGTGTTTATGGACGGTGATGATCACTTAACATGAGGTGACCTATCTGTTCATTTGCCCCCTATGATATAAAAAAAAAGATAAAAAAAACTACCCGGTGAATTCAACTGTTTTGGTGTGTAATAGTTTAACGGGAACTACTCTTTACTGTATCTGCCGAATTAACTTACAGTTAAGCTGAACACTAGTGAAACACGCCATTAAAAAAAAAATGAGCGTATTATTTGCTAAAATGGCTTTTTATTGATTCTGGTGGTTCTTCAATATTAGGAAGAAGTACTTTTCTAGATGCGCAGCAGATACCATTTGCTTCATCACTCCATTTTTTAGCATAACCTTTGGTACAAATCTTATTGATTGCCCCAATTTGGATGTTGTTCTGATGAATATGATCAATTTGTGGATTGTAACTTAATGCCGACCTATCATTATGAGCTAAAATTCTATTGCGCGAATAACCCCCGCGGTTACCTACGGTATAGATGTGCACAACCTTCTCCCGTGACCCACGTCTCCGATGACCTCAAATAACAGAAGCTCCCTGTTCGCGAGGTACATTGCATGCACTCTCCGCGCACCAAGGTCCCATACGACATGGTATTAGTCATTCTCGATCGCACCCATCAAGGCAAAGCGATATTCAATATTATGACCCTCTGCGGCCTCTCCGGCGTTATTGTCTAGCCGCCGCGCAAAACGTCCGTACTCCTGCAGTATCACACTATCAGGTGTACGGGCACTCCGCACGAAACTGGCGCTTGCGACCCAGGTGCGTAAAGTGCTTCGGCGACCACTCCACCAAGGAGGTCTTACCGCGAATTATCGCGGATATCCCGCACCCCGCGTACAAAGCGCCCCCACTACCCTAGGCAGGTCTCGCCGTCTAGGACGCTGGCCGCCCCCGGCCTCCCTCAATCTCCGCCTCTCAGCACATCTCGTTCACCGGCAGCGTGTGCACCCGCGAATAGCGCGCCCCCTCGCCCCGCACGGGCCCTTCAGGCTCCGTGGGCTTTAAAGCCTGCGCTCCAACCCCGTCCGAGTCCCTAGGCGGCTAAGCCTTCACAGGCTGACCCCACGCTCTCCTTTTTAATGTCCATTATTGACTATATGGGTCAATTACTGATTTTCCACGAAATCTCCAAGATCTCGGCGTTCGACGCAACACCGAAAATTCCTGAATTAGGTGCTATTACGGCTTTCGCTAGGTTTCCCGCCATTGCAGCTACCCTACAAAGGCTCGCGCTGCTGTTCAACGTAACCCCTTCTTCGCCGCATAGCCCGCACGATACACCACACCCCGACAACGACGTGAGCGGCATATTTTGTTTAGATTGTCAATTTTAAACTCGTAATATCTTTTGAATGCAATGGCCGATTTTAATAATTTAAAAAGTTATCTATAGGTACTGAAACAGTCTTAAATTAATTTATTTGGATAAGGATTATTATAAAGACATGAATAACATGGTCTTTTAGGCATGGTCTGGTTTTTGTTAAGATTTCTTTCAAAAATGTAGTTATAGTGACATAATCACAATAGCTGGACATATGGTACCGCGAGGTTTTTTATAGATATTAATGTTCTTTAATATTGTAGAACGTATTTTTGTTCTATCATTCATAGTTTCCGCAGCGCATGCGATGAAAGTCATTTTGTGGCAATATTTTTTATACCTTGGATTACATTATTGAACTTTTAGTAGGGATTCCTATTTTTTACTAGTAAAAAACATCACCCATGTTACTCAGGGATAATGTAGCTTTCTAATGATGAACGATTTATCGAAATCCGTATAGTAGTTTTTGAGTTTATTCGTTACAAACATACAAAAATACAACGTTTCCTCTTTATAATATTAGTGTAGACAAACAAAATCACGTTTGCTATTATAGTAAAGATAATTAAATAGACTAGGATAAAACATTTCTCTACTTTTTTCTTCGTTGTGTTTCTTTTTCTTTATTCTTTTCTGTTTAGTAGTTATTAATACGCCTTATTATTATCAGTAAAAAGGGAAATAGTATATAGAACTTAATATTTTCTATATCATTAACGATTGTTAGCACCCACCTCCGGTGCCTCTGCATCACATTCAAGAGACGAGACTACAACACGACCGGAACATTAATATTAGCGCCATCATATTAAGAGACGCATTGAAACTAGCACCACCATAATAAAGATACATAAATAAGAATAATTATTATTATATAGATTTTAATAAGACTTAAATAAGAATATCATTATATAGAATTGAATCATTAGTTTGATCATTATGAATAATAAATAGTATATTCTTTGTCTTCATAGTTCGTCCATGAAAGTCTAGATGTCGCTGATCTACATGTCGAGACAGATTAGTAAACACATTCGAGATACATAAATAAGGATAATTATATAAAATTGTTATATAGCTTCAATAACATTAATTTGTTCATACTTTATTATTTTTGTGTTACTTAAATTATTCTGCGGAATTATGTATAAATAGTAATCGCTTTGACTTATATAGATGGGCCTTTAAAAGGCAAGATGTCTGTGATATCTACGCACTTCTTATATAACAAGTATTATAAGACGAAGCTCTGGCCAAATAAATAGTGACAGTATCTACGAAGTATTTGCCATTACTGACTGCATCGACTCTATACGTGATTAGTGTAATACGAGTCAAAGCCTTTATTTATAAATCTGAATTCGTCATACATCACACTCCTTGCGTCTATAATCAACAAAAATATAGTAAAAAAAAGATAAATACAGATAATATAAATATCTTTGTAATAACAACACGTTAAGGCAAAACTTTGTACCCTTATTATGGTCAAATTTTGACCACTAGTTATAATAGTTTGCTATTCGATAAATCACGCTTTTACATTTGATAGGTAAATCAAATTTCAAGATTGATATAGTCTTTTTTTCATGGGACAAAAAATATGGAAGTTATTGTAAAACACTTTACTAACTTACTTTGCGAAAACCAAATGGTACCGATAAATTTATGTCAGCCTGTCGATAACTGCAATATTTTGAATGAATGAATAAACCAAATTATAGAAATAAAGATGACCATTCAACGTCAACTTATTGTCAAAGATATATATTTTGTCAAAGAAATCATAGGTAATCATAATTCTTATCTATACTAATATTATAAAGAGGTAAAGTTTGTGAGGTTGTAGGGGGTAATATCTGGATGTATTAAACCGATTTTGAAAATTATTTTACTAATAGAAAGCCACGTTGTTTGTGAGTGTCATAGACTCTATATTAATCCGAAAAATGAAAAGACCCTTTTGTGGTAGTCAGATTTGCAAAATCGGAGAAAAAAACGATCGAACGAAAACGTTTCTTACGAACGCTGCCTTAACGATGAAAGAAATATGATTGAGTTTTAAAGAAAAGTTGTAAAGCTTGATAATGCCTATAAAAGTCACCGACAGTATTTGTCTAATTTTTATATTTAAGTCACAAAAGGTAGTTTTCTATAAATGTTTATCGCCTAAAGAAGTGGGTGCGGGCAGCTAGTTCTTAAAATAGGAATATTGCAAATGTTTATGAGGATATTAAACGCGATTGATATGATTTGCGAACACGAAATAATAAAATATTACAATACAAATATGTATTGTAAACAAAACCGATAGTACTCTTATAAAGCAAATCCCAGGCAGTGTAGTTAACATATATTTACGCAAATATGTGTAATCATTTCCCAAAAGCCCCGAAGCGGGTATTATAAACACTCATTATCTTTCTGCCCTCGCATAAACAGATAAGGACGGTGTTACACATATCTGCGTACGCTGTTTTATACACGAAAATAGCTGTCCCTTGTCTATTATTTTGTCCGGATATTAATACATCAATATAAGATAAAGATACATACGATTTATTATTTTATGTTCTATATTTTACACTGAAAAGTTGACTAAAAGGACCGGCTACTCATGATTTTATACGTGTGATAAACATAATATAACATGTTTTTTTATATTATAGGAGGCAAACGAACAGGTGGGTCACTTGATGTTAAGTGATCACCACCGTCCATAAACACTAGCAATACCAGGAGAGTTGCAAGTGCGTTGCCAGGCCTTTTTTTTTTTATTTACGTGGGGAAATCCTTTATGGATACGCCACCCTCTCAGGGGAGAGAGTGGGTTATGTCCGACTCGCACGGACTAAAACCCCACGGTGTACCGTCCGCCGCATGTTAGGGGCGGCCAGGTATCGAACCTGCTGTCTACCTGAGAAACCGCCCCTGCGGCAGCCTGGCGATTGAACGCCAGGCTTCGTCCTACTATAGAGAGACTACTGGGTACACAACCAGTCGTCTCCCCTCGTCGGCCTCACCTGTGCAATGAGGAGATGGGTCCCCCGACCCATCTCCTCAGGTTCGGCTCGGTTATGGGAGGGGGCGAGTGTTCCTCCTCCCCCTCCTTCCTGCTCTCCTTTGGCGGAGAGGGTCACTTTGCGGATCTTCCTCGCGGGCCCTCTCCGCCGCCTCCTTCTGCGAGATGACTTCCTCGCAGAAGGAGGCCACAGCAGTCCATCCCTCCTCGCTGCCGAGCATGGCCGAAACCACGCCCGGCAGCGAGAAATCGTTCCCTACCGCCGCAGCCAGGGTGCGGCGCTGATCGTCCCACGCCGCACACTCAGAGAGAGTGTGCTGCGCGGTATCCGTCTCAGCGCCGCACTCGTGGGGCCTCAAGGTGGCCCTTGAAAAAACCGAGGCCCTGCTGTTCCACGGGCCTCGGCAGGGGCCACCTCCTGGGGCCCACCTGTCGGTGGGCGGCGTACGTATCCGGGTGGGGTCCCGGATGAAATATCTGGGCCTCACCCTGGACGGGCGCTGGCGGTTCGAGCCCCACTTCAAGGGGCTCGGACCGCGTATAGTAGGGGCGGCGGCGGCGCTCGGCCGCCTTCTCCCGAACACGGGAGGGCCGGGCGCTGCCTGCCGCCGTCTGTATGCAGGGGTGGTGAGGGCCATGGCCGCCTACGGGGCACCGTTGTGGGTGGACTCCCTCAGCGCCACGAACGTTCGAGTGCTGCGCAAAGCACAGCGCACAGTGGCGTTGAGGGAAATCCGCGGGTACCGAACGGTGTCCTCGGCGGCGGCCATGGTGCTCGCGGGCTCTCTTCTTTGGGAGCTGGAGGCGGAAGTTCTTGCCGCCGTATACAACTATGCGGCGGCAGGAAAATCCCGAGGGCAACCTCCGGCTCCCAGGGAGATTGCTGCGTTGCAGGCGAGAGCCCGCAGCGAGCAATTAGAGAGGTGGGGGCGGGATCTGGCGGACTACGCCGCCCACCGTTAGGTGGGCCCCAGGAGGTGGCCCCTGCCGAGGCCCGTGGAACAGCAGGGCCTCGGTTTTTTCAAGGGCCACCTTGAGGCCCAGTCGACGGATGCGCCCGACCACGAAGGTCGTAGCCAACGTGGTCAGGCGCACCAGCTCTGGCCATTCCCTCCCCTGGGCCACGACTAGGGTGTCGTCCGCATAACATATGAGGCGCGCTCCTGATGGGAGCGCGCTGCGGAGCACCCAATCGTAGCCCAGGATCCACAGTAGTGGCACCAGCACGGAGCCTTGTGGGACTCCACAAGGAGTCCCACGTCGGACCATTCGCCCTCTGCCATCTGTGTAGCTACCCTCGAGGTACACCTTCAACAGCCGCCGCAGGTACGGGGGCACTCCGAAAAAGCGGAGCGCCTCCCGTATTACTCCATGCGGCAGGCTGTTGAAGGCGTTGGCGATGTCCAGTGACACCGCCAACAGTCTTTGACCCCGGGAGATCGCCTGCGCAGAGAGCACCTTCAGGAGGCTCAGGGCGTCCAGGGTTGAACGCCCCGACCGGAAGCCGAACTGCGCGTCCGACAAGTTCGGTCCCACGTCTTCCAGGTGCCGGACGACCCGGGAGGCGATCACTCTCTCGAGCGCCTTCCCGGTGTCGTCCAGCAAGACGATGGGCCGGTATGCCGACGCGCAGTCCGGAGAACGGCCCGCCTTAGGGATAAGGCAGAGCCGCCCCGTCTTCCACGGCTTCGGGAACTGTCCTTCCGCCAGGCAGCGGTCGAACAGCTGCCGAAGCCACCCCCCGAATGGGACTATATACCCAAGACGACCAAACTATAGTTTTCGAAACACGTCTGGGAGTCCAGTAAAACATTTTTAATTTATTTTTAAATGTAAATAAACTAGACACAGATATTATTGGAGGTGATGTGTTCTTTCAGCACTTACTAGTACTGTATCAAAAATCTAAAGGCTGCTGTAGCGTGGATGTGAATAAATATTTGTGTAGACTTTATTTTACGCTCAAAGGTACTGGGCTACCTACCCAACTGATTTTATTAAAGAAGTACTGAGGTTTTTCTGATCTAATTACCCTAAGTACGAATTTACGAGATGTCATTTAGCCTTGCTTTTATTTTTAAAGTAGACGCCTGTTAATGCTGAGCGTATCATGTGTTGTCGATATTGTTGCGAAGCAGAAATGTTAATAAGCATTTTGGACAATTTGTATGAGACTAAATGTTCTAGTGAATAATTGAGTACCGTAAATTAAACCAGCAAAATTTAACTTTAAAAAGGTTTCTTAAAAGGTGTAGTTCTTCAATCAGAAATGATCTCATTTAATAATTCGCCTACGTATACAGTCAAGGGAGGCGGTTCTGGCGAGCAACAACGCACGGAGTTCCACAGAAGTCGGCCTTGGAGCCACACCTGTGAAACCTAGGCTACGACTGGATACACCCCCACCCAGAGAGCACCACACCTGCTAGGAGGGTGACAAGCTAGTCGTAGCCTGGAGAGAAAGAAAAGGGATGACGTGATGTGCTTAGCTAACACCTAGGGCACACACAAATGTGGAGGGCATTCGTATCAGGGTAAGGACCTAGATGAGATATCTGGGTAATATCTCACCCTTGCCGGACGTTTTGGATTCGAGCCCCATTTTATGGGGCTTGGGCCACGTACTGCGGAGACGGTAGCGATACTCGGCCGGCGTCTCCCCAATAAAAAAAGTAGGGTGCGAACTGCTTGCGGGCGATGGCCGTCTACGGGGCCCCAGTGTGGACTGACGTCCTCAGTGCCACTAATGTACGGGCGCTGCGTGACGCGCAGCGAATTGTTGCACTGGGAGCCATCAAGGAGTACCGCACCATGGCCTCCATGGCAGCTTTTGCGCTCGCCAGCTCCCTACTTTGTGAGCTGGAGGCAGTAGTGATGGCCGCCGTGTATCAGTACAAGGAATGCGGGAAAGTCCTGCAAGCTGTCATCAGCCGGGGGGCGAAGGAAGAGGCATGCGAGGCATGCTCCAAACGCTGGAAGGGTATCCGTGGGTGCGCCTGTATCGGATTGTCAGGAATAAGTTACGGTCCCGGGCGCCCCCGACGGCGGAATCCCTCCAGAAGAAGGTGGTGGCAAAGGTCATGGGAGAATTGTTTCCCGACACTCCGGAGCTGCCACTTCCTCCCATGACCCCGCCTCGATCGGAAGTTGAGAAGGTGCTCGACGGCCCTCCTCTAATAATGGAGGAGATGAGGTGGTATCGGCCGCTCGTCCTGCTGGACGTCGCCGGAAAGATGCTGGAGAGGATTGTTTCTTCACCGCTCGTCCAGTACTTGGAGCGCTTAAGGCCGAACCTTGCGGACGTACAGATTGGCGTCAAGACGGGCCGTTCCCTGTCCCTTCTAAAGTCGCTGTTCCCGGAGGGGACCTCCTAGGAGAGGATATTGGCGGTATCGTTGGACATTGTAACGCCTTCAATAGTCTGCCGCATGGTAATAATATACGGGAAGCACTCCTGTTCTACGGAGTGCCCCGTACCTGCGGCGGCTGTTGGAGGCGTACCTCGAGTATAGAGAGGTGGCCTACGTGGACAACGACGGGAGAATGATCCAGAGGGCCACGCGAAGGGGGGTCCACAGGGGTCGACCTTGAGCCACTCCTGTTGAACATGGGCTATGACTGGGTGCTCCTAAACGGAGCGCGCCTAATAGGTTATGCGGACGACACCCTAGTCGTAGCCCGGAGGGCGGGAAGAGAGTCGGAGAGTTTGGTACGCCCGGCCACGACGACCGTAATCCTCATGGTCGGGCACTTTCGGGGGTTGGGTCTCACAGTGGCCCTCGAAAAGATTGAGACCCTACTATTTCATGGGCCTCGGCGTGGACCACGACCTGGAGCCCATATAATTGTGGATGGCACCCGTATCAGGGTCTGGACCCTGATACTCTGGAGGCAGAAATGATGGCCGCCGTGTATCAGGACACGGCGGCTAAGAAGCAAATTGGGGGCTCCAGCTCCCAGGGAGATAGAGAAGAAAATAAGAAGTGACAGAAAGAGAATGATGGGGCGGTGGAGCTAGGACCTGACGGATACACGCTACGGGCATTACACAATTGACGCCGTCGACCCGGTCCTGCCGGAGTGGGTGAATAGGGAGTGAGGCTCCCTCTCGTTTCGACTGGTGCAGGTACTCATCGGACATGGTTGTTTCGGTTGGCACCTGCACCAGATCGCTCGTAGGGAGCCAACCTCCACATGCCATGAGTACGGCGCTGTGGATGACACTGCACAGCATTCTGACTACGGTGATAGAGTCAGATCTGTCGCTGCCGAGTGTATTCACCCAATCCGGCATTACCGGGTGGACGGCGTCAATTGTGTAAAGCCCGTAACGCACATCCGCCAGGTCCTGGCTTCACCGCCCCATCATTCTCTTCCTCTCACTTCTTCTCTTCCCCTCCACCCCCTGGGAGCCGAAGGTTCCCCAATTCGCTACTTCTGTCTCCAGATTCCAGGGCAGGGAGCCGACGAGTACGAAAGCCGCCGTGGAGGCCACGGTGTCCCTAATCATCCTCAGTGCCACAATGCATTGCGCAGCGTTCGCACATTAACGACACTGAGGGCGTCGGCCTTCACCGAGGCCCCGTAGACGGCCATCGCCCGCACGACTCCCATATAGAAACGGTGGGAGTCGGCAATCGGTCGGCCTCCCTCTATGTTGGGGAGCAACCGTCCGAGTGCCGCCACTGCCCAAGCAATTTGCGGCCAGAGCCCAGCAAAATGGAGCTCTTACCGCCAGCACCCATCCAGGGTGAGCTCCAAATACTTTATCCGGCCCCTCACCCTGATACGAGCGCCATCCACAATTATATGGGCCCCAGGTCGTGGCCCTCGCCTAGGCTCATGAAATAGTAGTGTCTCGGTATTCTCGAGGGCCACTCTGAGACCCAACCGCTGGAAGCGCACGACCACGATGGTTACAGCTGTCATGGCCAGGTGCACCAAACTCTCCCACTCACTACCCCGCCCTCCCCCGGGCTACGACTAGGGTGTCGTCCACATAACCTATTAGGAGCACGCCGTGGAACACCCAATCGTAGCTCAGGTTCCACAGGAGCGGCCACAAGGCCGACTCCTGTGGAACCCACGTCGCGTGTCCCGCCGGAACATTCTCCCGTCGCTGTCCACGTAGGTGACCTCCCTATCCTCAAAGTACGCCTCCAATAGCCGCCGCAGGTACGGAGCACTCCGTAATGCCAGAGCGCCTCCCGTATGACACCATGCGGCAGACTGTTGAAAGAGTTGACGATGTCCAAAGACACCGCCAATACAGAGGTCACCTCCGCGGACAGCGACTTCAGGAGGGACAGGGCGTCTACCGTGAAACGCCCTGTCCGGAAGCTAAACTGCACATCACAAGGTTCGGCCCCACTACATCCAGCAAGACGACCCGGGAAGATACCATACTCTCCAGCACCTTCCCGGCAACGTCCAGCAGGACGAAGGGGCCGATACGCGGACACGCAGTCTGGGGGTGGCTCTCCTTCCCTATCAGGCATAGACACTAGCAACACCAGGGGAGTCGCAAGTGCGTTGCCAGCCTGTGTATGGGGGAAAGATAGGGAAAGGGGAAGGGAAAGGGGAGGGGAGGTGGGTTATCCGGCGCTCTCACTGACCGAACGAAACGCAACAATGCAAGCACTGTTACTTCATGTCGGTTTTCTGTGAAAGGGTGGTACTACCCCGGACGAGCTGACCCATTCATGCTGAAACCAGTAATAGCTTTAGCGTGGCTCTACCACCGAAAATGTTTGCTTCATGTTGAAAATATTGTTTTTATTAGTTATAAAAATGTCTTTAGTAATAGCGATCCTGAACATAAATTATCACAGAGATCAATGACTTTCTTAGAAGATGATTTAACAAAAAAATCTAATATTTTACATGTTTCTTGATTTCTACAGTTCAAAATAATTAATTTTACACAAATTAAAAATTAATCTAATAACAAAGACGGGTCCATACATTTAAAAAAAATTAATAGATTACTTGTAATGGTAGCTTAAAATTGTTTATAATTAGCATAAAGCATTATAATTTTACACATACGAAAGGGTTACTGAGGTATAAAAGTAGTAAACAAACATAACTCTGGTAACGTTTGTTGATTATTAACAAATTATATGTATACGTAACTTAGCCGACTTTATTACCGGACCACTCTATTACTCTTGTTTGTAATTTGTAAAGACTTAATACATTTGATCTCAGGTTGAAATGTGAAAAGAAACAATCTTTTTTTGTTAGTTAATCGTCCAATTAATTTCAAACACATACCCTTTTTTACATATGAACGACACTGGTCTGCAATGAAATCCTTATTCAATAATTATACTGTTGGAAATAAATGAAATGTCGGGTAGTTATATTGCAACTGCGTTTAAAAGGGGCGGCGCTTGCCGTGTTGACTCAGTCTTTGGGTGGCCGTCGTAAGGTGCAGCACTCTGTCCGAACTCGTGTGGTTATGTAAAAAGTAATTCGTTGTTAGAATGTGTTCTTAACAGTTTATATTCTAAATTGGCCAGTCACCTTTTATTTTTTTTATAATCAATAATTGTTTCTATTTCTAACAATACATGAAAATTGTAAGGAGGGAAGAATAACAGTTTTTGCAGAACAGTGTTATTCTTTCCAAATAATGTAAAAATAAACATGTTTGTAACCGTTATATCTTATTAAGAATAATATTTTCTATCTGAAAATGTTATATTTAAAGCGTCCACTAACATAAAATGATTGTTAACACTATCAGAACGGACAATATAAACATAAATAAGGTTTTATCTGAGTAAACGGCTCATTAGCATAGCATGTTGCTCTCCTATCGCGATGCAGCGCTGTGCATCGGTTACCACGTTATATACCTAGGGTTATATTCTGAATACTCTGTGCACTCATCCATGCTATTATATCATGAACTCGGCAGTTTTGTAAAAATAAAAGCGGCGTTGTTTGAATAATTTATTTGTACAATATAATAAATAATAAAAATAAATGGTAATCGGTAAAGTCGGTTTACGGACGATAATTTTACATAACTTTTACATAACACTTACATAATTACTTTTAAATAACATAACTTCATAAGAAAACATCAATGACAAATTGCATACTTTTATGAAATAAATTGAATTATTTTATGCTAGCCTCCGCCCGCGACTTCGTTCGCGTGGAATAGTTACTTTGGGCTAACGTTAACACGCAGCGGAAGCTCTCAAGAGGAAAAAAATAGAAATATTCTTCATTGGTGCTCAGCTCCTATTGGTCTTAGCGTGATGATATGTAGACCTCGATAAATGAGCTATCTAACACTGAAATAATTTTCCAAATCGGACCAGTAGTTCCTGAGATTAGCGCGTTCAAGCAAACAAACTCTTCTGCTTTATAATTGGAAAGAATTATAGATAATTAAGTAATAAGTTGAAAATAATGTTAACTCTTAAATGAAAAATATCTTAACCAATGTTGGCAGCTTTTCGAAAAATATTGATGTTTTCGATGCTTCATTATTGATATATCAAAACATTATAAATCACAGAAAAGTATCTTCATATTGAATTCGATCCGATATTGTGTCTACTGTGAAGGTATTTTGTAACAAATAAATATACTTCAATATTTAATATTCATTTGTAAATAATATTTTTATGATATTACTAAAATAACTAATCAATACATTTCAAATCAAATCTTCCAAGAACTCGGCATTTAATAAAGATGGAATGAAAATTACCACACCCATAAACAAAGATTTACCAATTATAATAAAACCCAATATCAAAGTTAGAACGAAAATGTCTATTGGAGAAAGGATTTAATTTACAAATGCGGTCTTACGACAGCGAAAGGATTCTACGAAATTTTAGTTCATTAATTCACGGTGAATACGCTCTCAAGGTAAGTGACAAAAATATTACTTGTAAAGACCATTGTTAACGTATTTCTCCGCAATTTATATAAACAGAAGCAGTACCTACTGCTCAATACAAACTGTGTAAAGGTATTAATGTTTCTTCATTTCTTTTTAATAAAAGTACGGGAAAATGACTACAGTGCTCATCATTTGATTTGGCACGTCAGAGATAATACCGAGATAATCGGCTGTTTGGTTTCGTGTGGGTTTATTTATGTAGGTGCTAGCTGTGTCCGCGAATCCGTCTGCGTGGAATCTAATGTAAAAAATAGTGAGTAATAAGATCATCTGAACATATTAATTCTTTATCTACTTTGCTCTCGTACTTAAGTCGCGTCGTCATGAAAATTACAATAACTTTTGATAGAGTAAACCGATTTCAATGAAACCAAGACTAACTAACACCCATATTCCAAGACGTCACCTCGAACCTTCCTCAACCACGGCTCATTCGAGGTTACCTCAAGGAGTACCTCAAGGAATCCTCGAAATCGGTATTCTAAGTTGCGACTCGACTTGGTGTTGAGGTAATCTCGGGGATCCTCGAATGAGGTTGAGTCAAGGTAAAACGTCATTGTATACGTCATTAAATCATAGATTACAGTGTATTTTTTAATCTTTTCGTCTATTGTTACACGAAACTTGGCAATTATCTGTTCTTTTTTTTATCTACGTTACGTCGCCTGCGACCTTTTATTTATGTTTGATGTTTGTTGTGGTGTTGTGACAAATTGAAAGTCTGTTTTTGTTTTATATGTTAATACTTATCTTTATTACAATACTAGCTGTACCCGCAGCTCCGCACGCGTTTTTTAAAATCGTATTAAAGAATTATAGAATTGTGAGACTATGTACAATTACAGAAACGCTCTTTAAAGACAATTGTAAGTACGACGCGCACGCCACTAAAAGTAACATGTAACGTGTACATTAGATATATAAATACAAAGAGCATGCCAAATGAGGTTTGTCATCAGCATCATATTTGGAACCATAACCAACCATATAACTACCTCAGTGCTCACTTACACTGTATAAGGAACTATTGAAACAATAACTAAAAATATTATTATAAAGATTTATATTTACATTACATTTAATATACATTGCCCTTATTATAATTAAGATTTAGTGACTATACAAAAAATAAACGCTTGTCTGTTCCGCAACAAATTGTATTATGGAACTCTTTACGTAATACTCTTATTAGGAAGACCTCTATATCATTAATGTTATTAATAATTATAATGTCGAATTGTAAACAATAAACCGATAATTATTTCTGTCATTAAAAATAAAGAATAAGTTAAAATCTTGCTAAATTTCATGCAGACAAAGTCGCGGCTAACAGCTAGCCTAAAATAGAATAACCACAATTACTTTTTATTAGGTTCGTTATCTACCATTGAAACGGGAAAATCGATGTAACCGTTTTGGTGATAGCACAGCGGGCGAAGCCACGGTTAACAGCTAGTATAAACTAAAATTGCTTAAATTACTTTTTATAAGATCAGCTATCTGCCAGTGAAAGTGATCTGAAGATCGATCGAATCGTTTTGAAGATAGCATGGCAGACGAAGCCGCGGTTAACAGATAGTCTAATTTAAAGTAGCCTAAGTAACGCGCTGTAATTTTCTCTATCTGCCAGTGAAATTCCCGACAAAATCGGTTCAGCCGTTTCGAAGATTACCCGGATCAAACAGACAGACAGACAGACCGACAAAAATTTTAAAAATTGCATTTTTGTTATCAGAAGCGTGTATACTTTCATACCCAATCAGTGAAAAAATTTATTTTGATATTACATACACACACTTCATTTTTATTATATGTATGTATATAGAAGAAGATAGATAGAATAGATGAACTATGCAAACAGTCAGTGTTATCGAATGCAACTGTTACGCCATGCGCCTCCGGAATACGTGCGTTTGCTGCGAATAATTGAATGCTGTAAGCAGCGGCGCGTTTTTTTTTTCTTGAACTGACTATGCTATTGACCTGTTAAGGTCTTTACAGCTTCACCGGACTACGAAGCAGCGGCGCGGATCTCGGCGCGCTTTATATACCTGCGCAGACGTGTACAACCTAAATCACCAGCCTAAGCTGAACCCAATTTCATATGATTGATCATATAGATCTGAGGTCAACTGACATTGGTTATTTAATTTTCCGAAACTGATCATAATTACCTTATATTTATTATTATTATTATGTAATCATAATTTTATATAGACCATTATTATTATAATGAAATTTAGTAAAGTTGCAGTCAATGCTACTGAAAAGAGAAAGAACAGTAGATAGATAGTTTAACAAATGTTCGACGTGATTCTTTAAATTGGCATAACTTTTTTATTTACGAACCGATTGACATGAAACAAACACTAAATGTTAAGTGAACCTTACCACGATATATCAGTGAAAACCACATCTAAATCGGATAAGGCGTTTCTGAGATTAGCGTGCACAAACGCACAGACAAACAGACAAACAGACAAACAGACAAACAGACAAACAGACAAACAGACAAACAGACAAACAGACAAACAGACAAACAGACAAACAGACAAACAGACAAACAGACAAACAGACAAACAGACAAACAGACAAACAGACAAACAGACAAACAGACAAACAGACAAACAGACAAACAGACAAACAGACAAACAGACAAACAGACAAACAGACAAACAGACAAACAGACAAACAGACAAACAGACAAACAGACAAACAGACAAACAGACAAACAGACAAACAGACAAACAGACAAACAGACAAACAGACAAACAGACAAACAGACAAACAGACAAACAGACAAACAGACAAACAGACAAACAGACAAACAGACAAACAGACAAACAGACAAACAGACAAACAGACAAACAGACAAACAGACAAACAGACAAACAGACAAACAGACAAACAGACAAACAGACAAACAGACAAACAGACAAACAGACAAACAGACAAACAGACAAACAGACAAACAGACAAACAGACAAACAGACAAACAGACAAACAGACAAACAGACAAACAGACAAACAGACAAACAGACAAACAGACAAACAGACAAACAGACAAACAGACAAACAGACAAACAGACAAACAGACAAACAGACAAACAGACAAACAGACAAACAGACAAACAGACAAACAGACAAACAGACAAACAGACAAACAGACAAACAGACAAACAGACAAACAGACAAACAGACAAACAGACAAACAGACAAACAGACAAACAGACAAACAGACAAACAGACAAACAGACAAACAGACAAACAGACAAA
>MU158897.1:104045-270833 GCA_015888305.1 Antheraea pernyi | reverse complement strand
TGCTTGCATTGTTGCGTTTCGTTCGGTCAGTGAGGGCGCCGGAGGCCCACCTCCCTCCTCTGGTCTTACTAGTGTATGGACAATGGTGATCAATTAACATCAGGTGACCCACCTGCTCATTTACCTCCTATTATATAAAAAACTATATAACAACATTAATATTTAATTAATGTTGAAACACGTTTTGAATGTTGAAACACATAAAATATTAATGAACCTGTTACGTATATAAAGTAATAGTTTCATTATATACCAAATATTTTTTGATATTCAAGTATCAAAAATATATCAAAGTCACAGTAAACACTTCTGTCGGTTAATTTATCCCGCCAGGCAATAATGCCGAATTCGTTCCGACGTTTCGGTCACAATAATAATATCGCATTATCCGAACTTCCACCTTGCGGTTCGCTTCACGCATTTTCCCACTTTTCTCTTAGGGTTGGGACTTGAAGAAAAGTCAGAAAGAATATATTTGAATGTTATAATCAAATGTTTTGTTATTTAAATATCAACTTATTATCATGTTGTATTATTAAATGAGTATGTGTGTATAACGTTAAATTATCGATTTTTGTGAATTCATACTGTAAATTTATTTTTATTAAAACTGTATCTTAATTTTTTGGTTAAGCTGTGTAAGTCATTTGTAACAGTCTTGGATCCTTTTTTTTCTTACATCAACATCCTTTTTTTAATTTGAAAAATGATTACTTAAAAGAATTGCATGAAATGAGCACTTTACTATAATACTAGCTATACCCGCAGTTCCGCACGCGTTTTTTAAAAATACGATTTTATCGTATTAAAGAATTATAGAATTGTGAGACTATGTACAATTACAGAAACGCTCTTTAAAGACCATTGTAAGTACGACGCGCACGCCACTAAAAGTAACATGTTACGTGTACATTAGATATATAAATACAAAGAGCGTGCCAAATGAGGTTTGTCATCAGCAACACATATGGAACCATAACCAACCATATAACTACCTCAGTGCTCACTTACACTGTATAAGGAACTATTGAAACAATAACTAAAAATATTATTATAAAGATTTATATTTACATTACATTTAGAATTATGTTTGTGATAGTCCATGCAATTATCCCGAACGGAGGTTTTATGAGATACATAAAATCCTATTGAATTTACGACTACGAAGGATTCTAAAGAAATCTACCCGTAAAAACTATCATAATATAATAATCAACTTTTATTTCCAATCGTGGACGTATGAATACAGTAAACAATGGCGTAAATCTTCCACGAGTATTCCTTAAGGTAGGTCCCGACGTACCTTGAGTTTGACAGTTGATTCCTCACCTTGAATGAGGAAAAACTTCGAGGAACGTCAAGTGGAGGAGATTTTTTGCAACTAAGAATGCCGATTTCCTTGACTGAGGTTGAGTGGAGTGGAGGAACGCTCGAGGAAACGTTTTAGAATATGGGTGTAAATGTTACTCAAGGATATGCTTTATGATTTTCAATATACAATAACAATGTAAATCTAACATGTCTGTATTTTCGTCGATTTTTGTGAAAAAAATTGTTGCAGGTATCTTGGAATAGGTAATAAAATACATTTCAATCATTTTTAGGAATGACTTTCTGTCTGCTTGTTTAACCACGCATTACTGCTAAACTACTGTGTTCGTGATAAAACCTCAACAAATCATAAAGCATTTTTTTGGTGGTAGAGCCACGCTGAAGCTATTACTGGTTTCAGCATAAATGGGTCGGCTCATCTAGGGTGATACCACCCTCTCATAGAAAACCGACGTGAAGTAACAGTGCTTGCATTGTTGCGTTTCGTTCGGTCAGTGAGAGCGCCGGAGTCCCACCTCCCCTCTCCTCTCTCCTATCCCTTTCCCTCCTCTAACCCTTTCCCACAAAGATTGGCAACGCACTTGCGACTCCTCTGGTGTTGTTAGTGTCCATGGACGGTGGTGATCATTTAACATCAGGTGTTCGTTTGCCACCTATGACATACAAAAAAAATGTAATATTTAGTCTTGATTTCATTAAAAACGGTTCACTCTATCAAAAATTATTGTAATTTTATGACAACACGACTTAAGTGCGAGAGAAAAGTAGAGAAGTAAATGGACTTAATACATTCAGATGGTTTTATTAGTCACCATTTTAGTTTCACACAGCTAGTATATAGTATTTTACAAATTCATGATTTCAAAGAGAAAATTTTAAAAATGTGATGTTAATCTTGCAATGGTCTTAAGATTTTGAAAATTACGTGGCAAAGAATATCAATAATATACATAGTAGGTACTTTGTAAAAGAAAAGCTATGTAATTAAATAACTTTCAGAAAACTTCGTTGAATCTTGCAAAAGTCAACGACAACTGTTGCTTATTTATGAAACATCTTTAGATGTGAGCACAAACGAAATAATTCTTAGTTATTAATTAATTATTTAAGAAGCACATAATTCAAATGAATTATGCTAATATTTATGTTTCGTCGACAATATAAATGCGGTTAGGTAACCTGTTTAGGGAATCGCCTGGGACTCTTGAGAGCTCCCTAACCAAACTAACAGCGTCTGACCGGAATACTGATTAGTCGAGCCCCTCCCTTAAATATTCAATGAAGATATAGCCTCCTTGGTTACTTAATTATTAATTAATCAAATAATACCAATACGAATTTCGTTGATATTAAATTTCACTGTTATTTCCAATTTAAATGTTGTACCAATTATAATCTGTTCAAGGAAATTAGGAACGCTGATATTATATTTCATTCTCCTGTAGGTAAAATTCATAAATTAATATTAACGTATTTTCTGTACAGTTATTTATATTATTTTAGTGAATTATTGCAAAATATACGGCGAATAATGCTACTAAAACAGAATGTACTGTTGTATAACATGACTCACAGCCCAACTTATATTTACTAATATTATCTATACATATTACTTTTAGATTTTTGTGAAAAAAAATAACGTAGGTGTCTAGGAATCTATACTTTTAAACTTATCTATACTAATATTATAAAGCTGGAGGGCTTGTTTGTTTAATTGAACGCGCTAATCACAGGAACTACTGGTCCGATTTGAAAAATTATTTCAGTGTTAGATAGCTCATTTATCTAGGAAGGCTATAGGTGATATATCGTCACGCTAAGACCAATAGGAGCGGAGCACCAATTAAGAACGTTTTAAAATCGGGTTTTTTTTTTCTTTTGAGAGCTTCCACTGCGTGTTAGCGTTAGCCCAAAGTAACTATTCCGCGAGGACGAAGTCGCGGGCAAAAGCTGGTTTAAATACGAATTTGTTACACTTTAATACCTTAACTACTCAACCGATTATAATTAAATTATGCATACACTTTATGGCTACAGAAAAGAGAATGGGACGCCTTACACCAAAAAAAAAACTCTTCCCGAGGGATAAAATAAATCTACATTAACAGGAGTATTTTTTTAATTAATTAATAATTTGTTTAGAAATATTTCAAGGAACCTCGTGTATTATTTCAGTTGCTTACATAACAGTGGCTATAAGGATATCGCCAAATGCGGTGCGCAAAGTATGCGGTATTTCAGGTACGCAAATGCAAGCGAAAAGCAATTCTATTTGTTCCTGTGGTATTTAGATTTTTCTACCTCGCTGAGCACTGTGAGACAGCCTTTTTATATTTGGCTCGAGATATAATAACAATATAATTTTAATAATACATGGGATTTAAGGTACACAATTATACACAAGTACCTATTTATTTACAAAATATATTTTAACTGAGCACTGTAAAACGCCCTTTTTGCGTTTGGCTCGCAATATAATAACAATATAACTTTAGGAACACATGGGATTTCAGGCACACACTTATACACAAGTACCTATTTATTCACAAAATATATTTTAACTGAGCGCTGTGAAACGCCCTTTTTGCGTTTGGCACGTGAAATTATAACAATATAATTTTAAGAATACATGGGATTTAAGGTACACGATTATACACAAGTACTTACAAAATATATTTTAACTGAGCGCTGTAAAACGCCCTTTTTGCGTTTGGCTCGCAATATAATAACAATATAACTTTAGGAACACATGGGATTTCAGGCACACACTTATACACAAGTACCTATTTATCTAAAAAATATATTTAAACTGAGCCCTGTGAAACGCCCTTTTTGCGTTTGACACGCGATATAATAACAATATAATTTTAATAATACATCGGATTTAAGAAACACAATGATACATAAGTACTCATTTATCTACAAGATATATTTAAGGACACTAACAAATGAAATGAATTGTAATATTCAGTATTGTGCCTATGATTGTTATTAATAGTTAAACGTTAACGTCCCACTCAACGCTCGCACTCGCATGAACCGGGAAGCTTGTGAATACCGAAGCGTTAATTAGTCCAACTTTTGTTTCAGTTTTCAAGCAAATTATACCTAGTTCAGAGGAAAAGTGGAAACTTTATACCATAAACACCGACAACTGTAATTATTTAATAGTTTATAAAATTGTGTTGACGTCATTTGTAAACTACAACAATTTAAATATGCAAAAAAATTACAAATTAAAAAGTGATGAAAGTAACATTCATTCGACTTTTCGCATCAAAAAATGATACATTAAAAAAAATGGGATATAAAAATTGATGATGATGATGATGATGATGTCCTCCTTGACGTGTCCGTCAACAGCGAACCTTGTTAATTTCGTGAATAAGAGCGAATGTGACTCGCGAAACCAGATTTTGTTTTAAAGGTACGGTTACAAGGCGCACAGTGTAACTGACCGAAGCAATTTAGGGCGTAAAAATAGGAAGGCTTGGGGCGGTTCTTTGCGGAGAGGCGTTTTGCATCGAGATTGTGTAGTCGATGTTCCTCGAAAGTTTCTACTGCCTTTTTAACAGAGTTGCGCCATTCTGATCTCTGTTGCGCAAGCGCTTCCCACCTGTGTGAAGGTATATTACACGCGGTGAGATGGCGCTTGATCACATCTCTGTAGCGGAGGTATTGGCCCCCAGGCTTGCGCTTTCCATGTTTCAGCTGTGAATAAAACACTGACTTAGGCAACCTGGAGTCATTCATACGTACAATGTGACCGCACCATCCCAGCTGGCGTGCAATAAGTAGCGACTCTATTCCGCTGAGCCCACTCCGCCGTAGGATTTCAGAGTTGGGTATATGGTCCTGGGTATATAAAAATTACCCTCACTTTGTCAAGAAGACATGAATAATAATAGCAATTATATTATTTAATTAGCAGTGCCTGCGAAGTCGTCCGTGTGAAACCTATTGTAAAAAACAGTTATTAATAAAATCATCTCAATGTATTATATTCAAATAATAATAATTGACTCTTGGGATATGGTGTGGTACTGAAAACAACAGTTAGCTGTTACTTCAGACTCTTAGGTAAACTCCGAATAGTAAAATTGAAGAAAAACCTGTTCGTAACACAAACAAGCAAACGGATAACAAAGTAACATAATTTTAGATATCAACCGATATTTTCCAGAAAATGTTAGATTAAGGGTCTAGTTGTTCAACAGTGAATTTCAAGTTTCATCCAACACACAGAATCGAAAACTCATTGAGAGCAATCATGTTTATCGGAAACAAAAATTTTATAATATGGGTCTAGTTGTTCAACAGCGAATTTCAAGTTTCATCCAACGCACCGAATCGAAAACTCACTGAGAGCAATCATGTTTATCGGAAACAAACATTTTACATTAAGGGTCTAGTTGTTCAACAGCGAATTTCAAGTTTCATTCAATGGCAGAATCAAAAACTCACTGAGAGCAATCATGTTTATCGGAAACAAACATTTTACATTAAGGGTCTAGTTGTTCAACAGCGAATTTCAAGTTTCATCCAATGGCAGAATCAAAAACTCACTGAGAGCAATCATGTTTATCGGAAACAAACATTTTACATTAAGGGTCTAGTTGTTCAACAGCGAATTTCAAGTTTCATCCAATGGCAGAATCAAAAACTCACTGAGAGCAATCATGTTTATCGGAAACAAACATTTTACATTAAGGGTCTAGTTGTTCAACAGCGAATTTCAAGTTTCATCCAATGGCAGAATCAAAAACTCACTGAGAGCAATCATGTTTATCGGAAACAAACATTTTACATTAAGGGTCTAGTTGTTCAACAGCGAATTTCAAGTTTCATCCAATGGCAGAATCAAAAACTCACTGAGAGCAATCATGTTTATCGGAAACAAACATTTTACATTAAGGGTCTAGTTGTTCAACAGCGAATTTCAAGTTTCATCCAATGGCAGAATCAAAAACTCACTGAGAGCAATCATGTTTATCGGATACAAAAATTTTACATTAAGGGTCTAGTTGTTCAACAGCGAATTTCAAGTTTCATCCAACGCACCGAATCGAAAACTCACTGAGAGCAGTCATGTTTATCGGAAACAAACATTTTACATTAAGGGTCTAGTTGTTCAACAGCGAATTTCATGTTTCATCCAATGGCAGAATCAAAAACTCACTGAGAGCAATCATGTTTATCGGAAACAAAAATTTTACATTAAGGGTCTAGTTGTTCAACAGCGAATTTCAAGTTACATCCAACGCACAGAATCGAAAACTCATTGAGAGCAATCATGTTTATCGGATACAAAAATTTAATTCCACATATTAGATACATTATTTATTTGTAATTTAACAACTACAAAGACAACAGTGGAAACAGTATAATAAAATCATCATTAAAATAACAATAGCTCTTGATAGAGTCGGCCGATTTTAATTAAACAAAGACTAAATGGTACTCAAGGATATGTGTTTTATAGTTTTCTAAGGATTTATCGTGAACGTGGTACTTTAGCAGTGATGCGTGTCCAAACAAACCGACAGACAGACGGGCAGACATTTCTAAAAATGGTTGAAATATATTTTATTACTTACTCGTAGACACCTCCAACAATTTTTTCACGAAAATCTAAAAGTACAAATACGTTACATGTACATTTTTATTATATGTATAGATAAAGTTTACTAACAGTAGGAAATATTTGTATTTTGCTTTATATCATAAACGGATAGAACTTTTCGACCTATTTAACTTTTCAGACCTATTATATAGTGATTTTACCCGATATTAAATTCTCTAATAAACACTTAAATAACTTCTAGTTTTAACAACTTTTCATCTGTATAAATTTGTAATAACAACAGATTTCTACACATAATACATAATGTGTAGGTGTGAGTCTAAAAAACGATAAGTTTTTAGGCCAAGAAATACACAACTAAAAAATATCTCACATTTTAAACCTATAACAAATGTACACACCTACTTATCACCAAATATGTCTCAAGTGCACCATTATGGTTCTACGATTGTAAGGCGTTGAAGACACGAGAATATACCTTGTCAATTCCTTGAGGGCCGCATTGCAGCATTTGAATTATTTATAAGTTGCCTTTTATACGAAACTATCTATTTTGGTTCTCAAGATTTTCTGTACTATCTGTTTTATTGTCCTCCCGAACAATTCGGCCAACAAGCTCCGAGATTGGCATAATTTAATCAGCGCCGCCGGAACTAAGGTCAAAGCGGTCTCAGACGCTTCTATCTCTTTAATTAGTCATCCTTAGTCATTTACAAACAATATATCAAATATTATCTCAGGGCTTTATACTTTCTCAGTAGAGTTTTTAGTAGTTATGATCGTTCAGTTGTAGAAATTCGACCATAATTCTTTCTGTTTTTTGCCACTGAGTAGATAACTATTGTATACAAGTAAAAGTCGTGAAGTATGACGAATACAGACTCATAAATAAAAGTTTCAACTTTTGACGTGATAACGTTTTATAAATCGATGAACATCTGCTGCATGCACGAAAAAGCATGATTCATTGTCACGTTGTGCCTGAGCCGAGCGTGCAAGCGAGAGCGCGGAGCAAGCGATAGAGTGGCGCAATCGGCCTGAGCGTTCACCTTGTGACGCATATTTTATTTACGTTATCACGTAAAATGATCGTCCGTAAACCGACTTTTTTTATGTCATAGAAGGCAAATGAACATGCGGGTCACCTGATGTTATGTGATCACCGCCATCCATAGACACTAGCAATACCAGGGGCGTCGCAAGTGCGTTGCCAGCCTGTATTGGGGGGTGGGGGAGGTGGAGTGAGATGAGGGATAAAGGAGTGGGGAGGGGAGATGGTCCTCCGGCACTCTCACTGACCGAATGAAACGCAACAATGCAAACTGTTACTTCACGTCGGTTTTCTGTGAGAGGGTGGTACTACCCCGGGCGAGCCGACCCATTCATACTAAAACCAGGAATGGCTCAGCGTGGCATTACAGACAATCAATTTTTTAATACTTTATAGGTTTTAGCGTTTGATCACAACCTCATCTGATAATAAATAATGGTGTGGTCTAAGATAGTACACACGCTGAACCTAGAGAGGGGCTGGCTATGAAACGCAGTTGCCGGAACACGCCAACAGATTTTCAACTTGAGGGTAGTAGCTAGTCAGGCGAACTTAGAAAAAGCTCTACCTACAAGCATGCTATGGTTTCGTTACGATGCTTTCCTTCACCGAAAAAACTGACTTCGGTGCTAGGATTGGAACCTACATCCATCGCAGGCCGACACGATAGCGGCGACCAGCGATGGATAGTGTGTCACTCGGTGGTCGACGTTATTTTTGTATTGTACTGTGCTTACCATCAGGCACAGTGCAGTCATTTTGCCGTACTACAATAAAAAAAAAATAAAAAAAATCGTCGCAGTGTCTGATCACGCTATGAACTAAGCCATCCTCGGTTCGAATGTAAGCATCGTTGAGGGTAAGGAAAAAATATGTGTTTTAATTTTCTTGATTAAGAACACTGAAGCTCGTCAATAGCTACTATAATTAGGTATTAAAAGGTAACTGAACTTAGTTACCGTCGCCTATATAGAAAATACAGTTCCTCTGATGTTCGATAACGTCAAAACTACTAAGGGTATCAGTATAGGACTACAACCGTCGATCAACAATAACTAGATTCGGGTCGGCACGAAAAATACGTCTAGGTAAATAACAGCTCACTTGAAACGTGAGCTTTTATTTTGTTTAGTTTGTTTGAAACACAGCCAATGTAAGCCCGTTTCACAATGCCCCAGTGTATTCAAAACATGCAAAAATAATACCCAAAAAAACAATTTAATGGCCGGAGTATCTTACTTTCCCTAAATACATGTTGAATAAGTTATATCTTAAGCTTTAAACTAACAAATAATATTAAATTTTGAATAAAATTACCGATTTTAAAATGTGGTACAAATGTTTGGTCAAAGCTCGCCAACCACGCAGAATAACAGGAAAAAGAACTTTATTCATTGCGTGTTAAGTTTGAATTCACACAAATTTGTTTATGATGTCTTTTCATTTGTAAGTGACGGGTGTAATTTATTGCTTTGCTCGTTTTATCGTAAGTATTAGATAATATTTTGAACATTCGTGACTTTATTTAGGTGTCATGGTTGTACTCACTCCCCCTTTGAGGAGTCTACCATCTCTGACCCCTCAGACCGCAGTCAGGGCCTCTTGAGGGGCTTACACCTGTCGGGGGAGCAGACGCAGTGCCAGCCGCCAGTCCCTGCTCCCCCACCTAAAAAGGTATATGAAGGCACCATGGGAGGTGTCATGGTTGTAATTAGGTTGAACTTTAAAAAAAAATTTGAACTTTTTGCTCCCTTTCTTAGTAAACAAATAGAGCTAGCTAGAATTTAGCTTCGATTTTGTGCGTGACCCTTTATCTAGTTATTGTTGATCGAAGACTACGACCATTCGATGCGGAATAATTTTTTTATGGTGCTATGGTGCTGCATAGTTTTAGATCCGATTGATTCTTTACCATTTTTAAAGTACAACGAAACGGGCAGGAATCGCTTAGTAAAGATATATATTCGTTGTACATATAATCCAATTAGTTAATATATTATACAATAAAACAACAAATAGTAACTCACTAAATAGTGATACCATATCTTCTATCGGTTTTCTTCATTTGTGTCGTTTCTAGTTAACAGCGTATTTATATGTATACTAATAATTAATAATAATATTATAAAGAGGTAAAGTTTGTGAGTTTGTGACGTTCTAGTGGGTAATTTCAGTAACTAATGATCCGATTTCAAAATTTATTTTAGTGTCATATAGCTCATTTATCGAGGAAGGCTATATATCATCACTCTAAGACCATGTATCATCGTAAGGGGCGGTGTGCACAGTTTAAATACCGGTGTGGATGGATTGACTCGCCACGCTGTGACTGCGGTGCGGATATCCAATCGTTAGCACACATCATACAACAATGCCCATTAAGAAAATATAATGGTTCTCCAGATGACCTGATCATTCTTACTGACGACGCCCTAAAATGGCTGAGAGAATTAAATCTCCATTTATAATAAAATAGAACGGACTTCTCCATTTCAGCCATACGATTAAATAAAAAAACTCTAAGATCAAAAGGAGCGCAGCAATGAATAATATTTCAAAATTGGGTTTTTTTTCCTCTTACGAGCTTCCGCTGCGTGTTGGCGTTAGCCCAAAGTAACTATTCCACGCGTACGAAGTGGCGGGTAGAGGCTAGTTCATATATAAAGTCAAGGTAAGACTAATACAAAAAGCTACAAATGTAAAGCGTAATAAATATTTCGAAAATTTTAACATCGTTATGAGGGCAAAGTAGTATACAGATCTGTGAAATCCATCCAATTTATATTGTGTGGCTAACACAGCATATAACTATCTATAACCAATACGGTGTCCATTATTTAGCGAGTTGGGTTTTTTTTTAAGTGACGCCATCTACTTTTATTTTATCGTCTAAAAGAAAGGCAAGCAAAAAAGCCTCTAATATTCATAATGAACCTTGCCCTTAAGACGATACCTTTCCTATTTAAATCACATTGGGATTTTAAAACATTTTACAATTAATTTTCTTTTTCTTCGAAGAAATGGCTTATAGCAATAAAACACACATATTTTTATAGAAAATTAAATTTTTTACAAAAAAGCTGTCTTATAGCTTAAAAAAATCAACTTGGTAAATAACGAACACCCTAATTACCAAACTTAAATTAGAGCACAGTCCTATACGTGATCGGTTAATAATTAATTATTTCTCCAGAGGACTAAGTTGAATGATTTTGTGTGTCCGTCCGTCGCTAACCATTCGGAACATGGCGGAGCTTTATTTCCTTGCGGTTGAAAAGGTGAAATGGTGTTGCTACCACAGTCCAACCTTCGAAAGGATCGACCGTTCCTTTGTTTTGTCTTTATTATCCTTGTACGATTGTAAAACCAGTCTTATGTAAGATAATCAAACTCGGGATCCAGTGCTCAATATTTTTCTAGCTTTAAATGAAATGAAACATAAATAACAGAGGAGCGGAACCGCACGTCTCAAATGAGCGTATATTGTATTGGTACTGTGTATCAGCGAAGGACATTTTCTTGTAAACTTTCACATATGTCCACGTGTTTATTTTATATTACATTAGATTTATTTATAAGCTAGGAAACTATGCATTAAAAATAAGAAATATATACGTGAAACATTTATAAATATCAGATGTATGTTTGTCAACAAATTATGACCACAGATTGAATTTGGAGTGTGGGACTCAACAAGTTCATTATTAAATCAATAGTGATGAAACAACCAACATGTACAATTTACTCTAACAACCATTAACCTATATTATATTGCTAGTTTAATTAATAACACTTTCCTCGTGAGATCTAAGTGGGAGTGAAAGGCGCTGAATATAGATCATATTACTAATATTCTAACAAGTTTCGCGAAAGGTGTAAGGGGTGTAAGGGGTCTGGAGTGTAAGGGTACCATGTCTATGGCGTAAAAGCCCGTAATAGTGATTCGCTTCTGCTGGTCGCGTTTCGGGAGCAGCCTGTGCATATCTAGCTTTTTGCAGGCCGGCATAATAGTGGCGACCGGCGATAGATAATGTGTTACTCGGTGGCTTTTTTTGGATTGTACTGTGCTTACCACCAGGCATAGTGCAGTCATTTTGTCGTGCAACAATAAATAAATATATATATATATATATAATAGGCCTTTACCGTTTAAATTGCAATTGCATTTTAAATTGCCGTTCTGCAGTACTGACCATTTCAAATCAAAACAATTGTTGTTTGTCTAAGAATTCTAATTTTGAATTAATTTTGAAAACATGGAATTCTTTTCCAAAAGTAGTCATTTGTTTATTGATTAGTGTTACATTTTCATCGCATTTCAATTTTTTTGTCATCATGGATACGTTAAAAATTCGAGTAATTATGGAATACGAGTCCCGTCGTGGCAGCAACGCGGCACAAGCGGCACGCAACATCAACGACGTTTACGGAGCTAACACTACAAACCAACGCACCACCTGTTATTAGTTTGCTCGCTTCCGTTCTGGGAATTTCGAACTGAAAAATTAACCTTGCGGTCGTCCGAAGACTTTGGTCGACAATGACGAATTAAAGGCGATTGTGGAAGCTGATGATACACAATCTACGGCTGAATTAGCAGTAGCATTCGTCGTTAGCGTCAAAACAATATTGGTCCATTTGCGTCAAATCAGCAAGGTAAAAAAGCTTGACAAATGGGTGCCCCACGAACTCAATGATCGCCAGCGCGAAGTACGCGTCGAGACGTGCCTTGCACTGCTCAACAGACATACAAATGAAGGAATTGTGAACCTCATTGTTAACTGAGATGAAAAATGGATTCTGTTTGATAACCCAAGCGCTCAGCAAGTTGGTTGGATCCTGGTTCAGCACCTAAACAATGCCCTATACGAAAACTTACCCCTAGAAAAGTGAGGGTCACTGTTCGGTGGTCTAGTGCCGGTGTGATTCATCACACCTTTTTACCAAACGGGGTGAGCATACTGCAGATGTGTACTGTGAAGAACTGAATACAATGGTGGAGAAGCTGGCACATCTCCAACCAGCATTGGTCAATCGCTCGTCTCCGCTGCTCCTGGACGACAACGCGCGACCTCATACTGCACAGCAGACGGTCTGCAAGTTGCAAGAACTGGGGCTGGAAGTTCTCCGTCATCCGCCTTACTCACCAGACCTTGCGCCTACAGACTACTACTTTTTCCACGATTTGGATAACTCCTTGGCGGGAAAAAAATTCAATACCCGAGAGGCAGTACAAAATGCCTTTAAAGAATTTGTTACCTCCCGTCCAGCTGATTTCTTTAAGAAGGGCATCAATAAACTGCCACTGCGTTTGCAAAGATGCATTGATTGCATGGGTGATTACTTCGATTAATACAAATAAAAATACATGAAAAAAAATCGTTTAAATTTTTTCATATAAAACGGCAATTTCATAGGTAAAGACCTAATATATATTTTGAACGCAATACTCAACATGTCGCTCCCGTCGAATTCAGAAGGCAAATACTCATGTTCCGCTATTTTTTTAATGGTTGTACGAATTAGGGTACCTGCACAAGGTTGTGCACAACTATTCACTAGAGTTCTATCGCAATCGGATGAATAGTATGGGATCACATAAGGGACAAACAAAGGAACATTATCTTCCATCAGTATACATAATAATTGATTATAATTAATGCATCTGGGGTCGATAAACTCGAATACAGTTTGACCAATCCCATAAAATTGGCAAACTTGTTTTTTCACACAGAGGGTTTTTAGTAAAACTTACCACTAGGTGGTGCTAATACACATCGATTTGTATGTAATGCAACATGACAATGACGACTATCGATTAAATTTATTGTCGACAGTCACCGTTGTCTCAATTGTACCATACTTTCCAACAGGTACTGTGCAACAATTTTGCCAATCTAGTATAAAAAAATTGTTCACTATGGAAAGTGATATATATACCAGGTGTTAGGTTACAGTACCCTAAGAGATGATAGTTTATGGTCACATTTAACATATAAAATTATAATACCAAAACAATTACCAATAAACAACAAAGAGAACCTTAGTTAAAGTTTGGTTTACGACTTTCAAAACTTTCGACTTTATTATTTATATTTATTACGATAAATAATAATAATGGCTACAAATCATAACAAAGGAACACCTAGGCTTTTTTGTAATGAGATTCATTATTTTCTTCATCTAATTTTAATCACCTTCAATCTCTTTTAAGCTTCGATTAAT
This sequence comes from Antheraea pernyi, assembly GCA_015888305.1. Classification (NCBI taxonomy): domain Eukaryota; kingdom Metazoa; phylum Arthropoda; class Insecta; order Lepidoptera; family Saturniidae; genus Antheraea; species Antheraea pernyi. The sequence continues at coordinate 256,641 of MU158897.1, read as the reverse complement.
TAATCTTAATTTATAGCTTTGGCGACTACTCTTCACTAAATAGTACAAATATATCATTGTATTATTTCAGACGAGACATATGACTATTCAAGTCAAAATTCCCGAAGAAATCAGCGTCATTATTAATGATGTAATAATAGCGCCACAAAACACGTGAACGCCGTGAATTGACCCCTGCAAGCGAATCTCAACATTGAGTCAGAGTGAAGCGATGCATCGCACTGAATCTTTAAAATAGTATTAGGGTGTTTTCTAACGCATTTCTATTTGAAAATTAGTAGCCAAGGCCTATTATTATTAAAAGAAACATTTATGTTATGAAAGTATATATTTTATTTGTAGAAGTAGCTCTTATTTATTATCGATGCATATATGTCATTTCTATGGAATTACATTCCCTCTGCTATAGATTTCCTGAATAAGGAAATCGATAAAACACTAGAACCGTTTTTTACCGCCTCATCAGATTAAAAAATCCTGTAAATAGTTATGCAAATTCATTCCATAGTATATAATCAATTTAACAATATATTCTATTAGTTTCTCCCCAAACACGAACTTAAATAAAAACATCTGTTAAAGATATAAACCACGCTTAAGGTACTCAAACAACAATAACCATTAAACTTCTAAATATAATATTACAAAACATTATTACTAAATATTAATATGAGTAGATAAATTTCATAGAATAAGAAACTCGACGATGACGATACTGTAAAAAATGGATCAGCACAGCGTAACAAGAACAAGGATGTCTTTATGAAATTATGTTTTGCCCTCCGTTGAGTGGGTGACATTGACAAATGACGCAAGGGCTGTTTTTCACTGTCAGATCGAAGTGACATGTTTTCCCGGCTGTTATGTGTAGAATAAGTAAAATTAAATAAATATCGGAAAAATACAGCCGTATTACGGTATAGGACTTAATTAATTATTTTATAATGGACTTTTTCTAACTGTACATTTCTATATATATTTATGTACAACGACGAATTTAATAAAGACAATAATCAACATTAAAACCCATTTAACTCAGGCCTATTAATAACAAATTTTAGAAATCATGTACTTAATAAATGAAAATGTAACAAATATGTATTATGTACATTTTTGGTATGTGATTCTAGTCACATAACAAAATTCTACTAAGGAGCAAATGCTGACAAATATACTAAGAGGTCTCCATATCACCTCGACCATTTCACTTATAAAATAATTATTTTGTAATAAAAAAGTAGGTGTATGTTTTGACTACACAATAGTAGTGAAAGGTTATAAATAAATACATGCACACTAAACTTCATACACATATATCAATGTTTATATGTAGATATATAATAGTAATATTAAATGTGCACAATATATACTTGAAATAAAACACTGATCATATAAAAAACAAATATAGTAATACTTTATTATTATAATACGTAGCAATATAAACCTAATTATTGGAACGATTCAGTCCTTGTCGGAGAGTTAACATAGTTAATGACGACTGGGGCTGAATACGTATGTAGTGGTATTCAGTGAGTCAATGATCTAAGCGAACTTGATGTCGAGTGAAGCCGAATGAACTGAATTCAGCGTTACAACCCGACCGGAACCGAGTATACACGATTCTGTGTGTCAACGACCCGCGCATCATTAATGTCAAGTGGAGCCGAATAAGCTCGATTCAGCGTCACTACCAGACTGAAACCGAATATACACGAATCAGTGTGTCAACGACCCGAGCGTCGTTGATGTCGAGTGGAGCCGAATAAATTCGATCCAGCGTCAATGCCTGCCTGGAGCCGAGTATATACGATTCAGTGCGCCAACGACCCGAGCGTCCTTGACGTCAAGTGGAGCCGAATAAACTCGATTCAACGTGACTGCCCGACTGGAACCGAATATACACGATTCAATGTGTCAACGACTCCAGGGCCCTCGATGCCAAATAAACTCGACTCAGCGTCACTGCCTGGCTGGAACCGAATATATATGATTCAGTGCGTCAATGATCCGAGCGCCGTTGATGTCGAGTAGAACCAAATATACTCGATTCAGCGTCACTACCTCGAGTATGACTTTTCACTTTTGTTGCAGATAAGAAATGTTCAATTCAGAAATGAAATTGTTGAAGTCGAATGTTAACAAAAGTCTTAATTTGGTATGTATAAGTATTTTATTGCCCAGTATTGTAGTACCCACTGCACTTTCGAGAATAAAGTAAATTTTGTCCGGCTCTCCGCAGAGCTATTGGCTAAACCATTACCCGATCAGACCGACTTTAGTTGACCACTTTTTATTGGCCCTCGGGGAAATCGAAGTGGAATTATAAAATACACACCTGCGTAGTTGCCACCATAAACTTGCATGAACTGTCCTCAAACTTTACTGGTATTTTCTATATGTAACACAATAGGTAGCCCAGATTGCGATATAATAGATAATGATTCATTACCCTAATGTTATTTTATGACTACATATGATTATATTGTAGAAAGCAAGAATTACGATTTCTTTAGATGCAATTTCTATTTAAAATATATTCTAGAATATACAACATCAGATTCATGCCTGTTTTGTTTGTTATTGGCGTAAGGCTCCAAAAGCAACATTGGCATACGCATTTTCATATTGGATGCGGCTAAACAGAGTACATACACATTGTATGTACACATACCATGTTACGTTTGTGTCTTATTTTCCCAGTTACGAGTCCAGTTTCCAGGCTAAATGTAAATAGTAATGGAACATGTAAATAATTACTTACTTAATAAATACCTGTTATCGTGTTACATCGAATCTATATAAATAAAAACTTCTGCTCGTGGCTTCGCTCGTGATGATGTAGATCTGGTCTATCTCTCGGGAACAATACCATTTTTTCTAAATTAAAGATTCTATATGTCCTTTTCTTGCACTAGTAATAAAGAATAAAATGTATACAGAATTTTACTATGATCGTTTGAGAGGTTAAGGCGTGTTTAAGTTTGTGAAAGCGTTACAAGTATTATATATAGGTAAACAAACAAACTCACTTTCGCATTTTTATAACATTAAGTTAGGATTATGAGGATAGAGGTCTGTAGGATGGTAGGGAGATTTCGATCGTTTTTTTAATTTAAATTGTAAGACACTTATGCCCGTTTTCACCAACGTTCCCTAAATTTAAGGGACACTTAAAACACATTTAAGTCACCACTTAGGGAGATTTCGTTTTCACCAACGTCTAAGTGTCACCTAAGACCCTAAGGGTTACCTAAATTTTATGGGACGGAAATTCGATATCTTAGCGCTAAGTGCTGCTTATTTTACGAGTATGTCAAATTGAATTTGTAGTTAATTCGTTTATATATCGTAAATTGAAAAGATGTTTAAGTTTTTCGTAACTTTGGTAGTTAAAAGAAATCGGGAAATTAATTAAAAGTCAGAAGTTCCTTATTATGACAATGCATTTGTATACAACTGTTAACTATATCCATTTACTATTTTTTGCCTTATTTGTAGTTTCATATTTTGTGTTTTTATGTGAGTGTAAATTTTTTAATTAATATTCATTTCTTCGGAATCTCTGACCTTACTTCTCTTCTCTGACTTACGCGAATTCAATGTTAACATATTCAACAGTAAACAAATATTGTTTTTGTTTTGTAACTCAAAGTTGGGGTAAAAAAAACACCCACGTGATACCCAATTTTTTAATTAACTTTTTTTTACTTTTTATCTTTACTTTCTCTGATTGTATACAATAACTAGAAAAGTAGGTACTTAAAGTAGTAAACTTAGTAGTTACTTAGTAAAGTAGGTAGGTATCTACTACACAATAAATTTACTCGACATGCACTGACCAGACCGCAACGTTCAGTAGGTACATATTTAAAACAGAGCCCCCAATAAAACTAAATGGTGATCCTTGCGTCTACACAATAATTAACAAAGCTTTTTTTTAAAAATGAACAGTATTTTGACTGTTTTTTTTTATAATAAGCATGTTTTGGTCACTCCTTTCATTTTAAAATGGTATTCGTATTGTTTTCATAAGAACTTCATAAAACTTTTGCATTGAAATTATTGCCAGCACATGTTCCGCCTGCTTCAATACTGGCTTGGCGAAAAAACTGACGCTTAACTAAGTCCTTCCTTAGTAAGTATCCCTTAGCATGGTGAAAACGAAATAAGTTAGGTAGCTGATTTAGGGGACACTTTAGCTTAAGGATCCCGTAGTTAGGGGTAAGTTAAGGGAGTATTGGTGAAAACGGGCATTAGTCCTTATTTAAAAAAATATGATACTTTCATTTATTTAAAAATATCAAGAAATTACAATTTATATGAGCACTTTGCGTACAGCGATATATAGAGGGGTAAGCCGTGTGGCATGCATGCGCAGGAGAGAGGAAGTATACGGATAACATTTTTACAAAGAAATTTCGTAAGGAAAATACAGTAAAAAACATAAATTACACTCATGGTAAAAATATTTTTAATATCAATGTAATTTATGTTTTTTTTTTCATGTGCATAAAAGACATTTTTAATATAATAATAATTAAACTGGCGGGCCCGGCAGACGTTGTGCTGTCCTGATTATGAAAAAATTCTTGACAAATTATACACTGAAACATTCCTCATGAATCACTCTTTAGTGAAAACCGCATGAAAATCCGTTCGGTCATTTTTGAGTTTATCGCGAACAGACAGACAGACAGGAGACTTTGTTTTATACTATGTAATGATCTATACTAATATTATAAAGCTGGAGGGTTTGTTTGGTTGAACACGATAATCTTAAGAACTACGGACACGATTTGAAAAGTTATTTTAGTGTTATTCTCGGTTCATTTATCGGGGAAGGTTATAGGCTATATATCATCACATTTTATTCTTTTGAGAGCTTCCGCTGCGTGTCTGCGTTAGCTCAAAGTAACTATTCCACGCGGCAGAGTCGCGGGCACAGCTAGTTAAGACATAAAATTGAAGTAGTTCTAAGGCGTTGTAATAATTAAGAGCTTTATGCAAGCATTTAGATGATCATCAAAATGTAAGGGATGGCCAATCCCATTAACTCGATATCGTTACCACATAGTGCCTGAGTGAGTGGCGTAAGCGCGTGGGAGCGAACTCACTAATATCTCATTAAATCCAACGAGGTTTATCTTACGTATAGCGCCATCTTACTCTAATCCAAGTCTCGAACCCCTGTCTCCTCGGGATTACCGATGTCTTCAGAAAGCCAATGTTTTCATTGAATTCAACTGATCATTATTTTGCATTTATATGTAATTCTGAGTAATAAAAACAAGCTTAGTGCGATCTCGATGGAACTATAAATTTAAGGATTGTGACGTGTTTTTCGTGTGTGAAGTTATCAGGCGTTAAAAAATGAATATTATAATTTTATGTCATTCGCCTCGAAGTAAACTGCGGGATCTCTTTTAATAAAACTGTCGGTCGATGCGCAACATCTCATCGATAGGTATAATTATAATAAATAATTAATATAGTATAATCCGGTGAAGCAGGAAAGGCCCGTCAGTCCAATAGCGTAGTCAGTTTGAAAAAGTATATAACAGGAATTTAAAAAAAATTTGACCATTAAAACGGAAGTAGTCTTGATATTATATATTCTACATATATTCAAATACAAAAATATCCAATTTTAATAAATTATCTTATAACTTAAAAATCAATATTTATATTTGCATCTACACATATGATCAAAATTGAAGTGTCTCTTGTTTGTCCGGGTTAATCTCCGAGATGACTAAACCGATTTTGTTGCGACTTTTACTGAAAGGTGGAGATTTTTTGCGAGTATTATCTAGCCTATATTTCATTAGCTTTTTCTATAAATGCTAAATATTAACACTTCCAAGGTTAAATAAAACCAAATAAGTTTATAGAGGTTAGGTACTAATAAATAGATGTACAATAAAAAAAAACCCTCAATTAATCAAGATAAAGCAAAAATAACAAAACCATTTCTACAAGAACGAAATTCAGTTAAGAAAACATACATAAGTGTAATAAGAATGTAAAACTGAGGAGTCTCCACCTTCTAGATTTTTGTGAAAAAAAATATTGCAGATGTCTTAGAATAAGTAACAAAATACATTTCAATTATTTTTAGCAATGTCTGTCTGTGTTTTGTTTGAACACGTATCACTGCTCAATTACTGCGTTCACGATAAATCCTTATCTTATATAAATCCTCGAATAAAATTTAATCTTGGTTTCATTAAAATCGGTTTTCTCTATCAAAAGTTATTGTAATTTTAACGACGACGCGACTTAAGTACGAGAGAAAAGTAGATAATAATACATTCAGATGATTTTGTTACTCACTGTTTTTTTACATTAGGTTAGATGCCGGCGGAGTCGAGGGTACAGCTAGTTTTGTGTAATGAGTAAATTTATAAATATTTTTAGATAGCAGAAATTGATTTATATAATAAGATAACACAACTACATATCTCTACACGAAAACTCAAATCGACATTTAAAAGCTCAAGTAACACAATAAACCATAAAAAACAAACAGACATAGAAATAACAGTGTAAATTGGAAAGAACTGACGCAATACAACAACAGTCACGCAATACAACCTTCCACAGAAACGACCAAGCAAGAATGTCCCCAATGGTTTTTTTTTCTCGAACTGACTACGCTATTGACCTAGCAAGGTCTTAACAGCTTCACCGGACTACTCCCCAATGGGTCGACCGACTCCCTTTTTATAGCATTCCACTAATGTACGATCAGCCGATAAGTTCGACCAATGGCGTCGAGATCGGCCTATAAGTTCGACCAATGGTGTGTTAGGTCAATAGTACGGATAATTCTGAAGCAGACGAACAGTCGTCTGCTAACAATATTATTACACAAAACAGGTTCTTGTTTAGAAAAACATAAACTATTTATGAAGGTTTCTTGTTGAACATATTTATACGTACAACTTATTTATGAGAATAATTCATAACTGTCAACAACTTATAAGTGGTTTACAAAATATGATAAACGAGTTAAAGTGTCCTCCGCAACTAATCTAGTAATACAAATGAGATTATGGTTACGTCTCAACCACAAGAAACTACAGCCGAATTTAGTTAACTTTAGAAACATTACCCGCTTCAAGTGATTAAATCTCTTGTACCGCCTACCATACAATTCTTACTATACACAACACATTAAAGTTAATAACGCTTCTGGTAAATCGAGTACATCTAATATTTCACAAAAACATATTATCCACCTTAATTTCCTACCCTTTTAAAAGTTAACGACATGAAATCTTCAAGCGAAGATTACGTTTATATTTAATAAGCAAACGAGCACCGACTTTAGTATAGTCATCGAGTTTCATCAAGTTCCTCTTGTTATTAATTCATAGATTCAGAATTATTCACACGAGTTGGATAATTTTTATTTTTGATATCGATAGAGTCATCATATATCGATAGAGATCATGAGTCGTAGTGGCCTAGTGGCTTGACCGGTGGAATATTATTTCGATGTCCGCAGGTTCGTGTACGCGATACGCGTATATTTACTGATTTAAATTGGTAACACTATATCGGCTGACGGTGAAGGAAAACATCATGAGGAACCCTGAACCCTGAGAAATGTTCTTGTAGTACTACTGTATGTGGGAAAAATATAGAACTGTGGATTTCTCAGAGTTTGAAATCACCAATACGCCGTGGGCTGGCGGTGGTGATTACGCCCATACCTCCCTTCGGGAAGAGGCCTATGGCCCTGCAGTGGTGATGATTATGATTACAGGCTGATGGTGATGAATTTAATATTAATATTTATTTGCGATTTTCATTAAAAACCAGACGCGAAAGTGTGAGATCATCAAAGGCTACATCAAGAAGGGCGGCGCCAAATTAATTGTTATTAACTTGGTAGATCATACGACAATACTATATAGGTATGAACGTTCCAAAGGAAAATGTCGCTCAATCCTCAGTCGATTTTATATGATCTTACATGTAATAGCCGAGTCACTTCATACAAAAATGTCGAGGAAGTCACTACGACTGCCAACAGAAGTGATAACTCAATACAATGAAATAACTGTAATCTCTTTTGAAATATTAAATTAATTTTAAATTTCATAGTTTGTATACCTATTGAATTTATTAACATTAGTTTGATTTTCGCATTTATTGGCACTTGGAGCAATAATTATACACATTTTTATGCAGTTTTTTTTTTAATATATTATAGAAGGCAAACGAACAGACGGGTCACCTGATGGTAAGTGATCACCGCCGTCCATAAACACTAGCGACACCAGAGGAGTTGCAAGTGCGTTGCCAACCTGTGTTTGGGGGGAGGAGGAGATGGGACTCCGGCGCTCTCAATGACCGAACGAAACGCAACAATGCAAACACTGTTACTTCACGTCGGTTTTCTGCGAGAGGGTGGTAGTATCCCGGGCGAGCCGACCCATTCATGGTGAAACCAGTAGTAGCTTTTTTAGATGTGCAAAGGCTGGCTATATATAGTACGCGTCGCTAGTCTGACGCAAGAAGTGCAAATGCTATACAGTCGGTCACGCTTACTAGCATGTCATGTCACGAAATCATAAATTTGTAAACCAAAAAAATACCGCGCATCGCGCCTAAAGAAGTCTCCACTTCAAAGATATTGGGCAGTAGTGAAGCATTTACACCGACATATACCTTTACAAAATCACTAGAATTGCCTACTAGAGTGTACGTTAATTATAATTTATAGATTTATTAAAATCTATCCATTATTACATTCACCTCCTAATCCATCTTTACACCATTCAGGCCACAAATGTTCGACCTCGTAAACAACGTATCGTTACAGGAGTTTTCCAGGAGTAGCCTCAAACATTAACGAAATACAGAGCCCTTTAGAATGATTCACTACATGCTCTCGGGGTACTACTTTATTGCCCGACGAGAAATTGATGTAGCCGATTCCGGATCGTCGGAGACGTTCGTTCCACCGTCATTCATAACGTAAGTTAGCAAGAGATTTTCGAGCGAAACTTATAATAGCAACGCCATATATAGTTTAACCTCGATATAAAGAAACTGAAGGGATATAGAAAATATTAGTTATATCAAGTAATTCGTTACAATGAGCTTTGTTATATAGAAGTTAGTTAGGCTGGGCTACGACTCGTTTTAACAAGGTAAGAAAGTTTGTTTATTTTCGTCTACATAACGATTTAAGGAATACCTTTTTAATTCCTCAGCCATTACAATTTTAAAACTAACAACAATTACAAACAGCAATGGTTACATTACTCAACATCAAAGAAAAAGAAGACGCAATCTTACGAAAAATTTATTGTGTCTGAAATTGTCGAGGTATAAATTATTGTGCAATTAAGTGGGAATAATTAATACGTTATCTAAAGTTTATAAATTTAAAAAATTTGTTAAACACTCTCAGGTCACTAATACTTTTTATCTAAATTCTGCAATTATTAAAAATTAGTTATAATCACGGTATTGGTAATGTAAACTTTGCTTTAACTCTTATGGGCAGTCTTAAATCGAGGAATTCGTTATATTGAGTTTCGTTATATTAAGGTTACACTGTATATTATTAAGTATTCCTTCATCTCGAATATACTGCGACTATATACGCTAGATAGAAAATATTTTATTCAAACGAAGTAGAACATATTTATCAAATCGAATTCAAACGAGACCCCTAACTCCTAAGTTGAAGCGAAATGCTTTAATAAAAACCTTTTTGAAACATGCTACGTGGCTAGAGTAGGCCCAGACGATATAGTTAGAAAATATTAAATGACAAACTTTCGTTACGGCTTACGCAAGTGATATGTGTATTTTATAAAAAATCGCACATATTATGTTGATTTTTATACTAACACTAGCCGATGCCTGCAACTTTATCTGCGTTTTTTATTATTTAAAGAATAAATTTTAAGTTCAAAGGGAAAAATATAAAAGAACTGAAAGCAGAAATATGCTTAGTAATTACATTGTAAACAATATTGTCTGTTTACTTCCGTTCTCCTTAGCACGCGAACCACATCGCTTGCCCCAATTCACGCATCCTTAGCGTAATGCTAATAAAAATTATAGTTTCTTAAAAAAAAAAATCACATCAGTTTTACTTTTAAATATCAAAGGAGGCAAACGAACGGTTGGGTCACCTGATGTTAAGTAATCACCACCGTCCATAGACATTTGCAACACCAGGGGAGTCGCATGTGCGTTATCAGCCTGTGTTCGAGGGAGGGGGAGTGGGTGTGGGTAGAGGGGGGAAGGGAGGGAAGGTGGGTATCCGGCGCTCTCACTGACCAAACGAAACGCAACAATGCAAGCACTGTTACTTCACGTCAGGGTTTTTGTGAGAGGGATGATGAAGATATCTTGGTATTTTTTTTAGGTTAGGATCACTTGAATAATTTTACTTTACTTTAAAATGTTAATTGCTCATTGGTAGTCCATTTATTTTGTTTGACTTCTAGGACAGTTGTCGATTCCTTCGATGGATTCTTTGGATGGATCTTTCCAGTAGTTTTCATACGATGTGCGCACAACCGCAGACCTCTATCATTTTATTTATATAAATAGGTAAGATTAAACTTGCAAAGTTCAAAGAGTTTAACATCGGTATAAAATAGCTGGGAGATTTCCAATGAGCAATTAGCGTCGGAATAATTTTATTGAAATAGTGTATTTGCTTGCAATTGAAACGTGAACTCTGGAAAAAATATTCAACCCGTTTTGTTCGGATTTTTCAAGTGATTTAATTCTGCGTTCACAGAAATAACAAAATACATAATATCAAACAATTATACGTATAATCAATAATAACACATTATAAAGACACAATTTGTTGTTTGATTTAAGACTTTTTCAAAATAGGCAAAAAATTATGACAGAATATAATATTTTTGAGACGGTTTCCAATATCTGATTGTGCAAATGCTTACCTAATTATCGAAAATTGCAGAGGTGAGGTCCTATTCTTAAAGCTATTAAAATACAACGATCACTATAATAATACACAATGACCAAAGTATAAAATGATTAGGTTATTATACATATTTGTAGCATGTTATTTCTTTAGCGTGTAGTAATAGCGTATATTTCGCTAAAACACGTTCGCCCTTACTTCCATGTTCATAAGCTTCATTTATTATTCACTTTAATGTAATCTTGAAAAGTTATTCACAAATTACATCGTCCGTTCATATTGAAAATAAATTACTTTTTTCTTATTATATTTAATAAAATTCGACGACTGAAGCGGGAGTAATATTTGCCGGGGACACTGTCGGGGTACCGATTGGCTCAATAACCGTAATTTTAGGCAAGTTCACGGAGACTCACGCTATTTTTTGCCTTCATTTAATATTCAAGACTCGAAGCACATAATTCGTGGCGGTGATCACGGGAAGAGGCGGTGTCTCGTTATCTCTTTTTCTATTCGTCACAGAACTTGAAATAAATTTATTATTACATGGGCATTAAAGGGACCTTTGAAGAGTTTGAGGTAATATATGCAAATTTACAAGACGACATTATATATTTATTGCAATTCGACACCGTCTACTTATAAAACTTGTAATGAAAATACCAACTAGACTATCATTCTCGGGTAACTCGTTATAAAGTTAATATTGGCTTCTTCGATTTATGAACTAATTTCAAACTATTTTTATTGAAGCGTCTTCAGTATTCTAGTTTAATGATAATAATTATGTTTATTTATGTTATTGTTTTCAATGTTACCTATGCATTTGTTAATAAATTAGTATAATTATAATTCGTGCTGATGGTTGCCTGAAGCCATAAAATTTATTAATTTTTAAAGGTATATTGAAATCTACACACACACATTAACTGCTCAACTGATAATCATGATTGTTAGCATATAGGTACGTTGTCGGGAGTGCAAAAAGGGACATTTGATCTAGAAAAAAAAACTTTGTATATGTTAAATATGCTTTTTTTTCGAACTTACTATGCTATTGCCCTAGCAAGATCTTAACAGCTTCACCGGACTACGATTAAATATGCGTTAACACGAACGAAGCCACGGGTAAATGCTAGTAGAGAATTTTAAAAATATTACTGTATTATATTTACATCATCATCAGCCTGTAAGAGACCCACTGCAGGGACATAAGCCTCTTCCCGAAGGAAGGTATTATATTTACAGTAATAACTCAAACGATTATTGCAAAAATCATGTATTTATATTAGATATTTCTTTTTACATTTACATTATAAATTTCATAAACATAATTCGAAATACTAAATAAACAATATCAGTATAAAAACTTTCAGCTTTAATATTTTTATTGTAAATCTTACCGATAGCTTTAAAATCTGCATTACATAAAAACGAAATCTGATAGAAACAAAGAAAATATACAACAGATTGAAAATTAATCGATTTGAAATCGTTCCAAAGCTCATAAATTTCCATAGCGTAATAAAATGTATTTTGGAGTTAATGATGCATTTTACCGTTTACTATATTCCGTATAAAAGGGCATCACAGTGTGAAATTGAAATTTTACAAAAATAAAACGCCGAAACGGGAATATTTTCGTTTCGTAGACGCCATAAATTCGCGGCGTGGAGTAAGTTACGCCTTATTTAGCAGACGAATGTACTTGACTCGATGTGGAGTGATATCTCCCCTCTCCAACCCTTCGTGAGAGCACTCGTATCCAGTAAATCGAAAGTCGTTATACAAATACCCAGATACATTTTTCTCTATCGTATGAAAACTGACATTCCTTTCAGCGTCGGCCTTTAATGATTTTTGCGCATTTTGCTGGTTTATTGAAACGTTCACAATGTCACTTTACAAATGTGTTTTCACAAACAATTACACCAATATTTCATATACAATAAGCAGGTCCAAAGGATTTATTGTTGACTTAGTATGTCATATAATTTATTAATTTTATTTTGCTTATAGATAGAGAAAATATTAGATAGAGAATAAAGCATATCATCCATAATTCTCCACGGATATTTTTTATCACGCTTTTATTAGCTTCACCTGTATGTATGTTTGTTACCGACCCCTTTGAGCTCGATTTTGTCCTATATATTTTGGTAAAATGTGACAAATTTATTATCATTTTTTGTCACTTTTTACAAAAATATACATTTATTTCTAACTAGCTGACCCGTGCGACTTCGTCTGCACCAAAACGGTTATCACCGGTTTCAATTGTATTTTTAAACCTGAAACCCGATTGCAGCCACACCTACAGTTTCCAATTGTAAAACCAAACTATCAAGGGGCTCACTCAAACATTTACCCAGATGGTATGTTTCTATATGTATCTTTTAAAATAAGCCTACAACCCGTTCGTAGCGTCATCTATGGGGTTCAATTAAGATAAAAACTAACCTACAAATATTGGCGGTAACGTAAAAAAATAACTTGAGGGGTCTATGGACCCCAGTTGGAACCTAATTACTTTCCCTTTTTTCTAGACGTTTACTATACAGTCAGTATAGTTTACATTATAAAATATCAAGTTGATAGAGTTCAATTGTAAATTAAACGATAAAAATATTTATAAAATAAATAATAATAAATTAAACACTGAATGATCTGGAATAGTCAAGTTAATAAAAGTTAATACAGTGAGACGACACCTAACCTACTGTACATAGAATCTGCACATCCACAATACGTAAAAATAAAATTAAATAATCATCTCTACCACTTACTTTATCATAACTATATTCTATTTGTATCAAAACTTTTTCACACTCCATTGTGTTGAAGAAAACTATAAATATGAAAAAATATGAGAATCGCGTTGACGCGTCAAATGTCACTTGCCTGTAACTATTCGCCTAAGAGCTAGCAAAGGTATCGACAGCGAAGTCAATAAGCCAGTTTTTTATATTATATATCTTTATGTTCTTCTACATAGCGTGCGGGCTACCTGGCTGCCGGTAAACGTTGCGTTTATTTGTGCCACCTTTACAGACAAAAATATTGATTTTTAAATAATTTTAGCATGTTTTTGTCACTGAATTTGATTTGATATTAAAACATGGTATTATTATTGCCAGACATTTTTGTTGTTGACAATAATGTGTGTAATGCTATTTTTCGTAAATAAAAATAATTTTAAACCATGTTGGGATAGCCGTAATTTTATTTAGACATAAATAAGTACAAATTTAATCTTCCAGTCAGTTATTTACTCAATAGTCAACTTTTTGTATATGGTAGAACCACACTGAAGCTATTACTGGTTTCAGCATGAATGGGTCGGCTCGCTCGAGGTAGTACCACCCTCTCACAGAAAACCGACGTGAAGTAACAGTGCTTGCATTGTTGCGTTTCGTTCGGTCAGTGAGAGCGCCGGTTACCCACATACGCAAACCGTCCCTTCCTCTCTCCACCCCCTCCCCCAAACAGGATGGCAACGCACTTGCGACTCCCTTGGGATAGCGAGTGTGTATGGACGGTGGTGATCATTTAACATCAGGTGATCCACCTATTCGTTTGCCTCCTATGATATAAAAAAAAGACACAGACACTAACATAGCGATATTAGCATTAAAATTTGATTTAGTTAACGTTTGGAACAAAACTGTATTCTTGTAATGAAAAGGAAATAAAAGCTGTATTCACTTTTACTTATAATTCAACGCGGGTAGTGAGCGGACGTGCTCTGTTGTTATTAATTATGTCAATATTTGTGTTCCTGAAGACGGGATAAGTATAAGAAACTTTGTTATTTATTTATCTGCAGAAACGAAATAACTATTAACTAATTGCTAAACGGATTATACCCGTTAGACATCTAAGCCAAATGGTTTACCGAGATTATTGCAAAAATGAAAAACATTTTCTCACACCTCAATGGTCAAACTATTTTACGGTTAATTTGTTGAAAAACATTTTTTACAAAGTAAGCGATGAAATTCGTATTTATCGCTTAGAATTCCAGTTACGAATTGAATATAATAGAAAAGTAATATTGTTGATCGCTTTATGAAAATGGAACGAGCAAAAATAAAGGAAACGGCACGAACGCGAAGAATGTAATTAAAACAGCAATAAAAGATCACATTTTACAGCTTTTGCTCGCTTCGTTGTGTTCTGCGTAAATGTTATTATCTGCTTTTTTAACTTTGCTTTCAGCTGCATGAATTAATAAAGAAAAAATTAAACGGTATACCTTGTTTTGGCCTGTCTGCCGTGAGCCGATAAGCATGCAAGAATCCTTTTTTTTCGCGGCGGAATCCTCTTGGAGATCTGCACTTAGCCGGGCAGCACAGGTGAGAATGCCAGATTTCTACTGACTAAGCTCCCTCAATGATCGTCTTGCACCATTTGGCCGGGTGGGCATGAACGGCTTCTGCAGTGCTTCTTCACGACCGGGCAGGTGTTGACCCCTCATCAGAGCCCCGACTCGTAAGTCTGAAAAGGGAAGTCCTTAGTCCTCTCTGACGAACTGATGCAAGGCACAATGAACACTAATGCGCCTTTTAAGCATGCAGAAATCCGCCTTGACTTAGAGAATTAATCTTAATATATCTTTATATATAAATTTCTTCTGTGCATGTGTATGCCACTGAACTCCTCCTAAACGGCTGGACCGATTTTAATAAAACTTTGTGTGCGTGTTCCAGTGGATCCGAGAATGGTTTAGATTCACAATTGGACCCGGTAGGTGGTGTTGCGGTTGACTTTTAGGGTTTTTTTTATTATCAAGGCAGGACAACGTCCGCCAGGTCCGCTACTTTAGTTATAAATATTCAACAGACATACAAACAGACAAACATTTATACAGATTAGTTTGCATCACTATTATCTTTGATCCTAATGACTTGTTTACCAAATCGACACCCAATTTTATATGAGTAGAAGAAAGTCCAATCCAATAGGTTTACTAGAATGGCTTATGTGAATATAAATCTAGGGATTAATGGACTTATTTCTGAAATTACACCTTGGACTTATACCTGCCGCTAATTTCCACCATCGTACTACCCGCCAAAAATTAAAGTTTCATCCACACCACCTGGACGAATGGCGGTCTTCCACGGTGAGGTTTTCAAGGTCATGTCTGCCTCGTACTTCGGGCTTGTGGAATCGACTCCCGACGGCGGTATTTCCAAACAATTATGAAATGCAAACCGTCAAGAAACGAGCGTATACTTCTATAAAAGTCCGGCAACGCACTTGTGACTCCCCAGGTGTTGCTAGTGTCTATGGACGGCGGTGAAAACTTACCCTCGGGTGACCCGTCTGTTCGTTTGCCTCCTATAATATAAAAAAAAGAAATATATGTTTTTAATCTGGCCACAGCTTCAATAAATGTTAAGTGACGAAATAACGTAACCTCACTAAAATTAAAAAGGGAGCCTTTCAAATGCTACAACTTGAACACGCCGATAAATGCTTGACGATGGGTTTTCAAATGAAAAGCTATGATTTTTCTACTACATTTTTCTTCATTAAAAGCTCGATTTCTTTCTAAGACTTAATCCACATATTGAACGTGGTATCAAAGTACACTATCGTATAGCTATTGACCTTTTAGTTTACATTTTTTTTTATATCATAGGTGGCAAACGAACAGGCGGGTCACGTGATGGTGAGTGATCACCGCCGACCATATACACTAGCAATACTAGTGGAGTCGCAAGCGCGTTGTCAGCCTGTGTTTAGTGGGGAGTGGGAGGGGAGGTGGCCCTCCGGCGCTCTCACTGACCGAACGAAACGCAACAATGAAATTATTGAATTTGAATTGAATTGAATTTAAATTGGAAGAAGATGGAGTACGTAAAGCAAACACTGTATATAGATACAGGGTTTTCTAAAATAAAAGTCTTAACTAATTAGGATGTCCAGAATTTTCCTATAAACCTCAACACGTTTTAACTTCAGCAAAATTTTAATACCGAATACGCAGATTTGAGAACTTATAAAATCATAAGTTTGTATTAGACTTAAGTACTCTTGATGTAAAATAAATTACCGTAACATACCTAAGATTAATCTATTAAATATACGTTAGAATAATAAATCTTAACTTTTTGAACAATAAGTTATATATCAAAATGATTACCATATTTATGATCATTTAATTTATACCAAAAATCAACCTTTATCTGTACTGGATAAACATAATTAATACATATTCTGGCTAAAGGTTAGATAATCAATTCAAATACTATAATATGTAAAAATAGTCGTATCTTGAATTGATAAATTTCGATACCAATACCTATTACCATGAAATTCGTAATTTCACATGTAAAAAAAGGTTTTTGTTAGTTATATCAATTTTAATAACTTGCCACTAGGTGTCAGCACATCATTTTCTGCACCGTACAACTGATAGTCAAGAGATTTGGTATGCGTAAATATTAATTCAACACAAATAATGTTTACACAATAATTCTTTCGAAATCACTACATATTATACAACAAAGACCTCTGCCACGTGTGTCTGTATGTTCGTTATAAACTCAAAAACGACTGAACGGATTTCCATGCGATTTTAACCAGTAGATAAAGTGATTCATGAGAAAGGTTTAGGTATAAAATTTGTCAAGGTTTTATTTATTATCAGGGCGGGACAGAGTCCGCCGGGCCCGCTAGAACTCAAAAAATAATTATTACAATAAGAATTTTAAAAAAAATGTGGGCCGTCGTGGGATTCCTGATAGTTGTGAAACATCGAAATTATTTTGTATAAGTTATATATATGCATAAAAGGATAGTTTACGATAAGAAATAAATATGGCAAAATCAACAATAAAATTTTTTTTTTTTCAAGAAAAATACGCCTGTTTTCCGTAATATACATTTATATTCATTAAATACAAAAGTTCTAAATTATATAACATGGCGACGTATGCCACAGCAACGGATCGCCACGCCAACAGTCGGTCTGACCCGCCGCTATAGATATTTCATATCAAAAACAAAAGAGAGATTGCGCCCTGTCGCTTGCGCATGGCTTCGCGTCGCCACGTATCCTGTATCGCCACGCCAACAATCAGGTTTCGCATATAAACATTTCACATGAAAAAAAAACAACGGATACATACGATAAAAGTTATTTGACAATGCCTACTGAAACTTTTAAACCATTATCGACTATTGGCAGAGACAAAATTCAGCGAAAATGTTTATCTAACAGGGAGCAAAATGTAAATGAACGAACAGTTGCGGGCGGTTATGTGAGAGCAAACGCTTGTTCAACGCCAGAGGTAGTACGCCATGCGATGCGGCACAGAGCCGTAAGCTACGTACGCGGTTTCAGCATTGCCTCGCCCTCTAATCTGATAACATAATAGCGGTACCGTACTTAATCTATAAATATGAGTCGCGAACCAAACGTTACATTTTATTTCACTTACATTGAAGTGTTAACTATTAAACATATATTGTTACTAGTAAATTATTTTAGTCGTGTTCTTTTACGTTAGCTATGACTGAAGGCGTTTACACATACGTAATTATGGATTGATTTTCAATTTATTGATACGCGGTTTTACCATTAGGTACCTCACGCTCTAATTTGATAAAATAATAGCGATAGACTACTTATTTCACAGATATGAATCTCGAAACAAACAATACATTATATTTAATTTACAATGAAGTGTTGCCTATTAAATATATACTGTTACTAGTGGTAGAAATTCGACTATAATTCTTTGTTTTTGATGAAAATTTTAACATATTTTTACCAAAGTGTAAACTGTATTTGCATATTATTTTACTTCTGTTCTTTTACGTCAGCTGCAACCGAAAGCGTGTACAGATACATAATTATGAATTGATTTTCAATTTATTGAAATACATGCAATACAGCCGATGTTATGGAAAACCAGTAGCTGCTTTTACTTTTTTTTATTGATAGACCTAAAGTCCGCGAATAGTTACTCAACAAACAACGGAAAGTCAGTTGAAAATTAGAGCTGAAAACACTATTGAATTATTTTATCTACGCCTATTTTATATAGATACCACAATTAATATTATTAAAGATTTTGAATATGCATTTTTTTTAAACTGTCGATCTTTAATTAAGGAACGCTCTTCTAGGTATCGGATACCCTAGCTTTAGCCTGAAATTTTCCTCGAGCAAATATCCGGGGAAGTGCATATAAGAAGCCTGGACGGCGGATCTGTGTCTCCGTTAGGAAAAGAATTGCACGCTGCACGGTCTCGAGGTGTCAGTGGACAGCATTAAGATTGATATGAAATCCACGGATGTTAGTGAACTCCATGGAAAAAGCGGTGATGAGGTTGTGCACCGCTGTTTTACCAGCAATTTTTTTGTGTACTAGCATGTAAGGTTTAATTATATACTAGGAAGAAAAGAGAGAGACGTGAAGACGGAGAAGCTTTCATTGCTGTAGGAAGCAGGTTGAACTATCGGCAAAAGTTAAAGGGGATCGCACTGATCAGCCGGACGGAAGGGCCCCCGTACCCCCCGGGATATGCCGCCGGGACACCAAAATCCGGTCACCAACCGGCACGACAATCCTACCCGAGATTATGCGCGCCATGGTGGGGCAGCCTCTCATGGTGGTTAGTCACGATTGGGCCCCTGTACTATACCACGAGCGGCCAGCGGAAAGATCGTTTCCACGGGTCTCGCTGGCCGTACGATCAATGTATCCTCCCCAACAATAAACCCTAAGGGATTCTCCCAACTGATTCTACTGCCACGAAAGCCTCTCAGCTACTGGATTTACACAGGCTGATCAAAACGCGGTACGCCAAGGCGTGCCACTATGGCGGGTGATACACCAAGTGTATGATGGTTGCGAGCCAGTCGGACACTGTAGTTGTATCCTCCTACCCGCAACCCCATTTATGGTTGTTATTTTATTTAAGCTTTGATTTTCGCTTCGTAACGAAATATCAGTCACTTACGTAGGAAGATTTCATACTATACATATAGGTACTTCACAGTATCTTAAATTCTAACCTACATCGAATTATTTTTTCTAATGACAGTTAGTTTTTTTTACAATTGAAGCTGGTTCTGTAAGATAATTATTGACAATCAAATCAAGCCACATCTTGTGTCACTTTATTTAGTCATATATCTTGATGACCTCTTCAATTAAATGTAGTAAAAATAAACAATGTTTTTTCTTTTACCAATGACAGAATTAATACGCATTGCGTAGTATATAGTATAAATAATACAAACTACCAGAAAATTATAACAATTAAAATTATATGTTTAAAATAATGATAACTTTTACAGTGTTAGGTTATGATATTAGGGATATTGTATTTACATATATTTTAAAAATAAAGTTAAATATACACATATGTACATATATATATTGAAAAATATCACTAAACATCGACATATGCGACAGTATCAAATTTTATTGTATTACTTTCGAGCTTAATTTATTATTAAAAAGAACAACATGTGACTGAATAAATTATTGCGAAAGTTGTCAGGCGAACAGGAAAACTTTTTCGGTTGAACAAAATCAGTCCGAGCATTATTTCCCGAAGGTACCGCCATAACGACCGTACTTGTATCTGTTTTCAATTATTCATACATTAAATTTTACCGCCCACGTTCTCTCTTGCCACGGATAATATCCTTCTGATTATACCCGAAGCTCAATTATTTTCATTATTGGTTTTAATAAAATACCGTGCGGGCAGATTTTGATCCAACTTCCCCATATAGATTGCTCTCAAAGGTTTTAACTTTCGCGATAACATCAGTTTAAAGTACAACAATTTGTGGAGTTAATTATTCGAACAAAACGTACTCGTTAGATAATGATCTTTAGTATTGTTCTAAGAGCCAGAATAGATGCGTCTCTCTCCAAGTTTGTTATCGTGGAACGTAACTTATCCCGCTAACCCCTCGCTGCCCCGGTCCCAGTTTAGTTGTCAGTATCATCGTAATATGTCGGACTATTACCCTCATACACAACCCACAGTCGCGCCGTAACGGGAACAATGTGTTATGATGTTAATAATTATAATTTTACTCGTAATTAAATACCATAGTACACCATTCATTCAATGGTCTGTTATGTGGCTTACGAATAAATCCTTTCTGTAATAGTTTAGGTCTATAAGATTAAATTGTAACTAACCACGATCGGTATTATTACAAAAAAGTTAAATACGTATTGAACCCTGGCTTTAAAAAGGTGTCATATTAAATGTACCGCGGTCTCTGAACATTTACTAATTTCAATTGGTAACACTATCGGCTGACGGTGAAGGAAAACACCGCGTGGAAACCTGAATCCGAGAAATGTTCTTGTAGTACCATTTTTGTGGGAAAAATATAGAAATGTGGATTACTCAGAGTTTGAAATCGTCAATACGTTGTGGGCTGGCGTGGTGATTACGCCCATACCACAGTATAAGTATGAGTACGGAAAGAGGTTTTGAAAGGAATTCTATGAACAGCGCCGCGAAACCCGCTTAGGGGCCTCGTCGATGCATGTTTGTGTGAGTGTGCCGGTGTGAGCGTTTATAAGTAGATTCCATAATGTCTGTTATGAGTACTGTGCTCATACGTTCCTTCAGGAAAAGGCCTATGGCTCTGCAGTAAGTCTCTTACAAGCTGATGATGATGATTTATAAAACTTATATATATGGTATAGAGGTTTTATATGAACCGCACGAACTAAAAAGTTCGCAACATCTTATCTTTGCCATACCGTGAAGCTTTGGAACAATCTCCCGGCCAGTGTGTTTCCTCCTTCCTATGACATGGGGTCCTTCAAGCGCAACGTGAAGAGATACTTACGCAGGCCGGTAAGACAGCGGCGACCGGCGATGGATAGTATGTCTCTCGATGGTCGCCATTGTTTTTGGATTGTACTGTGCTTACCCTCAGGCACAGTACAGTTACTATGCCGAGCTACAATAAAAAAAAATAAAAAAATCGGGGTACAAAGGCACAAAAGTGCATACGTGCCAAATTAACTGGCATACAAACTAACTAAAGCTCTTTTCGTGAGAAATTGTTCCACTTTTTTATGAATTAATTGGTCTCATATCGGAACCATTGATTGATGAATTGATGATACCAAATGATAGTTGTTAATTATTTATGTTTTACAAAGAAATCAACAATAAATAATACGTTTCTAGTACATCAGATCTTACAAGTATATTAATGCTAATGCACGGAAGACTAACCAAGCGATAGACCAGTCAGATTAAATTTGCTCTGGGCGGCCCATTGCATGAGTACACTTGAGTTGACTGACGGACGCTCGAGATTGATTGCGAAATGTCGTGAGGCAAATATTAACGGCACTTGAGCACACTAACATGTCACGTTAGCAATTTCAATTAGTAATAGTACGCAAAGACCAAAAATTGTTGGTACAGACAGAGGTTTGAACCTGCGGACATCGAATTTACATCCTACCATATAGATACCAAATAGTGTCATAATTAGAGGTGACATATTTTGGAAACAGCTGGTGAATTACAAATGAGATGGTAAGTATCTGATTCGGCCGTGATCACTGTGCATGTGATGATAAACTCGTCATAGTGATTCTCTTTTAGTTTCTCGCATTTCTAAATCAGCCAATGTATACCCAGTTGTCAAGAGGCCTGTAGGCTAACAAACAGTAACAACTCCTGATGAATTATAGATTTCTGTATGGTCATCATTGTTTTTGAGTAGGTGCCGTTCACAAAATACGTTCGCACTTATGGGGGAGGATATGCAGCTTACTGTGTCAAGAGGAATTGGGAGGTCTAAGGAAATATGACGTTATGTGCAGGTCATCAAAACATTTTGCAAAGTTAGCTCTCGAATTTTTTTTATTATGATAGTAATAGTTTAGAAGGTGGTAGAGCCAGGCTGTAGCTATTACTAGTTTCAGCATGAATGGGTCGGCTCGCCCGGGGTAGTACCACGCTCTCACAGAACAATGACACAGTGCTTGCATTGTTGCGTTTAGTTCGGTCATTGAGAGCACCGGAGATCCACCTCCTTTCCCCCTTTCCCTTCTCCTACCCTCCCCCATACACAGACTGGCAATGCACTTGCGACTCCCCTGGTGTTGCTAGTGTCTATGGACGGTGATGATTACTTAACATCAGGTAACCCACATAAAAAAAAACAAAAGTTATTCGTTTCATATTTGTAAATATTGGATAATAATTCGAAACATCTTATATACTTTATTAATTAATCAAATACTAGTGGGTACCCAGTGGCCGACATTCGACCATAGTTCATTGATTCTTTAAAGTTGAATGTAGAATGAAAAAGGGTAATTGGAACGTAAGAGTAAAATAATACATACAGTATTGTTATTTTATTATACGCATCGGATATTTTTGTTTCGGATGTTTTGAATTAATTTCAGTGATAATTGTATTGAACATACTTATAGCAACAATGTCGAACACTTTCCAAAGAGCAACTGATAATGTCGATATCGAATGGACGTTCGGACGAACTGAAGTTTATATTGACTATATGTGCCAAACGACTTTGTCATCACCTTTCAATTTGATTCCGGCTTCAGGCATAGCCAGTTTCGTGAAATGGTTTTCAGCTTCGCATGAAGAAGCAGATTCTCAAGAAGACTACGATGCTCTCATGACATCTATAATCCATCGTTATCTTCATAATAGAGTTTATGAAACCTAAAAGAAATAAGAGTTCGCTACAATACATAAGAAGTAGTATAAACTAGAAAGAAAAACAATGTAGCCATGCATTTTTACATTATAGGTAAAGTGAACTGCGTAAGCTTTGAAAAAAATACTTTATTTAGTCAAATTACAATAAATGGCAATATATCAAGCAAACCATAATCTTGAAGAACTTCCTTTTTAACCGGAAAGGTTGTGCCGCTCAAGCAGATACTATAAATAGCCTACCAAAGCTAAAGCCTACAGAAAATTTGTAAGGCTAAAAGATCCCACTAGACTTCGTAACTATATAATAATAATCATAAATACAATGGTACAACAAAATAATCCCAAGGAGGGTTGATGTCAGGCAGGCGGCCGATCGTAAAAATTAAGCAAAATCATATACCACAACATGACAAACATATTGTACCGACCCTACTTATATGGGATAAGGGTAAGAAGAAGAAGAAGAAGTCGAGCATAGCAACCTCCTTCACAACCTTTTTTGAAGTCCTTTATTGACAGATGTCAAAATGTCTTTTTTATTTACATGTGTGTATATATTATGTAAAATTGTAGCAGTAGTGTGAGTAACGCATATTTTAATTAATTTAATGTACTTCTAATGTATTTTATATCATGAACTTGTCTCTCAAAACCGGCAATGTAATAGGAGTTAAAATGATTTATTGATAGATAAGTCTGTTAATAGTTTCGTGGTGGTGAGTAATTGGTGTCGGAGGTGAACCAATGTATCAAAGATACACCAAGCAATGATTCACTGGGTGTTGTAATTGTTGCGAACTATTATGATAAAATATGTATTTCCGTCCTTGTCACGCGTAATTTATTCAAACATAACTTGTCTAGACTAGGAAGAGTGGGAAAATTTGTACGGACTCTTGCTACTACCTCCAATTTACAGCTGTCATTTGAATATTCGTTCGTATCGTGACTTTGAGTATGAGTACTTTTGGGGTGTAATAGGTGTCGAATAACATCGAAGACTTGAGACATATAAGCCAACCTCACCTGCACGTGGTGCACCCTGCTGAATAACGAATAATTGATTGGACCGACTTTCACGGGGCTTTTATTTAAGTTAAGTTAATCGATATTTTAGTTAATTATGAACCGATTTTAATGATTCTCTTTTTATTTGAATTGGTACACTATGTAGTGATTGACTGCTACCTATGTATTAGTCCATGTGAAATTGATGACGTGAGACGTGTGCCTTACTGACTCCAATAATAAGTATACATAATTGAAAGTCATATATTTGTATGTAATATGAATTATATCATTGTTTGTTTGTTTGTTTGTTTGTTTGTTTGTTTGTTTGTTTGTTTGTTTGTTTGTTTGTTTGTTTGTTTGTTTGTTTGTTTGTTTGTTTGTTTGTTTGTTTGTTTGTTTGTTTGTTTGTTTGTTTGTTTGTTTGTTTGTTTGTTTGTTTGTTTGTTTGTTTGTTTGTTTGTTTGTTTGTTTGTTTGTTTGTTTGTTTGTTTGTTTGTTTGTTTGTTTGTTTGTTTGTTTGTTTGTTTGTTTGTTTGTTTGTTTGTTTGTTTGTTTGTTTGTTTGTTTGTTTGTTTGTTTGTTTGTTTGTTTGTTTGTTTGTTTGTTTGTTTGTTTGTTTGTTTGTTTGTTTGTTTGTTTGTTTGTTTGTTTGTTTGTTTGTTTGTTTGTTTGTTTGTTTGTTTGTTTGTTTGTTTGTTTGTTTGTTTGTTTGTTTGTTTGTTTGTTTGTTTGTTTGTTTGTTTGTTTGTTTGTTTGTTTGTTTGTTTGTTTGGTTGAACGCTATGATCTCAGGAACTACCAGTCTGATTTGAGAAAGTCTTTCGGTTTTAGATAGTTCATTTATCGAGGAAGGCTATAGGCTATATATCATCACGCTAAGATCAATAGAAGCAGAGCACCAATGAAGAATGTTTCAAAATCGGGCACTTTTTTTGCTTTTGAGCGATTACGTTATTATTATATACGTTGCCATGGTAACGTAGTAAGTAGTAGTAATAATATTCGTCCAATAGGACAGGCGAAGGAATTAATCCATACTGCCAATTCTGAAGTTATGTGGTAAGTATCAACGCTAACATTTTCAAAGTTTATTTTGTTTTCGTATTCAAAATTTTATACTACTTTTATTTCCAATTTTTTATTTGTTCTATATTACGTATTATAAAAATAAAGTTTGTGTATGTACAATTAAAATAACAACTTTTTGATGAATGGATATGGCTACAAATGACCAAAAAAAACTTTTTTTATACTTTGTCTATATTTTTATATTATTATATTTTGTCTGTTTGTTTGTTTGTCCTGGGTAATTTCCAATACGACTGGACCTATTTTAACGGGAATTTTACTTTTTACTGCCAGATAACCGAAATTATAGCGGTTGACATATTCTACTTTATTTGTCCGCGGCTTCGTCCGCATTACTTTGGGCCGATTTTCACGGGGTATTTACTGGTAGATAACAGACCTTAAAAAAGTAATTAATAATCTCAGGAACTACCAGTCCGATTTGAGAAAATCCTTCGGTTTTAAATAACTCATTTATCGAGGAAGGCTACAGGCTATATATCATCACGCTAAGACCAATAGAAGCAGAGCACCAATGAAGAACGTTTCAAAATCGGGCACTTTTTTCCTTTTGAGAGATTTCGTTAGTAGTAGTAATAATATTCGTTCAATAGGACAGGCGAAGGAATTAATCCATACTGCCAATTCTGAAGTTGTCAATATAGGTATTTCTTATATATCCTTTAATCAATTTTATTCCATGTCTAAGTTACAATAAAGGCATAAGCGCCAAATCTTCTATATAATATGTCGTACATTATTTTAACCATCATTATTATTTTCTTAGTCTTCATAATCATAAAACAAAATTGTTCAAATAAAGATTTCGTTAGCGTTAGTATTATATACGTTGCCATGGTAACGTGGTAAGTTTCTATCGCAAACATTTTCGAAGTTTATTTTGTTTTCCTATGGAAAAAGTTTATACTACTTTTATTTCTAATTTTTTATTTGTTCTCTATTACGTATTATAAAAATAAAGTTTATGTATGTACAATTAAAATAACAACTTTTTGATGAATGGCTAAGGCTACAAATGAACAAAAAAAATTTCTTTATACTTTGTCTATATTTTTATATTAGTATATTTCTCTGTTTGTTTGTTTGTTGCGGGTAATCTCCAAAACGGCTGGACCTATATTTACGGGAATTTTACTTTTTACTGCCAGATAGTCGAAATTATAGCGGTTGACATGTTCTATTTTATTTTTCCGCGGTTTCGTCCGCATGGCTATTTCCAAAATGGTTGGACCTATTTTCACGGGGTATTTACTGGTAGATAGCAGACCTTATAAAAAGTAATTTAGGTTTTTTATTCGCCTTCGGCCGCAGTGGAATATCCGTAATGCTTGAACTGATTTTCACGGGACTTTCACTGGAAGATAACTCACCTTATAAGAAGTAACTATTTTATTTTGTTTCTCAAGACTTTGTCCGCAATATCCTACTATCTCCTAATTGATTGGACCGACTTTCACGGGGCTTTTACGGGCAGATACCTAGCGGGCTCGGAAGACGTTGTCGCGCCCGGATAATAGAATGAAAACTTTGACAAATTATACCTAAACCTTCCCCATGAATTATCATTCTATCTACTGGTGAAAACAGCATGAAAATGGTAGTTTTTGACTTTATCGCGAACAGATAAGCTGACAGAGGACTTTTTTAACCGACTTCGAAAAAGGGGGAGGTTACTATGTTCGGTTGTATGTATTTTTTTCATGCATGTTAATCGATATTTTAGTTAATTATGAACCGATTTTAATGATTCTCTTTTTATTTGAATTGGTACACTATGTAGTGATTGACTGCTACGTATGTATTAGTCCATGTGAAATTGATGACGTGAGACGTGTGCCTTACTGACTCCAAGAATAAATATACATAATTGAAAGTCATATATTTGTATGTAATATGAATTATATCATCTTTTTGGTCAATTTGGCTGCCATATTGTCTTATTTACCACGTTTGCTTCTACATAACTCAGTTATTATAGCAACGTATAAGAATAACTTAAGTATATCGACAATACGGGCATATTATATCTATCTATAAAATAAACGATTTAAGATATATTGTTCGATAATGTATAGCTTATAATTTTCATTACTTTCTTATTAGTGTTAGTGAGTACTGAGTTTGGTATATAGTAGGTTGAAGTTCCAGTTATGTTGCTGATGATAAATACCATCCCACTCGATATACTATTTGTATTCATATATCTAATGTACACGTTACATGTTACAGTTGGCGTGAGTATCGTAGTTACAAATGTTTTTGAAAAAACTTTTCTGTAATGTAACACACCCACTCACAATTTTCAATTTTTTTAATACATTTTTTAAAAAGCGCGTGCGGAGCCGCGGGTAACTGCTAGTTGTAAATAAACTCACAAACACTATATTCAGCTGTTTTTATATAAAAATTCACTTTTACTAGAGTTTTGTTTAGAATTGTCTTTGGATTCGATAACATTATCATACTATTATAATTTAAATTATTATATGAACAAACTTTCAAAGAAAAGTAACACTATAGCGACCGGCGATGGATAAATTCTCGCTCGGTGGTCGACATTGTCTTGGATTGTACTGTGCTTACCATCAGGCATAGGGCAGTCATTTTGCCGTGCTACAATAAAAAAACTCACGTAGGTAATAGGGCGACAGGATATTTATATCAAGACCAAATATCAAAGTAACTTTTTGTACCTAATCACTAGTAACTCTTTTTAAGCAAAAATTACGGCTTAAACTGTATAAAAATTAAACGACTTATTATTATTATTTCGTTTATGAATAAGGAAACAAAAACCAGTTAAATAAAATAACTATCATTACATAGTATAAAACAAAGTTCTCTGCTACGTCTGTCTGTTCGCGACAAACTCAAAAACTACTGAACGGATTTTCATGCCGTTTTTACCAGTAGATTGAGTGATTCACGAGGAAGGTTTAGTTGTATTATTTGTCTAGGTTTTTTTTATTATATGGGCGGGACAACGTCCGCCGGGCCCGCTAGTATGCTAATAAATTACTAACTACTTAATTTAAATACAAGATATATGATTTAAGCAAGAGTAATACAAAAATTGAGACGTCACATGACGTCACAGCATTATACAACCACCAAAATCTGTTCCTTTCCTTCACGAAAAGACTGTCGTACATATCTTCCATTGTTTTCCTTACGGAATTATTACAACTCAAAAGATGCAGTTCTCGACGTCAGGAATTGTATGACAACGAAACCGTTACGCGTTCTACAAAGAGCTTATTGTCCAAGGTTATTTCATGAAAAACCCACATATTTTATTGTGCATTTTTTTATGTCACAGGTGGCAAACGAAGAAATGGCTCACCTGATGTTAAGTGATCACCACCGTCCATGGACAATAACAACATCAGAGAAGTCGTAAGTGCGTTGCCACCCTTTGGGGGGAAGGGTTAGGGGAGGGAGAGGGAGCGGAGAGAGGAGGGGAGGGGAGGTGGGCCTCCGGCGCTCTCACTGACCGTTCGAAACGCAACAACGCAAGCACTGTTACTTCACGTCGGTTTTCTATGAGAGGGTGGTAGTACCCCGGGCGAGCCCACCCATTCATGCTGAAACCAGTAATAGTTTCAGCATGGCTCTACTATCACCATTAGACACACCGGTACACAGGTATAAACACCGAGTGTATTTTAATATTTAAAAAAAATAATTTGTCGGTTTTACCGCTTAACAACAACTCATCTGATGTTAAATGACAATGTGGCCTAAACACGCTAAACTAAAAGAGAGTTTGTAGGTGGTAGAGCCACGCTGAAGCTACTACTGGTTTCAGCATGAATGGGTCGGCTCGTCCTAGGTAGTATCACCCTCTCACAGAAACACCCACGTGAAGTAACAGTGCTTGTATTGTTGCGTTTTGTTCGGTCAGTGAGAGCGCCGGATACACACCTTCATTCCCCCTCCGCCCTTCCCTAAACACAGACTGGCAAGGCACTTGTGACTCCCCTGGTGTTGCAAGTGTCTATGGACAATAGTGGTGATCAATTAACATTAGGTGACCCACCTGTTCGTTTGCCTCCTATGACATAAAAAAGGGAGATTGAATCTCATGTGCAGATTCCGGAACACACCAACAGGTGCTTGGCGACAGATTTTCGACTGTAGTCCGGTAGTCCGGTGAAGCTGTTAAGACCATTGTTAGGTCAATAGCATAGTTGCGAGGAAGTCGTCTCGCAGAAGGAGGCGGCGGAGAGGGTTCGTGAGCAAGATCCTCAAAGTGACCCTCTCCGCCAACGGAGGACAGGCAGGAGGAGGCGGCAGTTTGATCGCCTCCTCCCACCATAGCTGGACCGGGGAGGATGGGTCGGGGGACCCATCTTCCCATTGCACAGGCCCGGCGGAAGGAGGAGACGGCCGGTATGTACCCGGCTGTCTCCTAACAAGACGGGGCCCGGCGGCGGCGCTTTCGCTACTGGGCCAACCGCTGGGGCGGCACGATGAAGTCTATAGAGATCTCATGCCGCCCCAACTATAGCGGCAGACGTACACCGTGGGGTTTTAGTCCGTGCGACTCGGACATAACCCACCCTCTCCCCCGGGAGGGTGGCGTATCCATAAGGGATTTCCCAAGGTCAATAGCGTAGTAAGTTCGAAAAAAAAGATTTTCAACTTGAGCGTGGAATCCATCCAAGCAGGTTTTGAAAAAACCATGCTTTCATCACGGTGTTTTCCTTCACCAAAACTTCTTACTTAGTCGCAAGAATCCGAACTTACTATCAATTGAACCATCATAGCTTCAACTTAGGGATTAAATTTGTCATTAATATACTTGAAGTTGTAATAAGAATTACTGTAATATCACAATATTTTCGTGTTATAGCATTTCATGACGCGAAATTATAAATACGAGTATATCTCCAGCCCAAAAATACCGCTCAACGCACCTAAAGAAGTTTTCACTTCAATAATCTGAATACATTAGTTTGTAGGAACTATATATACCCTTAAATAATATTGTGGGGTCCATATTATTTATACCGGTATAAGAATAAGAACTAAACACAATAGAACAGAATAATCCACAATCGGAAAGCCGATAATGACGTTTCTTATGTGCGTATGTCGTTCGTTTCGAACGAGCGTGGAAACTCTCATACGATAAGGTATGCACTCCACATTCGTTTATGTACTATAAAATAAATAAAATCTTTAAACATTACAAATTACTGAACCTTCTTTACCCATGAATTTTCTTACACTAATCTTTTTAATAATTTTTAATAAAGAAGCCGGTTGAAAACAATGTTTATAATACTATATTTATTAGGTAAAAACTTATAAATTAAACGCATCTTGAAATCATTATACATTTTATATTTTGAATAAACGATCATATCAGTCATGAGTAAAGGAGAAGAAGAAGAAACTGTTAAGACCTTGCTAGGTCAATAGCGTAGCCAGTTAGAAAAAGAAAGTGAATTTTATATTTTCCTACATTTATGATTTGTAATTATTTCTAACTGATTATCTTTGTCTGTTAATTATATTCATATTAAATTTTGATTGTGGATATTTCAAATTAGAACGATTTTAATACAATATAGGTTCTATTAAAAAAACATTATAATAATATACCAAGTTAATGCGAAGTTTTTAGAGGAGTGCAAGGCTTACGCTGACGTAGGGAGGCGCGTTGACGCTAGTCCCTGATTCCGACTGCCAATGATACGCACGTGATCCGAATCACCACCCAGGCCGTTTCAAAACTTCTCGTGCGGCGTCTGTTATTGAAGAATACGTTTATACACATATCTACGCTACCTTCACGTTTCGGACATCTCATTTTGTCACGTTCTTGAGTATAACCTTTACCTATAAATTCGATAGTCAGGATATTATATTTGTAACGTTGAAAAATTGAGAAAGTAGTATTAAAATCTAGACATAACGGACTTAAATTGCGCAATCGGTCAAAGGTAATTCATGAGATGGAACATACGTTTGGTATTATTTCCGCACACCAGCCTAGACCCCCCTCGGCAACAGCTCAAGCCTAGGTCCGTTCCCTCGGCGTGGAGCCCTTGAGTACGCTGCCCACGCAAAATCTTACATCACTGCAACAACAACAACACATATCATCTCCACACACGTGCACCTACACATGCTTACACATGAAAGTGGAAGGGTTTTTTTTCCTTATCAAACTGAAATAGTTTAAAAAAAAATATCCGACACAAAATACATATAAGAGTTGTTGAGGTATGTATGCTTGGTACACATACATGTTTTAATAACTCATATAAGTAGTACGAATATGTAGCTTAGCGAGTCGGACATTTGTAGTCCGGTGAAGCTGTTAAGACACTGCTAGGTCAATAGCGTAATCAGTTCGAAAAAAGTTCGGGGTAGAGGGTAGTGTATCCATAAGGGATTTCCCCATTTAAAAAAAATTATAGGTCGCGATTTTCTGAGACTGGCAACAACCCAAGCCGAGGTGTGCCGTGCACCCTTGAGCTAGTTGTCAAATAAAAGCGGCTGTGTACCTTAAGCGCTCCCCGTAGTAGTCCGGTGAAGCTGTTAAAACCTTACTAGGTCAATAGTGTAATCAGATCGAGAAAAAAAAATTGGTATTATTATAACTTTTGTTCCAGAAGCTAGCAAATGGGTTTGGTTAATTATTTGGTCTCAGCTGCGTTATGCCGATAGAATATATTATAATAATTTACGACATTATATGCATAATATATATAACAGTGTTATGTGTAGATTCATCGATAATCTCTGAGATTTATCGCATACATTAGGTATTACCTTAATCATTTTGCTTAATTGTTAATTCCATAAGATCCTTAACGATGACACGCGTAATGTATTACACAAAATACTTTTTGGCTGTTGAAGGATCGTCGAGATTACGTAGGCCGAGAAAACCGTAGGATCCACCTCCCTTTCCCTCGAATTATGTTTGTGTATTTGTATCGTCTTACGCCCCACCGTTCGGATGGTTGTCATAAACAGTTATTAATCATCGTGTCAACCGTGCAACTTCAAAGGCTCGCTTAATCAACTGCGAATGGTTGAAGCTTTATACCATTACTCACTACGGTCGTTTAGACATTCTTGTCTGACGTACACGTTATCTATTAATGTGAAATTCATCCGGTTTAAGTAAGAACACCCTTCAACGTACCAAATATGAATCGCAAGTTCACCTTTAAGCTGACGGACAAGTATCCAACGTAAGAAATTATTTCATTAATATCTTCCAAAACTCACTTAAACAGTAAAACGTGGAGTAATTCGGATTCCTTCTTTACTGCAAGTTACTTCCAGCTTCTTTTCATACTGAAATTAGAGATAATCTGTTGTATATATTTTTATTATAAGCTATCAGATCAGGCGATCTTAAAATCAAACATTAAGTAGGCATACAATAGGAGATATATATAGTAGGGAAAAGTTTAAATATACAATTGCTATTTAATGCACCGTCCAATTTGAATTACAACTAAACGGGTATGGTGTTAGATTTCAAATAAATAATAGTTTAAAAAAAACAAAAAGAACACGCTTTCATAAAAACATGCGTCACTGTTAACATAAGTGCAGATATCAGTATTTTTATATTTTTTTTTTCACTTTTTACATAAATATACATTTATTTCTAATTTACACTATTTTTAATCCAAATTTATTAAATTTCATTTTCTGTTTTTTAGTTGGATTTTTTATGAAAGCGTATTTTTTTTTGGTATTTTTAAACTATTATTTATTTTTAAATTAATTTTTTTAACTTTTTTTACGGATTATTGCATTGTCATTGACCTTTGACAGGTGTGCAAAGTTTGAATTAAATCTGATCCTTCAAAGTAGGACAAAATCGATCTCAAAGGGGTCGGTTACAAACATACATACATACAGGTGAAGTTAGTAAAAGCGTGTTAAAAAATGAATATCATTTGATTGTTTTCAGCATTTATTCATTAATTATTTTCAGCAATTATTCAGTATGAAACGAATTTCATACTTTAACCCCTAATAATATATTATACAGTTTAGTTATATACAGCATATCTAGCAATAATTTAAAATTTGAAATGAGATGTTATTCGATGAATCGACTAATCTAAAAATATCGACTTTTTAACATCAGACATTTTCAACGTTATATTAGAGTGGATATGAAAGGTGTTATTAGTGCTAATGCATCAAGTAATGTAGTGCAATTAAGTACTTACACAATCATTTTCACGTTTGTTATGCACGTGGTCCTACACGGTGATGCAGAATTTTCCAGCGCCCGCCTGATTAGTTACCACACTCAAGTTAATAACTGATCCTCAAGCACATATAAGTATGTATCAACAGCTGCAGTTGAGAGTTAGTCCTCATGTGGGTTAAGCGTATTACTGTCAAACACGAAACTTGCCGAAAATGTTAAATAAATCATATTATACTTACTTTCCCTTATCTACCCTTATAGTTTACCTATCAAGATACAATAATTCTTAACTTTTACCATTAAGTAACAATACAATAAAGTAAAAGTGACATTCATTTTCATTTATCTATCTCAAAGAAAAATCTTCTTTAATAACATTTATATTTATCTAAATTGGTTAGACTCGGACCGAGAGCAATAATAAAGTTTCTTTCGTTAGATAGATATAGAATCTTACTGACGATGCTCATTTTCCAAAGAGTTATTAGATTTAAAAATAACTTATAAACTGTGAGTTATTATTCCCATAAATATTAAACCAATTACGCATACATTTGAAAAAAAACTTGTGACGAAAGAAGTTCAATATTTCAATGGTAGTAGAGCCACGCTTAAGCTATTACTGGTTTCAGCATGAATGGGTCGGCTCGCTCGGAGTAGTACCACCCTCTCGCAGAAAACTGACGTGAAGTAACAGTGCTTGCATTGTTGCGTTTCGTTCGGTCAGTGAGAGCGACGGAGGCCCACCTACCCTACCCTCTCCTCTCCCTGTCCCTCCTCTAACACTTCCCCCCAAAGGGTGGCAACGCACTTGCGACTCCTCCTGTGTTGTTAGTGTCCATGGAGGGTGGTGATCACTTAACATCAGGTGACCCCCTTTCGTTTGTCACCTATGTCATAAAAAAAAGAAGTTTATAATTTAAAGTCAAATATTAATTTTAATTGATACAGCAGAATCGACTAAGACAGACAAATTAGTGCTGTATTTCCGTAACAAGTTTCACGGAATCAAATCGACCTCGTGTAACAACTACTCATCAGTTCTGCGCAAAATAAGCGTAGAAAGCCACACCGAAAGTTATCAGAGCATTCGGTCAAGAAATATCGTAACAATGTTGGATAAATAAACGCGTATTTTCGGCAATGATGTGCCTCGCACCAACGCCCGTTGTATCACGTCCCTCGAGATGAAATGAACACTACCGTCATTTGGTATATCCATATACCAATACATATGCATAGTTATAACGGAACGATCCGCATCTTTTTACTTTAACAAAATTTGACATATTTCGATATAGACGGAATGTTGGTTATTGGTGAGTATATTATAAAAAAATGTCATGTTTTCATGATTTCTTTATACACATATTATATAGTGAATGCAATAACATTATATTTTTTATCATATTTTGATTTGACATCTATACCTGTGATTCCCAAAATGATTTACGTCGACGCTTAGTCATGGCATGAAGATGCAAATGGGGATCAACGATAGTGGATCTCATTAAAGCAAGTCGCGGGTTTAAGTTTGGCTTTAATTTTATACGTATATTTTTCTGTACGTGTGTATATGACTGAACTCCTCCTAAACGGCTGTTCCGGTTTTGATTAAACGTCTTGTGTGTGTTCCGGTGAATTCGAGAATGTTTTAGATTCACGACTGGACCCAGTAGGTAAAGCAGCGATCTGATTCCAGAATTGTTTTTTATTTTAAGGGCAGGATAACATCTGCTAGTTCCGCTAATCTACTTATATAAATCTCTATATCTATATATATAGTTCTTTTGTCCGTGTGTATGTGACTGCTCTCCTCTTAAACTGCTGGACAGATTTTGATGAATTTTTTTGTGTGTTTAGGTGAATTCAAGAATGATTTACATTCACAATTGGACCCGGTAGGTGACACTGCGTTTAACTTTTAGGATATTTTATTATCAAGGCAGGATAACGTCCGTCGAGCTCGCCCACCTTTTCAAAACATATTACAAATTGAGGAGTTTACAAAAAAAAAAGAATATCATATAACCAGGGAATACATAACTGAAAAACGTGACAAATGGTCTAGGAATCAATAAAATTTAGGGACCTCTGGTTTATACTATACAATACGTTTATACCGTACACCTATAGGTGTATGCCGGCAGCAGCACGTGCCATCTTAGCCACATTGTCATTTAAAATCAAATGAGATTGTGATCAAGCGATAAAACCGATAAGCAATGTTAAACAAAAAACTATTTAATTAAAAATCATTACATAGTATAAAATAAAGTCCCCTACGGTGTCTGACTGTTCGCGATAAACTCAAAAACTACTGAACGGATTTTCATGCAGTTTTCATCAGTGGATACAGTGATTCATGGGGAACGTTTTGGTATATAATCTGTCAAGGATTTATTTTTGATCAGGGCGGGACAGCGTCTGCCGGGCCCGCTAGTAATATATATAGCAAGATATTTACTTTTAAATTGTTTATATATGACGTATTTTGATAAAATTTAAAATATGAATACACACCTTTGGCCTACTGTACTCTCGTTTGTAAACAATTGGCAAAACAATTTTTGATGTAAAACATTTATAGGCTAGGGATAAACCTGATTGTTGGCGTGGCGATACAGGCCGTGGCGTGTGGCGATACGGGCCGGTCGTGTGTGTGAGACGTGGCTACGCGATGACATGCGCAAGCGACTATGCACAATTTCTCTTGCTGTACTGAGCTCGCATACCTATAGTGTATACAATGTTGTTTACTACGTCACACATGTGTTTCACATCTGCTAGGCGTCCCGTGACGGCTCAATTTTTTTCTTAACATTAAATTTCCTTGTTTTTAAAATATAAGTTTTTGTTTCCATAATGAAATATACAATGAACTTACAGTTCAATTTACAGTTACAGTTACATACAGTTTAAATTCAACTTTCTGTATTCTATATTAGAAACAGTGAATCACATTTTCTTAGTTAATTGTTGAATTCAAAATGATTATTATATTAAGGCATTGTTAAATAACGAATGCTAAATCTATTGTTCCTTAGTCTAGGTAAACCAAGGTCCGTTTCCCCTTAGTCAAACAATATAACTAGCGCGATGCAAGCGTCCGACAATGCGCAGCGGTCGGCACACAAAGCCCTGCCAAGATAATGGATATTGCTTTTCTTGCGAGTTTCAAAGCAGCCTACTTCGAAACCTCTCATAATCCGCTTACAGCTCCTCGCAAGTACGTCATTGTGCTATAGTAGAAACATTTCCCCGGGAGAACTGCAAATTCGTGCCTCCAGTTACTTACAGACTACGTGATACGGCTTTCCCAGTTGTGAACCAAACAGCGGTGTTATCCTCTTTAAGCTTTCCAAATTACAATTCGCCATGTTAAACGATGAACTCCCACTTGTATGTAAAACGTGCAAGGATTTATAGCTTGTCTTTAGACTATGAGGTTGTAATGTGTTTGAAAATTATTAAACAATATCAAAAAAAATTGTCACATAGCACTATAATACATGATGTATTATACTGATGTGATAATGAAATATTCTTAACAAATAATTTGAAGCCATTGTGACTCTGTAGCTAGTAACGTTAGGGCTACATATCGATCGACGTACGTTCTAATGCTGTAATATAATAATAATAATTTATTCACTTCAGATATTACATCCAATTTTTCAGATATTACATCCAGAATGTTTTATTACTATTTACAAGTTTCTTCACCCACACAATCAGAATATATTAGTTTGTATAGGTGCACACACTTTTTAACAAATTTGTCCATTTGTGGACAAACAAACTATCAGATCTACTTGATAACATCTTCAATACACTATTTGCCACACATTCGATCCATCAGTGAGTTTGCTTTTTTTCGAATGATTGCGTAAAAATCCTCCACACGAGCTTCAGCAAACATGCCCGATGCACTACAATATCGAGGCAACCCTAACAATGCTCTAAAGACATTGTTGTACTGTATACGCAATGCATTGTATGCAAGCAGTGTATATGAGGTCCAGAGATTGCTGGTATAGAAGCTCTGGCAATAGGCTTTAAATAATGTTATTTTTACACTTCTTGTGCAACGTGTAAACCTCCGGACCAGCATATTCCCTCTCACCGACAATGCCCTGCGCTCTCTTTCTATGTCCTTGTCATCTTTCATATTATCCGTGATGTAGTGTCCAAGATATTTAACTTGTGAAACCCTTTCTAAAGCATTACCACTAAGACTCACAGGTATATTGCAAGTAATAGCTTTCTCGTGAGGATTAAATAGCATATAATGGCTTTTATTACAATTGTATTTAAGACCATATAAATTAACATAAGTTTTACACACTCGTAACAATTTCCTGAGACCATCAATCGAAGGGCTCAACAGCACCATGTCGTCGGCATAATTTATATTATTAACATTTATACCATCAATATAGCACCCGACTTGCATATATGCTGTTCAGTTTTAGATGTTCAGTTTTAGAATCAGGTCATTCATGTACAAATTAAATAATAAGCCGGAATTTTTTGTAAAAGAAAACATGACGATGACACTATAGCATGCTGGTGGGACTTTTTCTAATTGTTACCTTCCTAACTACTATCCTCGAATTGATAGTATGTTACTAAACAGCTATAGATACATTCCGCAAGCTATGCTTTAGAGTCGGTCTTCTTCTAGGCTTAAAGTGTTACCATCTTAGTGTTTTACTATCGTCAGTTGACCAAAACGCTATTACCTTAGTATTTATTGTATATAAAACGTCAATATATATAAAATAGCTAAGTGAATTTTTTAAACTATATTAAAGTTAGTAATCCAAAAATATTTACTTACTAGCTGCTAGTCCCAGCTTCGCACGAGTGTACTAACTAAGAAAATGGGATCAAATCTCCACTTTACAATACGTCCATATCTATATAAATCAAAATGAATCGCAAAACATGTTGCTAAGCGCAAAATTCGAAAACGGTTGGTCCGATTCAAGTAATTTTTGATTTGTGTTATTCCTTCAACTCTGAAGAAATCGAGAATTATATCGAAAGCAAAATTACCAGGGAAAGACCTATAAATTAGTTTTCTTTTTCTGTATTAGTGAACGCAACTTCAAATCGCTATTAGTAACTTGAACGCATCCGTAATTACGATGCTTTTTTTCATTTTTGAGTTGACGCATGTACGCATGTGTTTTACCATTTTACTGCAACTTCCTTTATAATGTTCGCTTTCTCAGTTTGTATTCCGAAAAGCGAATCGGCTCTTTGGAATAGCATACCATATGCTGGTGTGTATCTATAAAAAAGGTAGGCTAAGGAAAACAATCATATTAAGGCGAAATGAAGTTCGCGGGGACAACTAGTATTGAAATAGAATAGCAACTGAACGCCAGTCTGTCAACTCTGTCAATATTTTTGACGATCTTTTTACTAGATCAGATTTTTACAGATGTGGTAGAGCCACGCTGAAACTACTACTGGTTTTAGCATGAATGGGTCGGCTCGTCCGGGGTAGTACCACCCTCTCATAGAAAATCGACGTGAAGTAACAGTGTTTGCATTGTTGCGTTTCGTTCGGTCAGTGAGAGCGCCGGAGGCCCATCTCCTCTCCCCTCTCCCCTCTCCTCTCCCACTCCCTCCCCTAACCCTTCCCCCAAAGGGTGGCAACGCACTTGCGACTCCTCTGGTGTTGTTAGTGTCCATGGACGGTGGTGATCACTTAACATCAGGTGACACACATGTTCGTTTGCCACCTATGCCATAAAAAAAAAAACTATCTTTTGTCTACTCACTCACTTCTTTATATAGAGATTTTATAACCAATTCACTATTACTTACGATTATTCAATACCACATTATTGCATATAAACCTTGTCCTGAAAATTAGAAACACAACAAAAATAATTAATCCAATAGTTACGGTGCAGTCGGTTTGAGGCGTTGCCTCTACATACATTCGACAGTTGATTTTTAAGAACAAATATAGAAGATAATAAGAACACACATAAAAAGTTTGTCGTAACAATATAAACACTAATATATATGAAACATATACACAACATTATATAGATTTATCCGCATGATTATACCTCGATATCATTAAGACCTTCATTTGAGAAAGTACTATGGGTGTATTTGGCAGGTGTCAGGAAGACCACCACAGTAAGTGGGGAATCGACTCAATTATACGCAGTGAATGCCATAAATTTTGTGTCCGCACTCCGACACGGCAATTACTGTCGGCGCTCATCCGCAAAACGATGTTAATAGCCCTTTGATTCCTACATTTATCTCGGCAACAATGTACTTTTTTTTTCTTTCATACGTGAATTTCATCTTTTGCGTTTGTTTCCGTAATTAACGATGAGAAAATTCGTCTAAGATATTACATAAATGTTAGCCAAAAGAAGCGAAATAAGTTATTATAAAAAATATTTGTTATATGTTCTAGTAAATTTAAATAGGAATATAGCAAATGATCGCATTCGCATATGTGAAAGATTTATCTCATTCGCCCCCAGCGATGCAAATGTTTTATGATCGCGAGTGTTATACAGGTCGTGACAAGTAGTAAAACTTACTGAACTGATGAAAAAACAAATGTAAATATAATAAAATCAGTAGATCTTGCTTGCAAGTATCTCAGCGCTTCACTTGCCAATCTCCCGAGTGAGCAATTATTTACTGTAGCTTGACC
This sequence comes from Antheraea pernyi, assembly GCA_015888305.1. NCBI lineage: Eukaryota > Metazoa > Arthropoda > Insecta > Lepidoptera > Saturniidae > Antheraea > Antheraea pernyi. Next base: position 216,003 of record MU158897.1, on the reverse strand, counting down.
TGAGCGACTGAGAAATCACCTGATGGGTGAAGAAATGACCAATTTATTATTTTGTAACATAGTTTACCTCTTTTCAAATTTGATAATTATTACATTGAGAATTATTGTCATATACATTGAATAACAATGACAATTAAAGGTCTTGGACAGATATTCCTAACCATACCATGATCGTAACCGAATCAAAACATGAAAAAGAATATTCTTTGTATAAATTAATAGTAAACAAAGGTCATAAGAACTTTCCATCAACGAAGAACACCGTAGCAATGATCGGTCCTACAGATAATATCTGACGACTCGTACTTTGGTACGTTCCACGCATAATTGTTTCTGTAGTTTTTTTTTTAAATTCCGTCTGATATATTCATAGCATGTTCATAGTATATATATGGTGTAGTGGGCTGAGATCTTAAGGTTAAATTGTTTTTGTTTAATATTTAATGTCTTCTCTGACAATTTGTAATCCATCCATCCGTCCAAAATATGACGCTCGTAACATTTGTAATACAAATACTATATACTATCAATAGTCTTTGAAATCTTTACTAACATATCTAGGTTATCAGTATATATTGAATTGTTAAAAGAAAAGTCGAATTATATCACACGTTTATTAGTAAACTATCTAATTAACCGATTAATAATAATCTATCCAACACGTTTCTCTTTTTATGAAAAAAAGGTTTAAAATATATGTATTTATACTTTTTCTTAAATTTGCATTAATAACTTATTTTAGTTACTGTATATAAACGAAAGTTCTACACTTTATGCAAATGTTATATTTATTACGTGCTTATTAGTATTTCGTATGCACGCAGTTACAGCAAACTTTGTGCTTAACTGTTATAAGTACTTTGCTCTGAACTCTTAACGGACTACTAGTTAATGCTCGCATAGCTTAAAACCAACTATTTACTTGTATAAACTTATTTAATACTCTAATAGCGAGTAGTGTTTAATGAATTGATAGCTTGTATTCCTTTTCTAATACTAAGAAGAGACACTACTTGATTAACAGATAGTGAAAGTCGGATAGATTTCGAACATATCGATCAAATATTATTTCTGGTTTTTCCTAATAATTATATAATTCAATGAAGTATTAAAGACTAGCGGCATCGGCGGACATTATCCTGCCCTGATAATAAGAAAACAACCATGAAAAATATATCTAAACCGTCCTCATGAATCACTTTATCTACTGGTGAAAACCACATGAAAAGCTGTATGATAGTTTTTGAGTTTATCGCTAACGGACAGAGAGACGTGGCAGAGGAGTTTATTTTGTATCATGTAGCGATAATCGTTTCCAATGATTTCACTTACATTTCTTGGTTAGTACCGCTGACGTAGCGCAAACGGGTGTGTATTGGAACAATATAAAGCCATTTTTTCTGTAAAGAAAGTCAACTTGATGAACTTAATTAAAACTTAATTAAAGTGACGTGTAATGTATTCACGTAGTTCTATTTTAAGCTCTGTCCGTATACTTTATATTTGTTTTGTTTAATCCTAAATTTGTGGTTACAGTAGTTATTTCTCTTTAGTATGCCCATCCGTGACTTTTTACGTGTGTCTGTGTTATTTGGTTATTCGTTTCAAATTTTATATTAACATTGACGTCCGTTTATCATTATATATAGGCTCCCATCGAAAATCAGCGCTGCAGTACTACTTATAGTATCGCAGATTTTTGCTGAATGGGTTCGCCAATTGTTGGACATCTATTTTTCATTTTTAACATGTATTTTTTTTCTGTCTAATTAGTTTGTGTAATTTAATTTAATTGTATGGTTGTTCCAACAATAAAGTTTTACTTTCTTTCTTTCTTCCTTTTATGTGACATTCCTATTATCTCTCATTATCTAGTTATATTTGAAATCGAATAGTTGAAATTATGAGATCACAACCTAATCACACAGTTATGTTAACCCCAATTACATTCATTCAATAAATTGTTCCGGCGATTCACTCAATCGGAGAGAAAATATTACAAGCCTATTTCGTGATTACACTACTAAGAATATATAAAATTTTGATTACACAAAATAAGGCCGAGTATAAGAGGGTCTAATTTCAACCTCGTCGGTTTTTACAATAACCTCGCAAAAGTATCCAATATAATTTCAGACCCGGGATAAACAGTACGCTGATAATGAAATATCAACAAGGGCTCACTACATCCAACATTTTTTTTATTAACGTGCCGAGGCATCTTCTTCAAAGTTATGAAAATAATAAGATCTGACACTGAGAACACAAGGGAATAAATGCATAAGAACGTAGTAGCTGAAATTTACTAAGAAGTACAAAAGGTATATTATTATGTAAGTATTAAGTAGGCTATATGCAGGCTGAATATTTAGACAGTAGCAGTATTAATGGAGGATACTCTGCACTCGATTCTCCGACCGAAAATTGGTGGTTAATATTTGACTTAATTATCTAAAAAAAATATAAAAATTATACACAATCTACGCGTCTATGTTAAAGTACAGTGTCAATGACTGTTGGTGATTTCACTTTCACTTGAAAGGGAACGTGAGAACGTCAGGAGTAAAACAAAAGGGTTTATTGCCCGTTTTATTAACGAAAGTTATTAACTCAGGGTCGCCCATTGTAGCTTTCGACGCCGGTCATTGCACCTAGATTGTGTTTTTTTTTATATCATAGGAGGCAAACGAACAGGTGGGTAACCTGATGTTAAGTGACCACCGCCGTCCATGGACACTTGCAACACCAGGGGAGTCACAAGTGTGTTGCCACCCTGTGTTGGTGGGGAGGGAAGGGAAGGGGAAGGGGAAAGTGGAAGGGGAGGGAGGTGGTCTCCGACGCTCTCACTGACCGAACGAAACGCAACAATGCAAGCACTGTTACTTCACGTCGGTTTTCTGTGAAAGGGTGCTACTACCCCGGGCGAGCCGACCCATTCATGCTAAAACCAGTAATAGCTTCAGCGGGTTCTACCACCATTAAACCATGAACTATTAACCATGTTTATACTTTAGAAAGTCTTAGAACAAACTTAACTTAGGTTTCCTTGGTTGTTTATTAGTATTTGTTTTGATATTATTCTTTTATATGTTAAATGTGACCATGAAGTGTCATATCCTAGAATACTGCGAGCTTCCATAAAAAATAAAGACACTAAAATAACAAGATTTCTATAATTCCAGACGAATATACATATTATTATACATTATTATTAATGTATAATAATAAATAAGCGCTCCAGATGCAGTGCCGAATTTGGGAGAAACATTCGTGCGAGGAATATTTATTTATTAACAAGTAACCGATTTAAAAAAATGGGATTTATATGCGCGATTTATTCAGAAACTTCAATACAGATCTTTATGATCCATTTTTTTGGATACTACATAGATATATGAAAAAGGCTTGATGTTTCAATAGTAATTTATTATTTGAATAAAACTATAGACTTATACATTTAGTATCATAGTTGTGAAACATGTACCAAATCGATAATTAGGTAAATAGAATACAATTTAAGTATTTAGTTACCTTAGGGAAAATACGTTGCTCATCGTTTAAACAATAATAAGGGTACCTTATAGAAACTTTATAACTTATAGCTATAGGAAGTTTTGAACATATTTTATCATAATAATGGTAATACATAAAAGCATCAAACTTGATATGATTATAATTAAAAATTTAATACAAAATAATATTCACAACACAATTTTTGAAGTGAAACTTCTTTAGGCGCATTAGCGTAATTTTTTTAAAGATGTAACGTCACGCAGGTATGCAACGGAAGTGACGTCATTTGCAGTAAACGCAGATTAAATAAATAAAAAAACTTTTTATTCTTTTTTTTCTTTTTTCTTGTTTGTATTCATATAAACAAGACTTATAAATTAGTTCGCTCGTTCGTTCGTTAATCAAACTCGCACTTGACCGGCTTTTATAAGAAAGATTGGCAGCATTAACATGTAATCATTATTTATTACATAGTATAAAACAAAGTCCCCCACTGTGTCTGTCTGTCTGTCTGTTCACGATAAACTCAAAAACTACTGAACGAATTTTCATGCGGTTTTCACCAGAGGATAGAGTGATTCACGAGAAACGTTCTAGTATATAATTTGTTAAGGATCTTTTCATAATCAGTAAAGTCCATAGTCAATAAATGAGTAAAGGCCCGGTAGTATACTTATATATTACGTACATGGTAACAATATAAATGTATACTAAATGAATTGATTAGATTCTGAAAGACAAAAACATGCCCAGACCCCACTTAGAGTAGAAAAATAATATGAAGAAGATTATAGTTGAAAAGTCTCTGCCTTTTAAAAAGCAAATCGTCTGGAAGACTTTACGAAAAAATAATTTAACGAGCAATCTTTGGTAAAGTACATGTTTTCTTCTAATTTTTCTTGTTTTGGCTCCGCAGAAGCACTTGCCAGTGTTATTGTTTTGTTTCAATTGAGATTACATCATATTTTATACAATAAGTATCGTGTGAATAATTTCAATGTTCCAACAAGATAGAACTTTCCAGGGAGTTTTTGTGGCATCTCAGAAATCACGCACCGTGCTATTATTTTCCATTCACTTCACTTATTCACAATAAACAAACTATATACATAAAAAACCACAAATTTTACACAATACAGAGTCAAGTAACAAGATTATGAATAAAATATAAAATCCATTACAGGACAGACTAAAATCCCGCCAAAAACTCTACATGTTTTCAAATACAGGATAATTAAAAATGTAATGTTGCTAGCGTCACCTTGGGAACAGGGTTAAGGAAACCTTAAACATGTTGCAAGTGCCTTACCCTTCTGTCGGACCTCTGTAAGGATTAACCGTTTAACTGTCCATTTAATTCTGTCACCTCAAACAGAATATAACTGTTAAATCTGTTCTTTCTTTGCTGAGCAATGCCTTTTATATACAGATTACAATAAATATAATTTAAAAGTTTCCTTTTGTTACATGCTGGTTGTGTGTATTTTGATTAAGGTTCGTTTATAATAATATTGATGATATATGTGTTTATAGGAATAACCATCGAGTTAACTTTTATGAATAAAATTAATAAGTAAATCATTAAATATATTTTGTATAAGAAAAAATATAACATTGAACATGTATTTTTATTATTTGCCGCTATTTTTGCATTAATAGCTGGCAACATTGAAAAAAGAACATTTGAATGCTAAGAGTTTAGCGTTAGCAAAATCGAAGCATTATACAATACAACACACGTTTTAATTATTTAACAATATTTCAAATATAATGAAAGTTTGACGGCCGTATTTCGAAAATTGTGTATTATATTTTGTATGGTCGAAATAGTGTTTAACCTCTTCAACACTATTAGATTTCTTCTTATGGGGTTATTTGATCTCAAAGGTCTATGTCAAGAAGTCCACAACCACTCGTGCATTACAAAAGGAAATTAAACGCTGCATCAATGCCATTCAGCATCAATTATGCAAGAAAGATCATGAAAAATATCGACAAAAGAGTACGTATGTGCCAGGAAAGCCGTGGAGGCCATTTGCATTGTTCCCTAAAAACCCTATCCTATATACTTTATGATTCAATGAAACTACTATTTAATTCAAACCTTGTGTTAATTTTGGGACACCCTATATATATTTGGTTCAACAGCAATAGATTTTAATGCAGTGTAACTTGATATTTTGAATTCAGTTTACTATAACAATAGTGATTAACACTAAGTAGTAGAAACTCTAATATATATATATATATATATTTATGTCATAACTGGCGAACGAACTTGTGGTTCACCTGATTTTAAGTGATCACCACCGTCCATACTAACAACACCGGGGGAGTCGAAAGTGCGTTGTCAGCCTGTGTTTGAGAGAAAGGGAGCGAGGGAGGAAAGGAGAGGGGAAAGGAGGTGGGCCTCCGGCGCTCTCACTGACCGAACGAAACGCAACAATGCAAGCACTGTTACTTCACATCGGTTTTCTATGAGAGGGTGGTACTACCCCAGACAAGCCGACCCATTCATGCTGAAACCAATAATAGCTTCAGCGTGGGTCTACCACTCTTAATTCTAATAGAATAACTTATTACGAATAACTATTAATAAACAGTTTAAGACAACCGATATTAAAGAGGTCACGTACTGCACGTTTTTACAGGATAATTAATTTCCATAGATTACTTATATATATATTCGAACAGTGATATCCAATCTCTTGATTTATTACGACTACGCCAGCAATCGATAGGACGCGACGCAGCCAGCTTCCAATAATTTCTATAAAATACTCTATGCATTCACATATCGACTTTAACAATCCATATATAAAGAGCTAATTTGTAGTTTATAGTCAGTGTATGTATGTTGAAATTGTAACAAACAACTTGAATATAATATTCCTAATAAATTTTGATTCTAAATTGTAAACACTATTTTACTTATATTTTTACAAGATCTTAATGAATACATTATGGGGTAATATTCCCATGTTTATTGTGCGTGGATTGAAAGGATAACAAACATTAGACTTTTCTAGAACATTAAATCCACCGACGCTGTAAATAAACGGCACACGTTACAGTCTAAATGTTTCACTGTCGTCGCCGTGACCTCCCACTCTGAATAAATACGACCCAAATATCGACTGAATATTTTTTATTTGCACAACCCTATCAATTTCACAGTCCAGAGTTTGCTTGTGTGTTTTGAATATAACTCAGCAGACCCTTAAAAAATATCACGTATTTATAGTTGATATATTTATTGGTTTCTAATTCATATTACTATTTATACTAGTGGGCGCCCAGAGGTCGACATTCGACCATAGTTCATTGATTTTTTAAAGTTGGTTTTTTATTAGGATTCTTTTGTCAAAGGGTATTATTATGTTATAATATAATTGTAGAATGTAGAATGAAAAAGGGTAATTGGAACGTAAGAGTAAAATAATACATACAGTCGAGCATAGCAACCTCCTTCACAACCTTTTTTGAAGTCCTTTATTGACAGATGTCAAAATGTATTTTTTATTTACATGCGTGTATATGTTGTGTAAAATTGAAGCAGTAGTGTGAGTAATGCATATTTTAATTAATTTAATGTACTTCTAATGCATTTTATATAAAATAAATAACTTTCTGCACTTCTCCTCCATATAAACTTGAACTATGCCAAATTTCACGTTCATCCGTTCGCCCAACTCCGTTAAAAAGGGATACAAAATTTAGGTTTCACGTATTAATATATATGATAACTATCACTATACAAATAAAAATTGCATACATTGACACAATCATCCAATGATTTCAAATAAATTGTATTAATTATGGTATTTATAGTTATTACTAGCTGTGCCCGCGACTTTGTCTGCGTGGAACCTTATTTACATAACAGTGACTAATAAAGTCATCTAAATGTATTAGATATAATTACTATCAAATTTTCTGTCGAAGTTAAGTCGCGTCGTCGTTAAAAGTACAATAACTTTTAATAAACCGAACCGATTTCAATAAAAAAAAAACTAAATCTATATTATAATAAAACTGTAGCAGGGTCAAATCTGTACATTAAATATTTTTTGAAAATTTTGATGGGGGTATGCTTTGTTGTCGATATAGAAGCCAAAAATAACCTTTTTAAAATTTTTGTCTGTCTGTCTGTCTGTCTGTCTGTCTGTCCCTGTGAACGCGCATCACTCTGAAAGTACTGAACAGATTTTGACGAAACTTGGCACAGTGATAACTAATGTTACGAGATTACATTTAGGATATTTTTTTTCTCATAAAACGCAAGGGATTCTCCAGGATCTGCCTGTTTGTCTGTCCCTTTAAACACGTATTACTCTGAAAGTACTGAACCAATTTAGACGAAATTTGGCACAGTAATAACCAATATTACAAGGTTACATCTAGGATACTTTTTATCTCATAAAACACAAGGGATTCTCCAGGATAACGGACGAAAGTAAAAAAAATGTAGTTCATGATATTCTTGACGAATTTTGGTAAATTTTCTTTGTGATATATATAGCAGACAAGATTAGCTAAAAAATCATTCAGTGTTTAATTTATCATTATTTATTTTATGAATATATTTTAACGTTTAAATTACAATTTAACTCTATCAACTTGATATTTTATAATGTAAACTATACTGAGCGTATAGTAAACGCCTACAAAAAAGGGAAAGAAACTACGTTCCAACTGGAGGTCCATGGACCTCTCAAGCTTTTTTTACATTACTGCCAATATACGTAGGTTAGTTTTTATTTTAATTGAACCCGGTAGATGATGTTACGAACGGGTTGTAGGGCTTGCATTAGTGCGTTTCGTTCGATTAGTGAGAGCACCGGAGAGGCCCACCTCTCTTCCCCTTCCTCCTCTCCCCTTCCGCTTCCTCCCCCTCCAACACAGGTTGGCAAGGCACTTACGACTCTCCTGGTGTTGCAAGTGTCTATGGACGGTAGTTATTACTTAACACCAGGTGACCCACCTGTCCGTTTGCCTCCTATGACATAAAAAAATACATTATATTTTTAATTTACCCTTTTTTATGTTGAAATAAAATAATATTAAAAAAAAAGTGTGTGTGTGTGTGTACTTATGTACACGCATTAGAAGTTATACTTCTTTGGCGTAACAAGTAAAAATCTTTTCAAAAATTTTATCTTGCGCCTTATTCTACGTTTGTAGAAAAAACGACACTAACAATAAAAAAAAGGTATTTAATACAATGAAAGTTTTAATATAAAGAAATACAAACAACAAATACAAAGAAACAAAATGTTGACTATAGCTAACTTCAGGGTGTCGGTTTTTCGTGACGGTGTGTGCGCGCAACGTAAAAATTTACTCTCATCATTTTTTTGTTACGGTGTGCGCGTTCATCGTAAAAATTTACTCTCATCATTTTTTTGTTACGGTGTGCGCGTTCATCGTAAAAATTTACTCTCATCATTTTTTTGTTACGGTGTGCGCGTTCATCGTAAAAATTTACTCTCATCATTTTTTTGTTACGGTGTGCGCGTTCATCGTAAAAATTTACTCTCATCATTTTTCCCTAACGCGCCAAAAGAAATATAACTTCAATAAAATTACAGATATCTTAACATGGTTTGAACATACTTCTTTATTTACAAAAAATTGCATCGGGCACATTATTGTTAATATCAAAAATGTCTGGCAATAATAAATTCACGTTTTAGTAGCGTTTAAAAGTTAGTGAAAAACAAAACATTCTAAAATTATATAAAGTTCAATATTTTTGCCTGTAAAGGTTTACCGGCAGCCAATTCGCTGTCGAAACCGTTGCCTAGCTCTTAGACAAATAGTCACAGGCAAGTGACAGATGACACATGTTGCTCATATCTTTTTAATATTTATGTTTTTCTTTTATACAATGTAGTGTGAAAAAGTTTTAATACAAGTTGAAAATAGTTATTATGTCATTCAGTGTTTAATTTATCATTATTTATTTTATGAATATATTTTAACGTTTAAATTACAATTTAACTCTATCAACTTGATATTTTATAATGTAAACTGTACTGAGCGTATAGTAAACGCCTACAAAAAAGGGAAAGGAACTACGTTCCAACTGGAGGTCCATGGACCTCTTAAGCTTTTTTTACATTACTGCCAATATACGTAGGTTAGTTTTTATTTTAATTGATCCCGGTAGATGATGTTACGAACGGGTTGTAGGCTTATTGGGACAGAAGTTACTGGGACAACGTACTGGGAAGACATTTATCGGCAATATATGTAGGTTATTTTTTTGTCTTAATTGGACCCGGTAGGTGATGCTGCGAATGGGTTCTAAGCTTATTTTAAAATATTTCTCACATACCAACTGGGTATATGTTTGAATGAGTCCCTGGATAGTTGGGATTCACAATTTGAAACAGTAGGTATCGCTGCAATCGGGTTTTGAGATTTATTTCGATTTTTCGCGTTTAAAAGTACAATCGAAACCGGTAATAACCGATTTGGTGCAGACGAAGTCGCACGGGTCAGCTAGTGTTATTCTAAAATATTCTTTATGATTTTCTTAAAGAGGTTTTATCGTGAACGCAGTGTTAGAGCAATAATGTGTGTTCATACATACAGACATACAGATAGACAAACAGACAGACATTTCTAAAAATGATTGAAATGAATTATTACTTATTCCTAGACACCTGAAACTATTTTTTTTACAAAAATCAAAAAAGTACCTACTCCTTAAAGTTTTTTCATTTTTTTGGCATCTTATCTTTTAGATCATTACTGCCATTGTCGAGTAGTTAATAGTATTACAAGTTCTTCTTCCATTCCATATTTGGCAACCAGTCTTCTAGTAGACTATTATTGCAATTGTCAAAAGAGTATCGATATTACAAGTTTCTTGATATAATTTCAATGAACTAACAAGATGGCGGCCATCTTCTTAGAACTTTCCGTGGAGTTTTTGTGGCATCTCAGAATTCATGTTCCGTGGTATTATTTTCCATTCACTTCACGTATGCACAATAAACAAACCATATTACATAAAACACCGCCAATTTTACACAATATAGAGTCAAGTAACACAAGATTATGAATAAAATATAAAATCCACAACATGACAGACCAAAATCCCGACAAAAACTCCAACGTTCAATTTACATTCTTATTATATGTGTAGATAAAAGGCCGGCAACGCACTTGTGACTCTTCTGGTGTTGCTAGTGTCTATGGACGGCGGTGATCACTTACCATCGGGCGACCCGTCTGTTCGTTTGCCTATAATATAAAAAAAAATGTGTAGATTTTTTTTTTTATGTCAAAAGGTCGCAAACGAACAGATGGGTCACCTGATGTTAAGTGATCACCACCGTCCATAGACACTAGCAACACCAGGGGAGTCGCAAGTGCGTTGCCAGCCTGTGTATGGGGGAAAGATAGGGAAAGGGGAAGGGAAAGGAGGAAAGGAGGTGGGCCTCCGGCGCTCTCACTGACCGAACGAAACGCAACAATGCAAGCACTGTTACTTCACGTCGGTGTTCTGTGAGATGGTGGTACTACCCCGGACGAACCGACCCATTCATGCTGAAACCAGTAATAGCTACAGCGTGGCTCTACCACCTACTAAGACGAAACAAGATGAAACGAAGACGGCTTAGTTTATAGTGTTCAGACACCGGTTCGATTTCCTACAACTGTGTTGGAGCTTGCAGTGAAGGAAAACCTCCTGATGAATCCATAACAGCGTGGTGGTAGATCTTTTTCCATGTCAGCCTGGCTAACTACTACGCTCAGATTGTAAATCTATCGCCAAGTACCAATTGGTGTATTACAGTAACTGCACTTGAGATCCAGTCTCCGCCCGGGTTTAGCTTGTTTATCATCTTAAGCCATTTGTGTAGGTGGTAGAGCCAAGCTGAAGCAATATACTGGTTTCAGCATGAATGGGTCGGCTCGACCGGGGTAGTACCACCCTCTCAGAGAAAACCGACGTGAAGTAACAGTGCTTGCATTGTTGCGTTTCGTTCGGTCAGTGAGAGCGCCGGAGACCTACCTACTCTCCCCTTCCCCTTCCTTCTTCTCTTGCTCTCACAACGCACTTACGACTCCCCTGGTGTTGCAAGTGTCTATCGACGGTGGTGATCACTTAACATCAGGTGACCAATCTGTTAGTTTGCCTCCTATAATATAAAAAAAAAACGTCTTTTAATATTAGATAACGCGATAATCTATAGTTTAAAAAAAGCTGTACAAATACCCCAAACTAGCTCACAATACTTTTGAAATGAATAAAACAAATACATATTTTAACCTGACAGACGATCTTTCTCCTATAATTATAACCTACAATGCTACAAAGCATTACGAACAAAATATGATATTAATAATAACTCGTAAGCGCTATTACCCGGACTCGAGAGTTTTATTAAAATAATAAATCTAGCGTCAAATGCATCCGCTCTCTGCCAGAAAGGCTGAATAAATATGTACTATTGTATTTTATAAACGTTTATTACCCCACACGTCTCGAGTAGGGAGATGTTACATAAATATAAAGTATAAGTCATACCATAATATGTACCAATATTTTCTTAAAAAACTTTAAGAGTGAAAAAATTATGAAAAGATATTACATATATCAAAATCTAGCTAAAAATCCATTTTTAGTTTAACTTATAACTTAGTAATAACATATAAATTTGATAACAATGACAATTAATTTCTTTAATAAAAACAAATATTGGCGTTAGCTTTAAATTTTGTGACAATAAGCCCTTAAGAACTTCATTATAATTTTATTCAAGAGAGCTTAATAGCCAAAACGAAAACGGCAACAGTTCATCTTTACTTTTTGTCGGATGGAATATATTTATTATAAAAAGAATTTATGAAAACTTTTCTGTATAATCGGATTTGTAATGTTGCGTTAAAGTACCTAACAAAAGCGAATGCTTTTATTAAACAGTAACTAAATCATAAACTGTTTTGTTAAAAAAAAATAGGCTCAACAAGCAAATATTCTTATACAACTATATATTATGTGTTGATATACTGACAGCAGCAGAAAAGTAAACTACGGAATCATAATACTGAAAAATTATGACTAAGAGAATGATCAATTATAAAAAATGACATTATAAAATAACCATGAAATAATACTGATAATAAATGGCAGACACAATAATCTATTCATGTATTTAATCGCGCCCTAAAATGTGCGAAACCTTTTTCAATGAAAACTTAAGTATTTGAAGTAAGTAAGTTAATCATTAACTAAAGCATATTATAATAAGTGCTACACAGGATGTTTGGAATAAAGAAATAAACATTCATATTACAAGTATGTGACTTTATTACTATGTGAATATTAGTCTGGAATCGAGATAAATATTTGACCAATTACTATTCGAACAATTCAAATAACTAAAACATTTTAATTATTTACACACAAAATATAAATATACACTTTGAATCCTAATATAATGCGTATAATTTTATTAGACTGATTTTTAAGCTTCCTAAACATCGTAATTTTGATATTAAACGCGAGATGAAAAAAATGTTTTCTATTCAATATAACACGTGTCGTAAGACGATAAAGTTCGCTTTCTAGTAAATCGTTCTTGTAGAAATTTCTCATTAAATACGCAATTGTTAAAATATATGAATTTTTATTCATTTGTTTAACGAAACTGTTTATAATTCATAGAGTAGAAATATGATTTTTTGTGGAATTAAAAAAAGAACATGATTGACTAAAAAATGGAAGAAAACTCCTCATCATGTCAATAAAAAGTTAGCAACCAATTTAATATGTTTATCTGTATTTAAATTATCTAATTAATATAACAAATTAGCTCGAAATAAATTGAAATTCTATATAAGGTCGGCTGAGTTGCTTTTTGAAGAAAATAAAATTGTTTACTCACAACTTGGCTACCAAGGTACAACCCTGCCTAGATTAGAAGTCGTTGCGAAGATATGTATAAAATGTAAATAGAACATATTTTTTATTTTGAATAAACCGTTCTGTAATTCTACATCTGAATGCGTCCTTTACGGTTATTCTGATACCGTTATACTGTTCGTTATCTATACAGTTACCGTCTGTATGCGTAATTTATCATTTATTTTGTAATATATTATTAACGACACAGCTGGTACCTACACACGCCAAAGCTTTTCGTGAGGACAAAATTTACCAAAGTAAATTAAATGTACATACTCGTGTATGTAACAAAGGCTTCAATGTTTCCAGTCTTGGTAATAATTAACTATTTCTCGTTAAACATAAATTATGAATATAATTAATTTTGTTATAGGGTCTTGGAGATAAAAATATGATTTACTGTTTATTAATGTTTTCGGTAGTGCAAATGGATTCATAAGAATATATGTTAACCCAAAAATGTTATATATCCTAAATAATGTTTTCTAATATAATAAATATACCTTTTTTACACAGGGAGATCCCTAACAGATACCCATCCTATTGGGCAGTTGAGGACGGGTTATGTCCGATTCGCACGGACTAAAACCTCATGGTGCATTCATACAACTTTTAGGCGGAGAACACGGACTGCCGACTAACCCTACGTCTGCTCCCCCGACATGTGTAAGCCCTCCAAGAGGCCCTGACTGTTGTCTGAGGGGTCAAAGATCGTAGATCCCTTAAAGGGAGAGCGGGTGTGAAATCCCCCTAACCAACTGTGGCAGTTGCATTCGCACAATGCGTCTCCAACACATGGGCCTGTACAGTTTAAACTTCCAGAGCGACGGACAACCCCGTGTTCATCGCCCCCAGGCCCAATCTACGACGGCCGGAGGTCATCACTGATAGTATGATGGTTCGTCGGCCACAGCGGAGCGCCTAGCATGACTACCTCGCAATAAAAGGCGACAGAGAGCCACCCTGCCTCACTCTCGAACATTTTACTAAACACGATCGGGAGTGAGAGATCCGGGCCATTGGCCGCAACCAGCTTGCGGCGTGGCACGTCCCAGGCGGTGCATTCGCTCATCGTGTGCTGTGCGGAATCATCCACGCAGCCACAGTGATGGCACCCTGGAGTCGGTTCCCGGCCAATACAACACAGGTAGCGCCCGAAGCAGTCGTCATGACTGGTCGAACAGCCTCGATTGTTACCACAACCCAGCTGGGTTGCTCAAGTCGTCGAGACTACTCTTCCACCACTAGGACCTGTTGGAGCTGCGACCTCAACGTCTCAAATAATAAATATACCTCAAGTAATAGAAATACGGTAAATGCATATTTTATATACAGAAATATTATTTCCTTTTTTTACTCCTTCAATTAATGATGAACAATTATACCAATACAAAATACACATCAAATCAATACGTATGTTATAAAAATACATTTTAAACGTTTTATTGCACCCTGCATCAACTGAACTCCCACGTTTAGACGACGCGACGAGAACGTTGAGTTCAATTTGCTTTATTTGCTAATTAGTAAAGTTCCCCTTTGACGTTGCAAGATTCAACGATGCAGCGTTGCCCTATATGTATGTAGAAACAGCTTTTCATGTTAATTATTACGTAAGCGTAAACGCATGCTTTCATTGCACTATGATGCAGTACGATTTAATAAAGGATATACAATACATTTAGTACATCTCAGTTTTAATATTTATACTATTAGGTACGTTTAATTTTTCGTATCCAAAAGCAATAGACATGTTAACATCAACAAAACAAATACTTTCGTGCATAGGCAACTGCATCATAGTAACTAGCTGCGAGACAATAACTGTAGATTATTCTGCCATAATAACACATTGTTTTTTTATCCAAATTGACTCATGCTGTTGGCCTGATGGATCTTCACAATTTTACCGGACTTATAGAGCGAGCGGTTATGGCGCTCAGCGGATTGGCAACACGGTCAAGGGTGCCAAGTGGCCGAACCTTGGTTTGGATGATATGTTAAATTGGATACAATGTTAAAATTTAGCCTCAAGCATCGGACTGTACATCTACCAATGAAAAAAATTTAGAGTCAGAGCAATGATTCCATTAATACTTTTTATCACCACATTCACAAGCTTTACGTTTTTATAATAGCGCAAGGGAAGTTGATTGGCAGACGTTAATACAGTAAGAACAGCAGATCATAAAAAAAAACATGAATACAAGAAAATATGGAGGGGTGCTGAGGGACTGAAAGTTTGGGATTATTTAATAATTCTTATGTGAGAAATTAAAACAATAAAAGAACATACTAAACAACAGATTTGTTAAACAATAATAAACACATCGGACCTCTATATTTAATACGCGTTATATAATGTGACAATATATAGTAAATCAAATCAAGCACAGTAGTGTACACTTTTGTAAGAAATGAACATTCGTATATAAAACTAATTTATAAGCATTGTTGGAATTATATTTTTAAATAAATATTATATCAACTGATTTCTCTGTACGGTATTTTTTTATTACTCCAGTCACTGTTAATTATCTTAGTAATATAATGACGCCGCAATAAGTATTAGCTGTTCGGCGTTCCTGCATATAACGGACAGTGGCAAGTTTGCTTTTAATCTTTCAATCGTGATATAATAATAATTGCAAATAAATGTAATATCAACATCACGAAGTACTATAATGTTTTAGCGTTAATTGATCTATGTCCAATAAATCTCGGCCTTCGTTCGTGAATTTTCAATTATCCGAACCTACTCCTCCCCTAGGATAAGTAGGTTCTTCGTCTAGATATAAATCATCTGCCATTCGGATTCTATCTGTTATTAAAATGTTTTTTTTTTATTTCTTTTTGTACTAAATGGTATAAATATATTAAAATATAAAGAATTACCTTTATAAAAGAACATGGCACATATGAACAACTTTAACTGTGTAAAAATAACGATTATTGATGCGCCAGTAACATTTTAAAGTAAATATGCTGTGACATGAATGATATTTTACAATAAATACCTGTCATGCGTAATTAATTGGATGAACGATTTAACAATTAATGGAACATTTTATGCATTGAGGAACAGATTAAAATATAGTAGCTATTCAACATTTCCCATAATTACTACGTAAATCTTGACATACAATTAAATTATAGATAGATACACGCTAATCTATGTATATGGATACAATTAAATTGTCTGTTGTCTGTCCGGGCTAATTTACGAAAAGACTAAAGCAATTTTGACAAGACAATTACTGGCAGATAGCAGTATTGTCTAGACTACATATACATAAATTACAAAGAGATTTGTACGGGTTAAGTAGGACTAAAAATAAAATAGTCCACCATGAATCCACACATACATATAGTTTTCATGAAACAAGAAATCCGTTTCTACCACAGCAATATCGCGAGTACCAATTAGTATCTGTATATAGAAGAATAACTGACTGGACTGACATATCAACACATAGCCTAATCTACCGGGAGTAAGACCATGAAATTTTGCATAAGGGTTTCTTTTATACTGTAGGTGAGCACCAAGATTTTTAGAAATACAATCTCTAAGGTAGTGAAAGGTAGGGTTAAAGTTTATATGAAAATTCGTTATTTTTTCCGTCAGTTAATCTTTTGAACATGTATGTGTATCATCATCTTCTTACCCACTTACTCTATCCCACCTAAGTAGGGTCGGCACAACATGTTTTCCTTTTCCACTCTTGCCTATCACATGTCATCTCAGTATTCACACATTTTACACACATCATTTTTCACACAATCCATCCATACCTTTTTCCGTCTTCCTCTACTCTTATATCCATCGACCGTCATACTCAAAGCTTTTCTAGTTACATGGTTTTCATCTCTTCTCGTGACATGCCCAAACCATGCTAACCTATTACTGAATATGTTTGTGTATATAGATATAAAATAGGAGTTGAAGTTGTTGAAGCGACGATAGCCCAGTTGATAGCGTGTTCGAATCCTCGTAAATGAGTAGCAGCGTCCGGTGAAGGAAGACATCGCGATAGAACTACAGCATGGTGGCAGGTCTTTTTACGAGTCCGCTGGTCTAGCTACCACCCTAAAATTGAAAATCTGTCGCCTATTACCTGTTGGTGTGTTGCGACAGCTGCACTTGGTTGTAGCTAGAGTCGAATTTGAGGTAGGGCATTGGTTACAGGTAGGGCGGAAGTAAAAAAATTATCATAATTGTTCTTCCCTCGAATATCACAAACCGTGGTATGTACGAAAAGGTTTAGATACCTATCGCTACAATTTTTTTTATCTCAAACTATGAACAAACAATTTAATTATAATAATTTATCTTAGTTCTTGGTATTTTTAAGGTAGGGCATTGTGATTTCAAGGTAGGGCATTGTCCCACAATGACCCCCGCTGGCTACTGTCCCATCTAGGTTTACCGTCTTAGACTATGTCGTCATTTAATATCAGTTGAGGTTGTGGTCAAACAATAAAACCTATAAACTATTTTAAAAAAAGTTAACAACTTAATAAATAGTTAAAAAATTACTGCATGGAAAACGTGTGCGGAGACGCGGGAAATTGCTAGTAAAATATACCCTATTTTTTATATTATAGGGAGCAAGCGAACAGACGGTTCACCTGATGGTAACTGATCACTGCCGTCCGTAGACAAGTAGGGAGTCGCAAGTGCGTTGCCGGCCTGTGTTTGAAGGAGGGGGAATGGGGGTAAGGAGGTAAGGGGGTGGGTACCCGGCGCTCTCACTCACCAAAAGAAACGCAACAGTGCAAGCACTGTTACTTCACATCGGTTTTCTGTGAGAAGGTGGTACTACCCCGGACGAGCCGACCCATTCATGCTGAAACCAATAGTAGCTTCAGCGTGGCTCTACCACCTTCAGGCATATATATTAGTCATTATTTGTAAACTTTTCCTATCTTTAAACATTAGACAGATACAGTTAATTGTTGTAAATTTGAAGCATATTTGGCTTAGATGTTACTAAAATTATTTATAGCTAACAATATCTATTTATGTTCTATACATGTGACTCGGTAAATCTTATAAGAGAAAGGGTCCTTCCTTTCGAGGAGGCAATTTAATATCTGTTCAAGGCAAATGTAATGTAATAACTCCGTAAATATGGAGGAACAATAGAAGGTAAATTAGTTTTTGGGGAACAGAAACTCAATTGTCAATAAGGATTGCCGTGCTTCATCTGCGATACGGGGATTTATTTTACTAAAACTTGATAGCGGCCGGGACGATTTATTTTGTATCGGTTTGTGTTATTTTATTATTCACTGCGCAGTAGGACTATCCACTATCCGATACTCCGAGCGGTCACACGCGTCTCGCATTTTTCAAAGTTCGTTTTAGAATACAAATTCATCGGTCTAATACTTTATGAAACAATATCAATATCTAAACTTTAGTTTGTATTTCTATAATATACTTTTAAAATTGTATTACTCAAAATAAAGTTACTGAATAAAAAATAGTAATTTAACAAAATATATCCACCGTTTCGCTTAAATTCTGCCTACAAGTACAGCTATTACAGACAAATAAAAACTTATTTAGAACTGTCAACCTCCCGCACAATTGATTTTTAATTCAATAATATATTCGAGTAGCTGCTACATGCTACTTTAGTCGCGTGAAATTGAGCAAAAAAAATGTTCCGCGTAAAAGTTCGCGTTAGGTGCGCGCGGTCCTGTCACTGCTTCTCTAGTATATTGCAATCGAGTGGAACCTTATTTTTTAAATTACTCTTTATAGCATGAGCTATCTGTTAGTGAGATCTTATCAAAATCGGTTATATTATGTTATGTTGTGTTATGTTATGTATGTTTATGTATTATTATGAATAAACATTTCAATTTTATTTATATTATACGTTATTTGCAATATAACTTACGCGTATAAATTATTAGTGTTTTAAAAACCGTATGTAGATAGTTCACTCTGCGTAACTTTATGTCAATAATTAATACTTATTATATCTATACTAATATATAAAGCTGAAGAGTTTGTTTGTTTGGTTGAACGCGATGATCTCAGGAACTACCAGTCCGATTTGAGAAAATCCTTCGGTTTTATATAGCTCATTTATCCAGGAAGGCTATATATATACCTGGAACTTCAACCTACTATATAGCAAACTCAGTTAGTTTGATAGTTTGTTGTTGATGATAAATCTCATCCCATTCGATATACTATTTGTATTCATATATCTAATGTACACGTTACATGTTACAGTTGGCGTGCGTGTCGTAGTTACAAATGTTTTTAAAAAAGCTTTTCTGTAATGTACACAAAATTACTGTTTTACATTTTACAATTTTACATTTCTTTAATATTTTTTTTAAAAAGCGCGTGCGGAACCGCGTTTAACAGCTAGTTTCAGTATTCATGTTTTGTTATATTGTGTTTGTTATTTTTATATGTTAGAATATCAATCCGATAACCGCAAGTTCGAAGCCCGGAATATGCCAACAATTTCTTCGAATTTAACGTATCTACATATACTCTATTTTACATTGAAAACACTAGCGATAGAAAAATTAAGGAAAACATAGGAAACTTAAACCTAGGAAATGTTCTTATAGTACTAATGTATGTGTGGAAAACATAGAAGTGTGGATTTCTCAAAGTTTGAAATCGCCATGACGTCGTGGGCTGGCACGGTGATTATGTGCATACCTTCCTTTGGGAAGAAGCCTATGGCTCTGCAGTGGGTCTCTCTTACTGGTTTACGATTAGGTTCTGTTTCATATTTCATACATATAAATAAACAGAAATGATTTTGTGAAATCTGTCACATTTTTTTAAAATGATACTAGTCCAATGTTCTGTAGTAAAATATCCATATACTTATATTTGTTAAGGTGGTAGTTTCCTGCGTTGCACTTTTGCCTGTTGCCTCGCTAAAACCATCGATATTCTCGATGTTAGTGAATAGTTTAATACAGAGTAAAGTTTGCATAAGTTCGTACTTGAGTTTACCTTGTCTCTCATAATATAATATGGGATGTGCGATTATGACCCCAACTAATTTCGAGTTTCAAAACTTCATTACACGCTCCGCTAGAGATTCAAGGTGATAAAATTAAAACAAAGACTTGTGTTAGTTTTACCTCGGGGGCAATATAATAATGTGTTAGATCGGTGTTAGAACTGAAATAGCTCGGGCTAGCAAAAACACATTTTTAAAGTTTTAATACAATCACCAAAGATTACTTTTTAAACCTGTAGTTTTCGAGACAATGGGTATTTTAACCTGACGAAAAATTAAAATAACAGAATGCATAATATCAGTGCATCTTAGAGCTACTAGAAACTAATCGCGACTTCGTCTATATTTATGTCTTTAAGAGTATTATGTTTGGGCGGACCTATTCTTTTATTTAAATATGGTAGCCTAAATTACTCCATATAATGTCTCCTATCTGCCATTGAAAGTCAGGTCAAAACCAATCCAACCATTTCAGAGATTAGCTGGAACATACAAACGGACAACAAGTTTAAATATTGCTTTTTTTATTTGGAGGTGGTTGGTAGAGCCACGCTGAAACTATTACTGGGTTCAGCATGAATGGGTCGGCTCGCCTGGAGTAGTACCACCCTCGCACAGAAAACCGACGTGAAATAACAGTGCTTGCATTGTTGCGTTTCGTTCGGTCAGTGAGAGCGCCGGATGTCCACATCTCCTTCCCTTACTCCCCATCTCCCCCAAAACAGGTTGGCAACGCACTTGCGACTCCCTTGATGTTGCAAGTGTCTATGGACGGTGGTGATCACTTAACATCAGGTGACTCACCTGTCCGTTTGCCTCCTATGATATAAAAAAAAGTGTTCTTAAATATACTTAAATATAACAGATACTCCAATTTTGTTTATTTATATAGATTACATATAGAAATTAATTTTGAACCGACAAAAAAATGTTCCTAATTCCGTTGCATTTTTTTCTATTTTTTACCCAAAAACTTCTTCATTCACAAACTAATTTAGAAAATGTTTTTTATTGGAATGAAGATATTTTGAATTAAGATATTTGGAAGGGGTTTTAAAATATTTAGCATTGAACCTTGGATTCTACGGAACTATGGTCAAGAACTTTATGATGCATATTTGACATAGGTTTTGTTTTTTTTTTTTTTTTTATAGTATTTCAAACATAGGCGATTTGTACTATCTCCTGTAATTGTAACTCTTCATTAATTACAATGGACTACTTTTTCACAGCATCATGATTTGATCTAAGCATAAATATAACTTTACCTTTTAACACCGTAGCTTCAACTGTGAACCAGCTTAGCATCCAAATAGTCCAAGTTAAACCGATTTAACTGAACTTGTTTAGATTTAGACCGTATCAGTACGATTGCCGAATTTAACGGAAACACTTTAGACACCAACTGTTGTACCATTACTTTGTCAATAAAAGAAAACAGTATATATCCCTTATCGTAAAGATGAAATTTTTGTCTCGAAATTTCGATATTTCATTAAAATTAAAGATATAATAGAAAAAAACGTATGTCTGTAGTTATGTACGCACGAAAGAAGAAGAATATTTTTATTTAATTACCAAAGCATAGTAGTATAATAATTTAAAGAAATTACACTTTATTAACATAATAAAATCATAAAAAGTGTGTGTGTGTGTAGTTATGTACACGCCTTAGAAGTTATACTTCTTTGGCGTAACAAGATGAAAATCTTTTCAAAAATTTTATCTTTCGCCTTATTCTACGTTTGTAGAAAAAACAACATTAACAATAGAAAAAGTTGACTATAACTAACTTCAGGGTGTCGGTTTTTCGTGACGGTGTGCGCGCGCATCGTAAAAATTTACTCTCGTCATTTTTCCCTAACGCGTCAAAAGATGTATAACTTTATAATAAAATAATAACAATTATATTTATAATAAAAATTACACTTTATTGACATAATAAAGTCATAAAATAATTGACAACAATTAGAAACAGCATTAACCACGGAGTTACCAAGCATCGGTTAAGTTATACCGTAGCTAAACTCCTTCTCTCATAAAACAGTAGAGTTAGAATGTTACCAAAGTTTTCATAGCCTCCAGGCTACGGGCCTGAAGTTACTTGTTTTCAATCTACATTTAATTATACGACAATACAATGATATGTTCTGTACGAAGTTTTATTAAATATTTAATTTTTATACGCGTAATGCCTGTGCAGGCGACTTTTCGCATGTTTTTATGCAGTAATTATTATTATAGTTTTACTAGATGTCACCCGGGGCTCTGCACGCGTTTTTTTTTTTAATGTATTAAAGACATGTAAAATTGTAAGTAGGTGTGTACATTACAGAAATGCTTTTTTAAAAACATTTGTAACTACGACACGCACGGCCTCTTCTGTAACATGTAACGTGTACATTAGATATGTGAATACGAATAGTATATCGAATGGGATGGGATGGGATATCATCAGCAACATACCTGGAACTTTAACCTACTATATACCACCCTCAGTGCTCACTAACACTATATAAGAAAGTAATGGAAATTTTAAACTGTACATTATCGAACAATATGTGTTATTTTTTTTATTATATAGATATAACATGCCCATATTGTCGATTATAATTATGTTATTCTTATACGTTGCTATAATCACTGAGTTATGTAGATGCAAACGCGGTAAATAAAACAAAATGGCCGCCAAATTAATAAAAATCATAATATAATTCAAATTACATACGTTTTTTCTTGAAATCCAGTAAAGTGCAGGTCTCACACGCTTGTTTACAGGAAACAAATTATTTTTGATCAATTTCACACGAACCAATGCACAGGTAAATCGTTACATAGTGTAAAACAAAGTTCTCTGGTCTGTCTGTTTATTTGTTCGCGACAAAGTCAAAAACTACAAAACGGATTTTCATGCCGTTTTCACCAGTAGGTACAACGGTTCATAGGGATGGTTTATGTATAATTTGTCAAGGTTTTCTTTTTATTATCAGGGCGAGACAACGTCTGCCGAGCCCGCCAACGTAAAATAAAATAGCTCATTAGTTAGTTATCTGCCAGTGAAAGTCCCGTGAAAATCAGTTCAAGCATTTCGGATATTCCACTGCGGCTGAAGGCGAATAAAAAACCTAAATTTTTTTTATGAGGTCTGCAATCTACCAGTGAACACCCCAAAAAAAGCGGTGCAACCTTTTTGGAAATGGCAATGTGGACGAAGCCGCCGACAATTTAAATAGAATATGTCAACCGTTATAATTTCGGCTATCTGCCAGTAATATTCCCGTTAAAATAGGTCCAGCCGTTTTGGAGATTACCCGGAACAAACGTACAAACACACAAAATATAATAATATAAAAATATCGACCGAATACAAAAACATTTTTTTTTTGTTACTTGTAGCTATATCCATTCACATCAACAAAAAGTTATTATTTATTTTTACATACACATACTTTACTTTGATAATACGTAATAGATTACAGATATAAATTGGAAAGAAAACTAACGTAGAATAAACTTTTTGAATAGGAACACAAAATATTTTTTGAAAATGTTTGCGATAGAAAGTTACCACGTAAAAATGTTTTCTTTTGCGGTTTTTTAAAGTATTATTGTGACGTTATACATTAGGTGTAAAAGATTTAATTAAAACCGACTTTTATGCGAAAGGTTTAGTATATATTATCTATCAAGGTTCTTTTTTTATAATCATGGCGGGATAACGTCCGCCGGACCCGCTAGTTTACCATAGAATATTTGAATAAAATTTAATGAATATTAAAAAATGTTAATATTGAGTTCATACTGTATATACATATCTGCTGCTATACAATTCAAGTTTTAAATCCAAATAATGTTGACAAATAATAATTATGGGCAATTTCCTCAACTGATATTACGAAAGAACTGTGAAAAATATTTGATATAAGAATGCAGTGAGTTTCTTATAACAAATGCAAAATTAAACGGAGAAAAAGCAGAAGAACCTTAGTTAAAACCGGAAAGCTAATAAGAGGAAAGGGAAAAGTTAAAAATGAAGTTTTCTTTATCAGAGAATATTTTCCTTATGAAAACCTCGAGACAGTTCACATTGCACTGGTTTATTTAGCTCACTACTAAATTAACGAGTTAGCTCTTTATCTAGTAAAGTATTCAACTTCATTTTTAATTATTTAAACTTATTTATTTGTGTGAATATACTTAGTTAATTATTAAGAAGTTCCCTGTGGCTTTACTTCGTCATTGTTTACTCGTAGGAATTCACTGTATTCAGACTTTTGACACTTAATTTTAATAATAACATTAATAAATATAACGATAGTTATTTTAAACAATGTGTTATTTAAAAGAAAAGTTAAATTTTAGTTCACACCGCACTAAAGGAACCGATTATAATCGATTGAAAAAAAAATCTTTAAAATGTATAAAACTAAACACAGTTTAACCATACTCACAAAAACGTAATTCGAATAATTATTTAGTTTTCCGTCTCCTATATTTAACAAACTTATACCCGCGACTTCTCTCTGCGTGGCTTATTATCTAGACAATATATTTTATGTACAAAGGAAAACATATAAACCCCACGCCGATTGTTCGACTTCTCCAGGGCAAGAACAGACGTCGATGAAGGCGTAGCACTTATAAAAACCGTAGATTCTTAAAACTGTAATAACTTTATAATTAATGAAGCTACCGTGATAATCTTTTTTGTAGGATAAGGACTAAGTTTTTTAGAAGTAAAAATAAACTATTTTGATCGAAATCTATTTTGTAATTTTTCAGTGATACGCCCACAATTGCAGATCTTTGTTATCGTATTCATGTTTTTTTATATATCATAGGAGTCAAACGAACAAGTGTGTCACCTGACGTTGAGTGATCACCATCGTCCATAGACACTTACAACACCAGGGAAGTCGCAAGTGCGTTGCTAGTCTGCGTTTGGGGAGAGGGGAGATGGGTATCTCTCTCACTGACCGAACTTTTATACTGGATCTAGTAAATAGATTTAAAAAAAAACTGTAAACATTGAAACGACTTTAATAAAAATATCATAGAAAAATAAATGGACCGGCGCGAATGATGAACGGAGACTGACTGACTGGGTGTGTGTAATGGGTGATCAGGAAAGCTGACATGGAAGTAGGGAGGAACGGAGTCAGGTCAGCGTTACTGGAGGAGGGAATCAGGGGTATAACAGAACGAAACGCAATAATACAAGCACTGTTACTTCACGTCGGTTTTTCTGTGAGAGGGTGGTACTACCCCGGACGAGCCGACCCATTCATGCTGAAACCAGTAATAGCTTCAGCGTGGCTCTACCACCTCTAGAACCACCACATGTATATGAAACCCTATAATTATATATCACGATATGAGTTATAGATTCTGACCAATTTATAAATGTACTCTTACAACGTTTACATTTACCAGATTCTTCATAAAATTTATGATTTTTACACAACTAAATTTCTCAAACCCATATCGAAGGGAAATAAAATATGTAAGAAAAGTTTTAAGTAATAAAACTTGTCAGAAATTAATATATTTCATAGCGTTCAATATAAAGACAAGTATAATGCCATAGTTCAACATTTTTAAACTTATGAACGCGTTCAACGAAACTCATTTTAACGTAGAATAAAATTTTAAAGTGTAGAATTATCGCTGCAAGTTTGGCTTGGTGGACACTATAAATCAAACGGTAGGTGGTCAGCTACATTAATCATTTGAATTCTTATCTAAATCGCCTAACTCCTTCTTTTATTAAGTAAATTTACTAGAATTGTAGATAATACTTTTGTTAAATAAGAACATACGCCATTTACAAGCAAATCTATACTAATATTATAAACCTGGAGGGTTTGTATGTTTGGTTGAACGCGCTAATCTTGGGACTACTGGTTAGTGGTTCGATTTGGAAAATTATTTCAGTGTTAGATATCTCATTTATCGAGATACACAGGCTACGCTCATTACGCTAAGACCAATAGGAGCGGAGCACCAATGAAGAATGTTTCAAAATAGTTTTTTTCCTTTTGAGAACTTTTGCTGCGTGTTAGCGTTAGCCCAAAGTAACTATTCCACGCGGATATATCCATACAATTACCAACCGCCGTAGAATCTACGACTCTATTTTTCTCCACTATATTATTGGACTACAAGACTATATCATATCACAATATTTCCTCACGATGTTCTGCTTCCACTTCAGCGGCTCACGATGTTGAACTCGTTTAGACAGATATTCTTCTATTCAATATCTGGAGATTCGAACTCTGCTAACATGTTAGTATTAATATTTGATATTTATAAACTCTGATAGCATTTGATCGATCACCATGAAAGTAGTCACTCCTGAGTAGCAGATTTTATTATAAATCACCACCACCAGATAGATCTGAATGTCATCAAGAAAATAAACATTAAATAGAACCAAAGCGATAACTTCATACAGCTGGAAAAGAAAGATTTAGTTTAGAGAAATAACGAGATACGGTATTTCAGACTAAAAATCCCGCTTATTGACCGATTATCGAAACCTATAATATGGTATTTCTTTGGGAGCTGCAATATTGAAATTCGGCATAATAGATATTTTGGTACAAGTCATAAAGTAAATACGAGAATAATATTTTTCAAATTCTATTTGGAATAATACGCGGTAAAGTTCTATTCGCTACTTATCTGGTTTGTAATTTAAAATACGGGCACTTACTATGATATTATATCAAAATATATTATCTTCAACTAAGAAGAATTTTTATAAAGAGTGTCTGTTAATTTCATTCATACAAAATGAAACATTTATATAACAAAATAATAATTTTATATTAATGCCTCGTTCAAACAAACAAACGAATACTTCAAACAGTAACAAAGATAACATTCCTTTGAAATATTTGTTAAGATAGGTTAACAATAATAACCTAACAATTTGTAAAATTCTCGGAGTTTATCATTACAAAAGGATTAAAGAGTATCTACCAATTAATACGACCGAGAGGTAAGCGTTGATTTTATTGTAACGTTTATTAAAGAAATGGCACCACTCTCACCTGCCGCTCAATAATAACTTCTTATTGCCCCACCGGCACTCAAATTGCTAAAACTGGAAATGTAATGGGATTACCGCTGATCCGAAACGATGAAGGTTCTCCTGTTATACGTAATAAAATTTACGAAACGCTTAAGAAAAACTTCCTAATCCTGGCGAATATAATATAAGAGTTTCAATCGTTTTTTTATGGAACACGATGTATTTCTATCTTATATTTTTTAACAAGCCACGACAAAGTGACTGCACTGTACCTGGTCGTAAACACTGATGCATTTAAAATAACAGTCACCAATTTATAAACTATCGTTGGCGATCGTTTTCAACTCGATGTAATTTTTTTATATTTCTATATTATCTTTTTTAACAGGTCACGGCAAAGTGACTGCATTGTACCGGGCCGTAAACACTGAAGAATTTAATAGCAACTGTGACCATTTATCGTCGGTGATCGTTGTCATGTCGACCTGCGAGCCTCTCTGTAACTGGATAAATATCATCTGTTTCCGATACGTAAAAACTAAACGGGAGTCACTGTGATGGTTTATCATCAGTAACGATTCACTCGTATACAGACAGGTCATTAACCCACTTTAACACTAGATATGCACAAGCTAGTTCCGAAATACGACATGTCCAAACGTGTCGCTGTGGCGGGTGTCAGAACTGTGTTTTAGCGGTCGCGATCCTATCGGCCCTTCCAGCCGAAAAAGCATTGCCGTTAGGAATGGAAAGTTATTTCCATACACGACAAGGTTGTAAAATAGTATTTATCTATATAAATAAAATAATAGAAGTCTGCCGTCGTTCGCTGATCACTCGAAAACAACTGGATAGATTAGAATCAAATATTTTTTACTTTCAACTACCTATATATACTATCTATACTAATATTCTAAAGCTGAAGAGTTTGTTTGCTTAAACGCTTATCTCAGGAACTACTGGTCTGGTTAGAAAAATTATTTCAGTGTTATATAGCTCTTAGTTAGTTATCGAGGAAGGCTATAGGCTATATCATCACGCTAAGACCAATAGGAGTGGAGCACCAATGAGGAAAGTTTCAAAATTGGGGTTAACGTACGTATTATTTAAAAATATTTTCACCTTCTACGTAAACGAAGTGGCGAGTCAAAGTTAACGGTAGTTAGTTAGTTAAAGTGATTAAAGTTTTAAGAAGCGAAGTATTTTATAAGCACAAAAGAACAGTTCTAAAAAGTTCTAACTAGTGGGGTCTTGCATTTTTCCTCTGTACATAGCATATATTGTTAAGATAATAAACGACGCACACAAAATTAGTTTATAGGATTCAACACTGGGGCATTTCACGTGAAGCGGACAACGAAAAAAAGGTAAGGTTCTGAAATAAGTTCATATTCAGTCTATTTGGACTTCTAGTAGGTATGAATGTGAATGCATTTTTTTCTCTATGACGTTTATGTGTCAAAAGAACAGTCACACCTGACATTCACATTTTTTGGAAGTAATTATTCGAAATGAACAAATTTACATTAAAATATTAAACGTAGCGATTTATATAGCAGAATAATTGCTCTTTTTGACAATAAAATAACACTTGGAAAAAACTTTTTTTTTAAAGTGTTTTTTCTGTCAGCTAAGCCAAAATATTCTTCCTGAAGAAAGTTATATATCGGCGCAAAGGTCCCGACTACTGTCCAAAGGTGGTTGTACTAACATACATATTACGCTCTACCCTCTAATACGAAGCAAGCTTATGAAAACGAAAGAGGAGCGGGGGTCATTCTCACGCGGACCGTCGGACCGTTCACATCTCTAAAGATAACACTAACACGTAACTCTATTCAGTAGCGTATTACGGTATCTACTGTCTACCGTAGACGCTTTTATTATTAATACTTTTAATATTAATTGGTCTTGAGTGACTGGTCGATTAAACCACAAGAAGGAACTCATACTTCTATAAAGGCACCCCAACGTCAGCTCCGACATATAGGCATAATCACCATGCAAGTCGACGATTTAAACGATTTTAAACACAAAGTATGTATTTTACTAGACGCGGAGTATTCGAAGAATATATCTCAGGTTCGGGCTTCTACGCTGTTTTCCTTCACTATTAGCTATTAGCGATAGTGTAACATATTCAAATTAGTAAACATATTTTAAAAAATTCATATATCATATCATCATAAAAATATTTCAAAAAATCATTTGCACACGTTGGGGCTCCAGCCTGCGAATATCGAATCGGTATACATACATAAGACTATACATATATACTACGACGCCTATTTATTATTCACAAACAACTATATTGCACTATTTAAATGAATATTCAAACTCATAACTTTACGCATATGAGTGTAATATAAGTTTTCCAACCCCTTTGAAATTTAATGTTAGATGTACAAATATTTCGATAACATTTATTAGCTTTATATACACGAATCAAGCAAAGACTCACCAGTGGATTAAAATAAAATTACTTACGATATTAGATACTTATCCTACGTAATTATTTTATGGGTAAAAATATTTTCCACGTGATAGTTTAGAAATAAACCTACAGATTAACGTGGAAAGTAAACGGAAGCAACTCGAAGTTCAGAAAAAAACAAACTACTGTTCAACAAAATATTTCATTATTTCTCTTGATGGATGGTAACATAAAAAAAACAATTGTACTGTGTTGTAATTGTATCATAGATATATTTTTACAGGTAGTATGAAAAAAATAACATTTCAATGTATATTAACAAACAATTCCACGGTTATAAAACGTTCAGAACACAACACGTTTTTATTTCATTATAATTGATATTATATTTTTTATATACTAACTGTATACGTGTTTGTGAATAAATTCAATCTCTTTAAAACGAAAGTGAAAAATGGTTATTTATTTGGTGACTGTGAATTTTCACTGGGGATTTTATTTCACGAGAATTCTAGGCGAATTTTACATTACTCGACGAATATTCAATTTGAAAATTGTAACAGAATTTATGAAAGGGCAGCTCGAGATTTTTTCGCTCAAATACATTATTACCAAACCCTTTTACGACACTTTCGCTCTATTGAATCTGCGAAGAAAGTAAATAGTCAAACAAATGAATGGAACAAGAAAGCCATGTTAATGTTCTGTTTGCTTTATAGTCACCACGGCTCATAATTAATTATTATAAACAACTCATTGCTAGTTCGTGCTCGCGGCTTCTCTCGTGTTCATATAATTTTGTTTTATCCCTCGGATATACTTAGTACATGTTTTCGGGATAAGAAGTTATTTATGTCCTTTTCAGTACCATAACAATATGATTTGCATTACATTACAAATCAACATTAACGGAAGCGAAACCGCGAGCAAAAACTAGTTTATAATATTGTTTAGGACTCGCTCTCGCATTTATAATATTAATTAAGTTATTATATATTTATTATAAGTTATTATAATATTAATTCACCAATTTACATATTTAACAGGCAATATGACCAATTTGACAATAATTGTGGATCAAAGTGCTAAACCGAACCCTCATATGTCTCACGGAGCATTTTAAGTCAAAAACCTTTGACACACCCACCCCCCTACATTAATTGGCACAACTTTTCCGCACAGACACTAAGTCCGCCTAATGCGAGACTACGACCAACTTTTACTCGTTCTACTCTAATTAGTTTTATTTCTTTTTTCCTCATTGATTCATGGCTCTCTTATTTGAATTTTACATCAATGAATTTTTTTTTCGCTTTTTAATATCAAGTTTCCTTTTTAATGAATTTTAATGTTATGGTAATATTCTTTTTGAAGAATATTTCTTATTTATTTATGAAGGTTATTTCCAGATACGTACGGAGTGTAAAATGAAAAATGTCAGTGCTCTAACCAAAACTCGTGTAAATTTATTGAAATTCATATTATAAAGTAGAAAACATACATCAAATATTTAATTTACGAATACTAGATAAAATGACTAGGCGTAGGTAGCTACTTTAAATTCATTATGCAGTTTACAGAGACTTTCAAACAAACTTAATGTTTTCTTTAATTAATGAGGCAGCCTATTAGTCTAATTTCTTTCAAACCTAATTAGCGGATAGTCGCACTTTTTTTTGTTTATTTGCATTCTTACAAATAAAACGAGTCCCTGCCTGTCGGTGTAAACTATGTTATAGGAAACAGTTACCTACAAATATTATGAAACATGTTCAGATTTACATACAATATTATAGTAAAAAATAAATTATAACATAACCTAAAATAAATATTGAGAACCATTAAGTAGGTTAAATAAATTTTATTATATTTAAAAAGGCCGTTTATAAATGTAATTATAGGTAATGTTATAATATTTTAAATTAATCTTATTATTTCTTTATGTTTCAGTTGGAAATACCGATAAAAAAGTTAAACACTCGCAGACAATAGATTATATTTCACCTATAACATCGGTAGATTATGTAAAATATGTCATTTAGCTTATTCAGCTTCTACCTGCCATTTGTTGGAAAGGCGACCCGGATAAAGGCGTCAAATTACCAACGTCAAATTCCACTGTCACCTGAGCAGGGGACGGCTGCCGCCGCCATTTTTATCCCGTTCTGAGTTAATATTCCGTGAACGTCCATTGGGAGTCGCTCATGTAACGGACACCGGATCTCATGAAACTACGAATAATTACTTTATGTAACTGTCGACATATATTTTAACTTGTTTTCTGATATCCCGGTTTCTGTGTACCGCAAAATACAAAGTTTACAACATTTTAATCCCCGTAAATTTCATACAATTGCATACAATACAAAGTAATGTAATTATTTCAAAATTAACTGGTTAAAAGTCACTGATATTATAACTAAAAAGCTGTAAATACGTTACCTACATTATATTTTGACAAATCAAACGGCACGATAACGCACACTTACGTAAAGTAATATTGTAACGCCATACTGTCTTAGATAAAATGTAGAAGTAAGATGGCATGTTCTCAAAATCTGTGGTGAAAAAGAGATAGTTATAATTTGCTTATATACGGGCGGACTGACGAGGAAGCCATCAAAAATAAGCTAGTTAACCTAGTTTTAAGGTAAAGCTGTGATGGCCCATCAGGTCAATAGAGGTTAGACAGTTCGAAAAACAAAATTATTTTATTCTGTTTTTAATATTCCCTTTTATATCATAATGCTATAGCATATTAATAACTGAAACATGATACTATCTATATTATATAAGTAAAGGATAATTTTAACAAGAGATGTCGTAGAAAATCTCTACGAACATGTCAAAATTGTGGTCACATTAAACATAAATAAAAGAGTTTTGCCAAAAGTTATCTAATACTTGTGACAAATTAAAAAGATTTTTGACTATTCTGAATATAGTTACGCAAGACATAATTTTAAGTATATACTTATTATATTATACATATATAATATCGAGACAAGAAGGATGTGTAAATGTTAATTTTAGAATTCAACAATAAGAGTTTGACTTTGTTTTGTATGAAATTCTTAAAAATATTAAGCTCAAGCACGAAGATATGGCTATATTCAGAACGGCCAAAAAGTTTGGCGAAGACTGTACCATTCCTGTTTCGAAGTGTGTTACCTTTTTTTAATAACATGCTATTAAAGGACTATTTAAATATAGCTATCAAACTTATTACTTCATCACGAAATTTAATGATTTTATATTTTGTGAAATAGTATATAGTGAAAACATTATTGTAATTTATTAACATTTAACTACATTGCAATATTTTTGCTTATATTGTTTGAAAGTAACAAATAATATTTAATAAACCTGAAATATAAAGTGCCGAAATCTATGATATAAAATGAGTGTATTAAATATACAATAACCACCAAAACGACAATTATAGATATAACAAATTTTTAACAATTACACAATTTAATTTATTATAAGCTCCGATGACAACATTGTAACATTTTGATCGTCAAGTAGCACCGGCACTCTGTTATATTTTTATGTTATTTCGTAGCTCTCGGGCGCGCATGGTAATTTTCTTTGTTACCTTCAGTAAAAACTCAAATAAGATCACTCTCAATTCATTGCTCTCTAGCTCATTCAATTTTTAAGAAGTTCAGTAGGTAAGAGCTTACACAAATTGCTTTTATATTTTACTTGAACTTAATAACCTTCAAAAGTAATATGGAAGTAATCTACAATATCAACATTGTTTTATTATTACTTTAACTGTTAAAATCTAGCCTACTATAGACTAATTGGTACAAAATTAAAACTCAATCACTTCTAAACTGCTGAACTTACATAAATACGACTATTCGATAGTTCTAGACTATTAATGTTTTTAAATTCTATTTACCCTTTTTCATTTTTTAATGCCCAACGAAGCGTGTAAATCTATTTTTAATTTAAATTACGAACAACATAGTCCCTATGTTTAACCTCCACCACGCTGCCTATTACAGATATAGAATTAAAATAAAATATTTCATAAATCTAAAATGTGTTCATTGAAAAAGTGCACTCATTGAAAAATATATTTCTCGAAGACATGTTTAGTTAGTATGTTACAGTACTTTTAGTCTTAAACATACCGTGAATTCAACTTGGTTGTTAACAATTGAAAACTGATTCAATAGCGAATGAATTGGAGTGATTCAATAGCGAATAAATTCAAAGAACATTACGCTTACCATGCATGAATGTGTACAATAAGCCTAATTGTGGAGTGAGCAAACACTTTAGTAAAATAGAAATTTAATAAACGTCGTTCCAATACAGTCATATTATTACTTAATTATTTCAGAAAATATTAAAGCGAAGTAAAAAGCCCGATACGATTTCTTTATATAAGGAACACTGTAAGCTACAAGCCTTTTACTTACACATTTTATTATCTGTTCTCCGCCGATTTGTATATATCTAAGCCACAAAACATTTGATTATTGAAATTAGTTAAAATGTATTAGTAAAAATCAATTAAATTTGATTATTATAATACGATCGATTCCCCATGTAAATAATAAATCATAAACATACATATTTAACGCATGTAAGCTTTCTTGATATAATTATTAATAAAAAATAATAGTTTTAAAAAAAATACACAAAAACACGCTTAAAAAGGAAAATAAAATTAATACTCACAACAAAAGATGTCACAAAATTTTATTTTAAAGGAATTTCATACCTGCGTATTAAGCCTTATATATATGTGCAAGCTCTGCGCGCGACTTCGTCTGCGTGGAATAGTTACTTTGGGTTAACTCTAACACGCAGCGGTAGCTCTCAAAAGGAGAAAAACACCCCGATTTTGAAACATTCTCCATTGGTGCTCCGCCCCTATTCGTCTTAACGTGATGATATATATACTTCCTCAATAAAAATATATCTAACACTCAAAGAATTTTTCAAATCGGACCAATAGTACCTGAGACTAGCGCGGTCAACCAAACAAACTAACCCTCCAGCATTATAGTATTAGTATAGATTGTATTCGCAAATAAACATGCTTATGCATATACTTCTAATTTGTTTACTCTTGGTAATGGGGTGTAAGGGGTGTCGAATAACATCATAAGACTTGAGACACCCAGCCAACCTCACCTGCACGTGGGCCAGCCTGCTGAATAACGAACGAGGCAATGGCGAAAGCGGGCTGGTAGGGTTTACAGCCTGACTGGGTCGCAACCACCATGTATATGGCGAAAAAGCCCGTCATAGTGATTCGCTTCTGCGGGTCGCGTTTCGGGATCAGCCGGTGCATATCCAGCTTTTTGCAGGCCGGCATGATAGTGGCGACCGGCGATGGATAGTGTGTCACTCGGTGATTGCCATTGTTTTTGGATTGTACTGTGGTTACCATCAGGCATAGTACAGTCATTTTGCCGTGCTACAATAAAAAAAAACTCTTATTATATTCTTAACTTATTACGGACCGGGTAAAATATATCTATTTTACTGTCTTATTTTTTATATCAATAACTAATAATTATAAATATTTTAGATAACAGTATACACTACATTTTTGTCAGAATACAAATTTAACTGTGATTTCAATTTAGCAATAATTTCAATCGACAACTATTAAAATAATTGAGTTCGTGCATTTACTATATAGATTATTTATGTAGACATTCAAATGTTTCTTTTAATTACATTTAGAGAGATGTCAAGTTGAATTAAGTTTAACAATTTAGGAGTATATGAAAGCATTTGCATGTTTTCTATTAATATGGCATATCTATCATTAAGTAAAATACTAACTACATATAGTTCAATTTTGTACTTATTACGTATTAACTTCTAGCCCCGGCTTCGCTCGAATATAATAACGTAGAAAATGAGGCCAAATGTTCCCTTTTATAACACGGCCATCTAATCTATACTTTTTATACTAATATTATAAATATCTCAGGAACGACAAATCCAATTACAAAAATCTTTCAATGTTAGATAGCTCATTAATTGAGAAATTCTAAAGGTTATATATCTCTAAAACTATTAAGGGCGGAGAAACATTGAAAAAATTTTTCAAAATCGTTTTTTTTTAACGTTAGCCCAAAGTTTTGTAGGTGATAGAGTCACGCTGAAGCTAATATTACTGGTTTCAGCATATATGGGTCGGCTCGTCCGGGGAAGTAGCGCCCTCTCACAGAAAACCGACGTGAAGTAACAGTGCTTGCATTGTTGCGTTTCGTTCGGTCAGTGAGAACGCCGGAAACCCACCTCCCTCCCCCTCCTCCATTCCTCATTTCTCTCTCCTCCAAACACAGGCTGGCAATGCAATTGCGACTCCCCTGGTGTTGCAAATGTCTATGGGCGTTGTGATCACTTAACATCAGGTGACCCACCTGTTCGTTTGCGTCCTATGATATAAAAAAGTAACGCGAGCAAAAACTAGTTAAATATAAAATAGCCAACGAGCAATTCTGACAATATTTTTAAAGATCCCCTACTATCTCCTCTCCCAGTCATTCGCTCACTTTTTATATGGAGATTTTTTTAACCCATATCTTTCATTTTTCCGTTTGCTTTTTGAAACATTTTCTATATAAATACAAACAATATTCTATAGAAACCTTATCCTGCCAACTACAAACACAAGAAAATAATTAGCCAAACAGGTGCAGCCGTTCTCAAATAATGCGCTTACATACAGTCGGCAATTGAATTTTATATATTTAGAATAGCTGATTCCCGTGACCTCGTCTACATCGTTTAATATGTAAATTGTTTCGTTATATCTCAAAGGGATTAGGCAGCGCTTTCGATGAAAACTCCCAGGTGGCTAGACTTTTTCCGATACTTTCAGCATTTATACAGCATTTCAACCAATTTACAACAGTAGTCCGGTGAACCTGTTAAAACCTTGCCAGGTCAAAAGCGTAGTTAGTTCGAGAAAAAAAATCAACTTACAAAAAATCCTGACAAATTATATACCTAAACCTGCCTCGTGAATTACTCTATCTATTAACACAAACCGCGTGAAAATCCGGTCAGTAGTTTTTGACTTTATCGTGAACAGACTAACAGACAGACGCGGCGGAGGACTGATTTATAATATGTAGTGGTAGTAATAGAATTCAATTAAAGCGTTGATAAGGGGTTAACTCCTTAAAATAATTTTATAGTTCTCAAACAGTCCACTCCTAGTGTTCCTTAGAAAAAAACATAATCGGTATTCTATTTTTGCGATTCAGAAGTAAAGAAATAAAGGTATATAACAAATATTTCCTTTAACCTGCAGTAAATTATTTATAAATTCAAAATAAAAATCAATACCTATTAGTATTTAAATAACTCAGCTATATTCCATTATATAGGTATAATTCGTAATTTAAACGTAAGGTATAGCGTAGATATGTGTGAGACTCCATGTGAGACGGCATAGATTCTAATCAGGATGATGTCAGATCCCGTAACATGTCCCAGAAGTACATTGTGTTGCACCTGACCCCGATATAGTATGTTCGCTTTAATGATATCACTTTGTCGGTAACCTAATAATTATATAGTTTCTTATATATTTGCATAAATATATAGGAGTATATTCATTTAGACTCATGATTATTAAGCCAGTATATTTCAATAATACCTAATACAATGCGTACATTGGAAATAAATATGTACTTAGAAAACAAAGACTTTTTCGTTAATCCGATGTATTATTTTTGATATTACGTACATTTTGTTAAGGCTTTATCTATACATGTATTACTATATATATAATAAGAATGTAAATTTAATATGTCTGCACTTTTTCGATTTTCGTGAAAACAATTGTTGCAGGTATCTACGAATAAGTAATACATTTCAAGTTTAGTCTGTCTGTCTATTTGTATGGAAACGGATCACTGCTAAAATACTGGGTTCACAATAAAACCTTACCATAAAATCGTAAAACATATCGTCGAGAGTAGCTTAGTCTTTGATTAATTAAAATTGGTTCACTCTATCAAAAGTTATTGTAATAAGAATGACGCCTCGAGGTAAGTACGAGTGAAAAGTAGTAATCTACGAGTATACTAATATTATATAGCTTATTTATTTGGTTGAATGCGCTAATCTCAGGAAATACTGGTCCGATTTTAAAAATACTCCAGTGTTAGATAGCTTATTTATCGAGAAAGCTTATAGGCTTATCATCACGCTAAGACCAATGGGAGCGGAGCACAAATGAAGAATGTTTCTAAATCGAGGTATTTTTTTTTCCTTTTGAGAGCTTCCGCTGCATGTTAACGTTAGCCCAAAGTAACTATAACCACGCTGACGAAGTCGCGGGCAGAAGCTAGTCTTTATATATATAACTAGCGGGCGCGACGGACGTTGTCCCGCCCTGATAATATAAAAATCCTTTACAAATTATATACCTAAATCTTCTTCGTGAATCCCTTCAGCTACTAGTGAAAGCCGCATGAAAATCCAATCAGTAGTTTTTGAGTTTATCGCAAATAGACAGATGGACAGGCAGACGTGGCAGAGGACTTTGTTTTATAATATGTAATGATACTTCTTTACATCTATATGTGTCTGAACTTCTCCTAAACTTTTTTGTGTGTTCAGCACTTCCACATCCACTTCAAAAAGGGTTTAGATTCACAACACAGACAGAATGGACCCAGTAGGTGGCGCTGCGTTCCGGTTCTAGGATTTTTTAATATTTTCAGAGCAGGACGTCTGTGTGGCCTACTAATTCTATATATAAAAATGAATGTTGGTTGATCGGTTGATTGGTTAGTCTGAGATTAATAGATTTTTAATAGAGTTAAGATTTTTACAATTCATTTTACTATAATTCGTCACTAAGTGGCGCTAGGCCATATATTTTTTTTAATTAAATAACGTGGACGAAATAGTAGGCATTTGCTAAGTAGGCATCACCTAAAAGAACACAGTATGAGTACAAAATGAATGATAAAAGCCTTAAACATAAATATAAAACCAAATCATTCAAGGCGTCCTTAAAGGCAGACATTTGACGCATGCTTTATTACTCATTCGAGATACTTTACTAAAACTTCGCCAGCCGCTAAAGTTTTTAAGCGATTTTAGTCTTATTTTAGCTTGACAAGCATTTTAAACGCGCGATGGAAGCACTTTATGCTCAATAACGTGCCTCCATTGAATGTGAAAAGTGGCAGAGCAGAAATGTAAGTGCTCTATAGTACGAGTGATGTGAAAACCACTCGAGCCACCATTGTAAGTGCCACATGTGTTTGTCTCATTAAATTCACGTGTCGAATGACTTTATTGACGTAGTTTACGTTTAAGCTATTTTATTTAATCGATAACTATAGAATAACTACAAAATGTTGTTCGCAAATAACACGTCATTTTAGATAATAATAGCAGTGCCCGCGACTTTATCCGTGTGAAACTTTTTTTTTGTTTTTTTTAAACTGGTTCAGCAAAATGTCTGCACTGTACCTGATGGAAAATACAGTACAGTCTATAAATAACGGTGACTGTCAGTGTTAGATAGCAATGGCAGTCATTGCTATCATGCCGACCTGCAAAAGTGCTTCTTCACGCCTCGTTTGAAGGACCGCATATCGTAAGAGAAAGGAAACACACTAGCTAGGAGACGATTCCACATCTTCACAGTACAACAAAAGTAAGAGCTTTCGAACTTCTTCGTTCTTTTCGGGATGGTTGCTACTGTGAAACTGTGGAGACGCGTACCCGCCCGTGTAGTTAAATTTATTGCAAAAAATAGTGATTAATTAAACCATTGATATGTATTAGGTCCTTTAACTTATCTACTTTTCGCTCGTCGCTCTCACCTCGTCGTTTAATTTACAATAATATTTGATAGAGTGGACCGATTTAAATGAAATAGAGACTATATGTTACTCGGGGATACGCTTTATGGTTTTCTTTATCGTGAAAGTAGTACTTTAGCCGTGATGCGTAACCGAAAAACACAGAGACAGGCAGACATTTCTAACAATGATTGGAATGTATCTTCTTCTTCTTACCCTTATCCCATATAAGTAGGGGCGGTACAACATGTTTGTCATGCTGTGGTATATGATTTGGCTTAATTTTTACGATCGGAGCCTGCCTGGCGTCAATCCTCCTTGGGATTATTTTGTTGTACCATTGTATTTACGATTATTATTATATAGTTACGAAGTCTGATGGGATCTTTTAGCCTTACAATTTTTCTGTAGGCTTCAGCTTTGGTAGGCTATTTATAGTGTCTGCTTGAGCGGCACCATCGTTCCTGTTAAGCCAACTTTAGGCTATTCCCGAGGACTGCATTTTCGGGTTTTTTTTACAGGGTTCGTGGGTTCAGGGTTTTCTCAGTAATAATAATATAATATTAGATACAATAAACCATTATAATAATATAAATTATGAAAACTATAATAGAAAAATTAATGCAAATAAAATGGTATGTCAATGTTTACTTATATAATTACTTATTCCTAGAAACCAGCAACAATTTTTTTCACAAAGACAAAATAGGTACGGACATATTAGATTTCTATTCTAATTATATGTATAGAATATTAAAGATTATTAAATAGTTATACAGTACATTCATGGTAGAAAAAGCTAACACGCATAATACCACGGGAGCGTAAAAAACATTCCTTCGTATTAATGTTCTAGAAATCCTTACTAATATTATAAATGTGAAAGTAAGTTTGTTTATTAACCAATCATTACGAAATTTTGCAAACACGTTGTCATGAGTACAGAAAAGGACGCAGGATACCCTTTCATCCAAACGTACAGTTCCCGAGGGGTGTGTTAAATTTAAAATTAATGCGAGCGAAGCCGTGAGCAACAGCTAGTACTTTATAAATATGGCGAAAGCGGGGTGGTAGGGTTTTACAGTCTGACTGGGACGCAACCACCATGTAAATGGCGAAAAAGCCTGTCATAGTGATTCGCTTCTGCTGATCGCGTCTCGGGATCAGCCTGTGCATATCCAACTTTTCGCAGACGTATATATTTATTTGATTTAACACACTTATAAAAAGTCAAGGTCAAAAGGAGCGTCAGCTAATTTATTTATCAATACAGTACCTAATAAGGGCATTGGTTTATTATTTTTTTGTTTTTATTCAAACTCTAATTAAGATATAATCTGTAATTGTAAATAAGGGTTATTTGTTGTATAGCAAGGTTATGTTAGTACCCACCTCCGGTGCCGCTGCATTACATTCAAGAGACGAGACTACAACACGACCGAACATTGATATTAGGGCCACCATATTATAAATATACATTGACACTAGCGCCAACATATTAGAGATACACATTGATACTAGCGCCGCCATATTAGAGAGACACATTGACACTAGCGCCACCATATTAAAGATGCATAAATAAGAATTATTATTATATAAAATCAAAATCAAAATTATATAGATTTTAATAAGACGTAAATAAGAATTGATATCATTGAATCATTAGTTTGATCATTATGAATAAATAGTATATTCTTTGACTTCATAGTTCGGCCATGAATGGCAAGATGTCGCTGATCTACATGTCGAAACAGATTAGTGAACATATTAGAGATACATAAATAAGGATAATTATATAAAGTTGTTGTATAGCTTAAATAACATTAATTTGTTCATACTTTATTATATTTATGTTACTTAATTATTTTGCGGAATTATGTGTAAATAGTAATCGCTTTGACTTACATAGATCGGCCTTTAAGAGGCAAGATTTCCTTGATATCTAGGCATTATTATTTACGAAGTATTGTAAGGCGAAGCTCTGCCCAAATAAATAGTGATAATATCTACAAAGTATTTATTGCCATTCCTGACTGCATCGACTCTATACGTGATTAATGTAATAGTTAACACTACTGCTTATAATAAATATTAACATGAAAAGTGAGCACAAAAATTTCACGAAACAAATATCTGAACTTATTTGAACGGTTCTTTTGTTATGATATCCTAAAACATGTATTCAAGTATATTTAAGAACACTTTTTTAATTTTTTAAGAACTTTCTTACTTGCTTACTTAATTCGTGAGACAGAATAAAAAAAGCAATCTTATTTATCTTTATATTCTTTAGACACTTGCAACATTAGGGGAGTCACAAGTGCGTTGCCAACCTGTCTTGGGAGAGTACGGGAATGGGGAAGGGTAGTGGGAAGGGGAGGGGACGTGGGCCTCCGGCGCTCTCACTGACCGAACGAAACGCAACAATACAAGCACTGTTACTTCAAAAAGTGGTCTAAGATGGCAAACACGCCAAGCCTAGAGGGGACTGGCTCTCAAGGTCTCAAGTGCAGCTACCGGATCACACCAACACGTGCTTGGTGACAGATTTAACATACATACTTACTTACATAATACTATATGTATAGAGGTGGTAGAGCCACGCTGAAGCTATTACTGGTTTCAACATGAATGGATCGGCTCGTCCAGGGTACTGCCACCCGACCCACAGAAAGCCGACGTGAAGTAACAGTGCTTGCATTGTTGCGTTTCGTTCGATCAGTGAGAGCGCTGGAGGACCACCTTCCCTCCCCTCCCCTCCTTCTTCTCGTACTCTCTCCCAAACAGGGCTGGCAACGCATTAGCGACTCCCCTGGTGTTGTTAGTGTCTATGGACGGCGGTGATCACTTAACATCAGGTGACCCGCCTCTTCGTCTGCCTGCTATGATATAAAAAAAATATACTACGTTATTTATACATTGTTGTTTTTTGTTATAGTAAGAGTGTATCTACATTTTTTTTAAATAATTAATGTAAAAACAACAAAGAAGTAACTTGAATTAATTAGCTGAACGTTATGTCTGGAAATTCCGAAATCCCAGTTTTGTACACAAATCCTTGCGGTGGGATAAGCTGATTAACAAGTTAAAAGGATAACCAACTGAAACTGTGGTTAAGTTGGCCAAATTGAAACAATCTCATTGCTCACTAAGCGTCAAGACCTCACTTTGATATGGGAGACTTCGTAAATACCCTCCTTTTCCTATTCGTAATATTAAATCTAGTTTTGTATTTTAATTTTGTTTAGAGTTTATGACAGAGATATCTCTAAAATCTGATTTTTATTCGACACGATTGATATAAAGATTGATGTAAACTATGGAACAAATCAATATAGCGCCGGACGCCCACCTCCCCTCCTCCTCCCCTCTCCCTCCTCCCTACCTTTCTCCCATACACAGGCTGGCAACGCACTTTCGACTCGACTGCTCCACTGGTGTTGATAGTGTCTATGGACGGTGGTGATCAGTTAATATTAGTTGACCCACCTGTTCGTTTGCCTGCTATGAGATAAAAAAAATCAAATCAATTCATAAATACTTTATTCAGCTTAGGCCCTAATAAGGCGCTTATGAACGTAAAAACTACCACCAATTATAGAGCATATTCAGCGTCCTAATTATAACTAATATTATGAGGGTGAATGTGACTTTCTTTCTTGTTTACGCTTTCACACATGAACTACTCAGCCGATTATTATAAAATTATGGATTCACAGTTTCAGGGTAGATACAGAAAAGGATATACCTTTGATACAGAAAAATGTACTTTTCCCGCGGGATAGGTCAGATCTACATCAACTCTAAGGAAGCCACGGGCAGGACCTAACATTTGTTAATGACTACGTCCGGTACCGCTATGACACACCCGAGAGGCGAGACCACAACGCCACCCGGGGAACCACTATTGACCTGCGATACCGCGCTATTGACTTTATCGGGGGTGTTACTAATGACCTCGAACGCTATTGGTGGAAGTTATCGGCTGTTCATTATTCACCCCGGTGTGAGACTACATTGGTGGGAGTTCGGCATATAAAGGGCAAGATGTCGCTGATCTGCACGCACACCTATGTGGAAGTTATTGTAAGTCGAAGCTCTGGCCAAATAAATAGTGACAGTATCTACGAAGTGTTTATTGGCATTCCTTGACTGCGTCGACACTATACGTGATTAGTGTAACACATTACATGTACATTTAACATAAAAATACTGCATATATTTATCTTAATATTAAAATATTATTTTCGCATTTATTTTTCATATTAAAACGTAATTAAATATATAGTAAAATATTAAATGTATTCAAAATTATAACAACAATGTTTAATTGGCATAACATCATAACATAAAATCACAAGAAATATATAATATATAGATCAACAACTGCTTTAGTTCAGTCACGTAAACGATAGAGCGAACAAGTGCGAACTAAATAAGTGATCTCAAAAGAATGAACGTGCGCAGTTAAGGATGACTTAGTACTAGTAGTATGGTACAGGGTACTACCCTACTTAGAGAAACTTAATTAAAGAGGGCTTAGTGAAAGTCAATCGTTGCTACATTATCATAATATAAAGTGATCTGAACTGGTAAAATAATTATAACTTTAATATCACGATAACGTCGAGTAACCTCTCACTTACTGTTCTCACGTCAGTTTTACATCAACACGGTATCTCAAATGTTCTAGCGATTTTTAACGCTGAAACACCAATAAAAATAGGCATAGGGTCGTGATTTTTTTCTGTAATAATAACTTATAAATTCGGGAAAATATATAAAATATATATATATATATATATATATATATATATATATATAAAATGTAGTGCTAATA
Source organism: Antheraea pernyi (assembly GCA_015888305.1). Lineage (NCBI taxonomy): Eukaryota > Metazoa > Arthropoda > Insecta > Lepidoptera > Saturniidae > Antheraea > Antheraea pernyi. The sequence goes on along the minus strand of MU158897.1, from coordinate 171,430 downwards.
TAAATAATGAAGGTTTTTTTAAATAAAAATTAGTAATGTCAATTTTCTATACGGTCGGTATTGTACAAAAAAATTTGCAATATTGTTACTAAGGCTTAAAGTGGCAATCGGTCGTTGCAAAATAAGCCTATATAATAACCTAAAAAGATTTGGTTACTACTTACAATTATAACGTAATGGTAGATAAATTCCTTATTATCAATGCAATACTTAATATTGTATATGACCTAACACCGTTATGTTAAAGGGTTTTTTTATAAATTTATGTCCTTATTAAAAGCAATTTTTAGTTAAATACAAAACTGGTATTGCATTAATTTCCCCATTAAAAAACATTTACTTTCTAATATTTACACAGTATCAGCACTAATATAGCAAAAAAACACAAGCTATTACTCATTTTACAATTAGTTTTTTGACATCACGAATATACAGAGTTTTAAAATATGTATTAAAAAATTATAAGTACATTATAAATTTTATCTTTTGAGTCTTTAAACATTCATTACAAATTACATTTGTATATAATAAAAATAAATCTTTCTCTGCATAAGTTTTAAATATACCATATTTAAAATTTATAACGTAACTACTCCAGGAAACTAAGAATTTTCTGCATTCACCGCAAGCTATAAGCGTAAGGTAAGCGTTAAAACCGTCCCGCTAGGAAATATGAGAACCGGAGCCTAACTGTTAACGTAATTAAAATTTATTTAAAGACCACCATCTTTATACCTACTTTTAAACATTTCGATTTTTAGTATTTCAATTTTATATTTTTATCGATACATAAAACGCAAGTCCAACCCCATATGGAGTATTATTGCCTTCTCTGAGTGGGAGCACCTGGATACCAACTTGGGCCATTTCGGCTCAAAAACGAGCTGTGAGAATTGTTGCGATCCCAAGCTCACAAACAGTATCGAACTATTAAGTCTAAGGAGAGTCATCGCCTCATTATGTGTGTTCTACTGTTTGTCGTCATGAACAGGGAATTCATCCTCACACACTGGAACCCAAATGATCTCAGACGGTCCGGATCCAGAGGGATTTCCTCGCAGAAACGCTCCGATTGTAGAATGAACTACCAGCTGAAGATTTTCCTGGGGACTACACTATGGACTACTTCAAGGGGAAAGTGAATAGGTTATTGAAGGGTCGGCAACGCGCATGTGACACCTCTAAGGTTGCAAACGTCCATAGGCTGCGGTGACTGCTTAACGTCAGGCGGCCGTCATGCATGTTTGTTACCATCGTGGTATAAAAAAATGTTTCTAGAATCTTATCGTTTAATGCATTGTCTTATTATATATTAACGTATTACCTAATAATATAGATTGATGTAAATATACGCATCATACCTTAAAATAAGATAAACCTTGATATTTGATGTAATAAGGTATTCTTTAATAGATATATGTAATTAGTGTATTTATATTATTTCAACTTCTTGAATTTTTGAAGTTATACTTCTTTTGGCGCGTTAGAGAATAATGATGAGAGTAAATTTTTACGATGCGCGCGCACACCGTCACGAAAAACCGACACCCTGAAGTTAGCTATATGCGCGCGCACACCGTCACGAAAAACCGACACCCTGAAGTTAGCTATAATCAACATTTTCTTTCTTTGTATTTGTTGTTTGTATTTCTCTGTATTAAAACTTTCAATGTATGAAATACCTTTTTTCTATTGTTAGTGTCGTTTTTTCTACAAACGTTAGAACAAGGCGAAAGATAAAATTTTTGAAAAGATTTTTATCATGTTACGCCAAAGAAATATAACTTCTAACGCGCGTACATAAGTACATACACACTTCTTTTTTTGTTACGATAATCTCTCTGTTCCATCGATAACCCTCATCAAATCTTTTCTACCACAATAGATACACAGTGTATATATACATTGATAATACAAAATTATTTTAAACTCTTAGATACAATATATAATACAAATTATTCAATTTCCATACATTATGGTAGATGGGTACTTAGCTCCGAGCAGGTACTAATTCTGCCCGTGCGGTTATTGTAAAGCACGACAAGGGTGTAATTTGGCAACACTCTCCGATGCTATCGCAACGCATTTTTTCCCTACAGATACCGCGTTATTTAATGCCGCTGTTTGGCTCGCATCCTCTCACAAAGAAACCATTGTTGCATTTTTATCTCCTCTTAATTGAACTACGTTGAACCACATTATCTATTACTTTCGTACTGAACAAGTAATTTTATCTTACGCCTTTGTTTACAAAATACAAGAAATTAAAGAGCCACTTTTAATCTATATAAATATGCATCCTATTTCGTGGTTTTAAGTTCTTTCTTTTTTTCGAACTGTCTACGCTATTGACCAAGCGAGGTCTTAACAGCTTCACCGGACCACTAAGGCGAGCGCTTAAGGCACTCAGCCGATTTTATTTTGACAACTAGCTCAAGGGTGCGCGGCACACCTCGGCTTTGGCTGTTGCCTGATACATGCAATTCGCGACCTATCTGAGCTAACCTAAACTAAGCTAACTATTCATACATATATGAGTTGTTGAAACATATATGTATACCAAGCATACATACCTCAACAACCCTTATATATATTTGGTATCGGATAATATTCTAAACTATTTCAGTTTGATAAGGGAAAAAGGATAAAACCCTTCCACTTGCATGTGTAAGCGAGTATGCGTGCACGTGTGTGGAGGTGATATGTGTAATGTTGTCGCAGTGATGTAAGATTTTGTGTCACTGTATCGCGCGAGCAGCGTACTCAAAGGCTCCACGCCGAGGCAACGGACCTAGGCTTGAGCAGCTGCCGAGGGGGCCTAGTCTGGTGTGCGGGAGCATGTGGTTTTAAGTTGTAAACAAAACTGTTAGCGTATTAAAAACAATGGTCAATTGATATTAACTTAACTAACAGTGTTAGAGCAAACAATTTAGTACTCTATTGATAACATAATTGTAAGTTATTTAAGAAAATTAAGTTTTCTAAATTTATACGTCGTGGGTTGGCGTGGTGATTACGCCCATACCTTCCTTCGGGAAGAGGCCTACGGCCCTGCAGTGTGTCTCTTATACAGGCTGATGATGATGATGAAAGGTAATCGCACCTTTTATAGGCCTAAATATAATAAGCATACAACTGACCACTCTTTTTTTAATTGTTTCTTTTTCTTGTTTTTAAAGTCGTTTTTACTTAAAGAATTATTTTTAAATGGTTCAACATCTACAAAATTATAATAATCATAGTTTTTACATTACAGCAAATTGCATAGTGAACTTTCTTCTATTCTAGTGGTGTTATATAGTACTAGCAATCGCCACTGTCATTAATTGTAATTCAAAACTTAAAACATTATTTCCAAAGAATGGAATGAAAGCAAATTATGTTATACCATACAATCTATACTCATCATTGTTATGTTCCTATGATTTTATTTTTTCCACAAAAGTAAATGTTATAACCAAAGTGCCCTAAAAATTCTAAAATATCTAATCGTGTCACTGTTTTCAGATATCTGATAAAACATTTGACGAATATAGTAAATAAAAGAAAAACATACAGCCAGAGTTTTTAAAATAATTTTGAAGAAAGGAATTAAAATCTGTTCTATTTCTGAAGAAGAAATAGGGTAATACAAAATCATGATTTCATCTATTTTATATAGATATACTAGCGGACCCGGCGGACGTTATTCCGCCCTGATAATAAAAAATAACGTAGACAAATTATAGTTGTAGGTGGTAGAGTCACGCTGAAGCTATTACTGGTTTCAGCATGAATGGATCAGCTGGCCCAGGGTAGACCCTCTCATAGAAAACCGACGTGAAGTAACAGTGCTTGCATTGTTGCGTTTCGTTCGGTCAGTGAGAACGCCGGAGGCCCACCTCCCCTTCCCTTCCAATAGTGCATTGTTACGTTTCGTTCGGTCAGTAATAGCGCTGGAGGCCCATGTCGAATCCCCACTCCTTCTCCCTTCCCCCCACACAGGCTGGCAACGCACTCGGCATCTCCCCTGGTGTAGCAAGTGTCTATGGACGGTGGTGATCGCTTAACATCAGGTGGCCCACCTGTTCGTTTGCCTCCTATGATATAATATATGTATATATATACCTAAACCGTCCTCGTGAATCTCTATCTACTGGTGAAAACCGCATGAAAATCCGTTCAATAGTTTTTAAGTTCATCGCGAACAGACAAACAGACGTGGTAGAGGATTTTGTTTTATAATATGTAATGATTTATTACATAGATACATATATTCTATCTTTTATCGTTACGTTGGATTCTATTAGTACAAAAAAGATTCAGAATTGAATCAATAGTTCCAGAGAACTACTTCTTACAAGCAAACACCTCTTTTTAATAATATTACCGATCACATACTGCATACATACATCACTGCGACAACATTACACATATCACCTCCACACACGTGCACGCATACACGCTTACACATGCAGGTGGAAGGGTTTTATTTTTTCCCCTTATCAAACTGAAATAGTTTAGAATATTATCCGATACGAAATATATATAAGGGTTGTTGAGGTATGTATGCTTGGTACACATATATGTTTCAACAACTCATATATGTATGAATAGTTAGCTTAGCTTAGATTAGCTCAGATAGGTCGCGAATTGCATGTATCAGGCAACAGCCAAAGCCGAGGTGTGCCGCGCACCCTTGAGCTAGTTGTCAAAGTAAAATCGGCTGAGTGCCTTAAGCGCTCGCCTTAGTAGTCCGGTGAAGTCCTTGCTTGGTCAATAGCGTAGTCATTTAAAAAAAAAACCGATATTCACAATTACAAAATATAAAATAAATTTATGATGACTTATTGCTTAAATGTTTTTATTTAAATATTATCCTCGTTCACCTGGCACCTGTTTAAAATTCTGTGGTAACGCGCGTGGGTAGACAAGAACGTTCTGAACTTGCCAAAGTTGGTGGAATTGTGGGAACGTCAAGTCGACAGACACGACACGACGTCGGTTGACACCTCGTTCGACTTCAACAACAATCATCCCGGTAACTTTTGAAACACTTTCACTTAGGAGTCCGTCAGACTTCAAAATGTATTTGTAATTTATTGTCAACCAGTACTATTCCTAATATATTTTAAATGATTTCTACTATTTTTGCATATTAATAACTAACTGGTGAACACAACTTCGTTCATGGGAAAATGTTATTAAAATCTATGAGAACTATGTATCTATCTGGATTTTTTGGGTGATAAAGTGATAACACTGTACATGATAGTAAGGACAGTGCAATACAAAAACAATATTTTTTTTTTATGTCATAGGTGACAAACGAACAGGTGGGTCACCTGATGTTAAATGATCACCACCGTCAACGGACACTAACAACACCACAGGAGTCGCAAGTGCGTTGCCACCCTTTGGGGGAAGGGTTAGAGGAGGGAGAGGAGAGAGGAGAGGGGAGGGGAGGTGGGCCTCCGGCGCTCTCACTGACCGAACGAAACGCAATAATGCAAGCACTGTTACTTCACGTCGGTTTTCTATGAGAGAGTGGTACTACCCCGGACGAGCCGACCCATTCATGCTGAAAGCAGTAATAGTTTCAGCGCGGCTCTACCACCATAATAACAATACAATACAATAGTAAATAAAAATAAAGATAACGACAATGCTTTGCAATGCAATGTTTTTAAAATTTTGCACAATTGTCAATAGAATAATAAACTCAAATGACGAGTAAGGATTTATTTAAATTCTTATTGATTATAAATGTGCATTAGATGAGTTTTTAGCGGTATATTGGAATGCCATGTAGTGGTCTTTATATTTTATCTATAATCTTGTGTTATTTGGCTCTATATTGTGTAATGTTGGTGGTGCTTTACGTAATATAGTTTGGTTATTGTGCAGAAGTGAAGTGGATCGTAAATAATACCACGGAGCATGGATTCTGACTTGCCACAAAAACTCCCAGGAAAGTTCTAACAAGATGGCCACCATCTTGTTAGTTCATTGAAATTATATGAAGAAACTTGTAATATCGATACTCACTTGACAATGGCAGTAATAGTCTACTAGAAGACTGCTTGCCAAAAACAAAATAGACGAAGAACTTGTAATACTATTCACTACTCGACAATGGCAGTAATAATCTAAAAGATTGGAAGCCAAAAAAAAATGTGCATTATAAAGTTAAATATAAAGAAATATGCCTATGCACAAGTTTGATTTATATAGAGAAACCAAAATCCAAAATTTTAATTTTAAAATTTTGAATATAAAAATCAGTAAATTTACTATTGATAAACTATTTCAAAACAATTCTAATATAACGGAACACGAGAAATAGTTTGTTTCACAACTGTTGGCCACAAGTGAGCATCTTGGTCAGTTATCAGGCAGGCCCGAAAGCGGTTGCAACTTACAACTTGTACAAACCAAACTAATCTAATTAGAGAAAGTTCACTGAATACAGATTCATTCTTTGGTTATACGTCCTACTTATATACGATTGTTAAAGTTTAATATTAACCGACACACTGATATCTAATCAGTTTATCGAGTATGCTCACCATAGTTCGTTAAGTAGCCTAGGGTCAATCTCCGGCTGAAACCAAAACTGCACCTAAATAAATATTTTTTCATTTTATAATATAGAGGTTGTTGTTGACATTTGGGTTCAAATTTGTATAAAAGAAACATAAATACAGCCTTTTCTAATTAAAAACTGGAGAAGACTAAAATCGATATACGATTCATTTAGTGTTGAATTTTTATATACTGTGTGATACAGTACAGTAAGCACATCAACCTAAAACAAGTTTTGCAATATCACACGAGTACAGCGGTCAATCAGCAATTAGAATACCTACTGAAGTATATACGATATAGATCAAACAGGTTTTATAGGTGATAGAGCCACGCTGAAGCTATTACTGTCAGGAATGGGTCGGCTCGTCCAGGGTAGTACCACCCTCTCACAGAAAACCGACGTGAAGTAACAGTGTTTGCATTGTTGCGTTTCGTTCGGTCAGTGAGAACGCCGGAGGCCTACCTTCCCTTCCCCTCTCCCCCAAACACAGACTGACAACGCACTTGTGACACCCCTGGTGTTGGTAGTGTCTATGGACGGCGGTGATCACTTAACATCAGGTGTGGCCACTTGTTCGTTTGCCTCGTTTCTTTCAATATTAAAAAAAAAAACAATTTCATTTCCTATAGTTACTGCCAGTGATGTGATAATATACACAAATCTGCAATGGCCACGTATTGTATTGCTCGTAGTGTTCTTTCAAAGAGAATATTGTAGAAAAAAATGTGGTATTTACTTTTTCTAAACTCTGCTTAAAATCTCATACCTCTATATCAAAGAGATACTTCGAACATAAATACTGTTAGATCAAGTAAATTTTTTGTGTCTGGGCCTTTGTTATATAATAATAATTTCGCTTTGAAGAATAATACGTACATTGTAAATAAGTAATTGAAATAGATTGCGAAGCAGGTATATGGAATAAAATGAAACAATATTGTCAAATAGAAGAATTTCTGCAATATAACATAGGTATTCCAGATATGCGCAAGTTCACTGATACGTAATGAAAAGTAAATCAAGATCGGACTCCCAACAATTTCTACAAAGCAGTTTTCTATTTACATTTTGCTTATTGCTTTTCGCCAATAAATATATAATGAGCAATAGGCAGAGTTTCCTTTAGGTAATTAGACTACATTAATATGTTCATTAATTATAGTATAAATATTAATTTCATTTTGTGTTTATTCGTGATGTTTATGTTTACAAGATAACAAAAAATATAGTTAAATTTAACTTACAAATATAATAATAAAACATCAAAGCAAGTCGTTTTCTTTTTGATAACTTGTAAAAAACACTAGGGATGTAAAATAAACTCAATAATAAATCATCCCAATCATTAGAGTGGTCTTTCATTTGATATTATTCAATTCTATAAATTCTATAAAATTTCTATATTACACATATGTTACCTAGTGCCTTTTTGTGTCTTACGAAGATTGCATTTGATAGTGTAGAATATTACTTTAGATCCATTATCACATAATACTAGATGTACCAAACAACTATGAAGATGTATAAATGCAGAACAAAAATTCGAAAAGTAGGTATATAATCATTAAATTTAGTGTAATATAACATTCACACACATTTATAATTATTTTGTGTAATTGGTATTTAATTTGATAAGCATTTGACAGCATAATGTTAATTATGTCAATACTGTCCGTTCAATATCTACGCACACAAAATTTACGGCGCGGCGTATGATTCAACGAGACGCTTCAAAAGTTGATATGCTGCAGAGCCACTTAGTAGTGAGTCATAGAAAATCGGATACCATTAGAGTACTTTGATAAATATGAAAAAAGATACTTAGGTGTGCCAATTTTCATGATGACAGATCAAACTATTTTGAAGTATATCGACGTCAGACATATCAAGAACCATCCTTATATACTAAGGTTTTTGTTATTCACCAAGTTGGCTTTTTGACTTGGGTAACGTTCAAATCGTTAGTTTATAGACTAATAACGTTTAAGAAATAAAAATAGTGCGTGGAGTCCCTCCGCGCGGAAGAAGTAAAACTTCGTGATGTGAAAATGAAATGAACAGTAGAAATAGATTTTTAGTGAAATCATATTGTTTCTTTAAGACAAATTTTATTAATATTGCTTACAATTCACAATTAATCGCATCTTTTAATTATCATTTTCGAACAGAGAAATTTCCAAATCTATAACATTTACAATGGGATTATGATAATTAAAGTAAGATACGAAATATTTGATTATTTTTCTCGCTCTGTCTCTTTCTATTCCCCCCTCCCCAGGAGCGTTGAACATTTAACGCAACAGTGCTTTCATACCCCCTCCATGGTGGTGTCAAACGTTTAATGCAACCTTGTTGGAAATCGCATTAGAAGTTTCACTTCAAAAATTGATGCCCATATGAAAATTTGTCCATCCCAAGAGGTCATAGTAGATGGAGAATTAATAATATCTGGTAACTTATTCAATAATTTTGAAGTCTATCGACATCGGACATACCAATAACCATCCTTATATACAAGGGTGTACGTTATTTCATATAAAAACTTTTTATACAGTTTAAACTTTTAATGATAAGATTCTGAATTTGAAATCGTAGATACGAATCTAAAGAAACGTATTCAAGCGTCCTATCTACTCGAAGTTGAGAAATTCGGACAAAGACATCACCAAGTTATGTCAATTGAGATAAAGGGACGTTAAATTACGATGACAGTTATGTCGGTAGTAAAGCAACTTGATCCACGATAAACTCGTACTAACGAGATAGGCCGGGAGCTTGATGCGTCCCTTTTATAGGTATCATAACAATATAATGAAATCAATACAACAACACAACAAAATCATAAAACTGATCTGCGTATCCTGTATCATATATTCGTATTTGTATATTGACAATGAAATTAATTATGAGTATGATGGATTTATCTATATATAAACTGAAAATTTAATGACAAAGGAAAATAATTGTTAGTGGAAGATAATTAAAAGTGGTTTTGAATTATATGCATTTAAAACACGAATTACCACGCGTATTGCCTTTATAGTAATCGTAATTTCTTTTATAAAAACTTTATTTCTTAGCTTGCACACTCTACTACTTACATGGTTATAGTTTATAATATTTTTCGTTATCTTATCGCGTTATATTATATAGAATAATAGCTAGTATAATTTGCACAATAATAAAAAAAAATCTTATTAAAATCATTTTATTAATATTAAATTTCATTCTACTATAGGTGGTAGAGCCTCGCTGAAGCTATTAATGGTTTCAGCATGAATGGGTCGGCTCGCACGGGATAGTACCACCCACTCACAGAAAACCGACATGAAGTAACAGTGTTTGCATTATTGGGTTTCGTTCGGTCAGTCAGAGCGCCGGTTACCCACCTGCCCTCCCCTCCCCTTCTCTCTCAATCCCCTCCCCATACGTCACTACCCCTCCCCCAAACAGGTTGGTAACGCACTTGCGACTCCCTTGGTGTTGCAAGTGTCTATGGACGGTGGTGATTAATTAACATCAGGTGACCTACCTGTTCGTTTGCCTCCAATGATATATAAAAAAAACAGTAAACAGGTATAAAATCCACTTAACGGTAACCGATCACCAACGTCAATGTACATCCCGCCTCAAAAGTCGACAAGCGATGACAATTCAGGAGTTAGCATTGAAGAGAAACATCATGAAAACATCACAGCGTAATGGTAGAGTTATCTCCAAGCCCGCCTAGATAGCTACCACCCTTAAGTTAAAAATGTATCGCCAAGCAAGTAGATCTATACCTATAGTCCAATAGCAATCTAGACCAACTCCCCTTCTAGTTTTAACGTATTTACCACCTTGGACTACATCGTTATTTAGCTTCAGCTGAGTGTTGTCAACCTATAAAGTATACAGAAAGAAATATAACAGGTTACTACTCCTGATGATGAAGTTAGAACGCCTCGTGTGTCACTTGAAGTTGCTAATCACACCCTCAAAACCGATACTTTACGGGTAATGCTTCCACAGACGAACCTATAATAACACTTCAATAGCTCTCCACAAATTGTAACATTACATACATAAATATACATTCATATAACAGACTTTCTATAAATAAGAAATAGAATTTATTTCACGTTACAAGTATGAGAAATCATAAAATACACAATGACGTTATAATCCCATTATATTACGTAAAATATATAGGGTACTAGTTACGTGTCACCCTTCGCCGATTCTTTTAATGTGAATACACAAAAATACATCTTCACATGTTTTTATGGAAACTAAGCTGATGTCCGGCAGCTTGAGTGCCTAATTTTTGATCTGAAACACCTATAACGGCAGGTCAGACCGACTGTTGACGTGGCGACGCGTCACCACGGGATGCATCGCCACGTAATATGATTTTTAATTTTTGTATTTAATGATAATAAATGTTTTTAATGAAACAGTCGTCGTTTTCTTGCAAAAAATCATTTTTTTTTATTTTTGATTATGCCATATTTATTTCCTATCGTAAAGTATCATTTTTTTCATATTATCCCTCCTACACGATCATTTTGATAAGATATGAGACATATCTGTCAGATGAGCCGTCACTGCTTAGAATTTTATTTTCTATATATTTTTTATATCATAACAGGCAAACGAACAGGTGGTCACCTGATGTTAAGTGATCACCACCGTCCATAGACACTTGCTACACCAGGGGAGTCGCAAGTGCGTTGCCAGCCTGTGTATGGAGGAGGGAGAGTGAGGAAGAGGGGAGGTGGGTTAACCGGCGCTCTCACTGATCGAACTGTTTGGGGTGTAAGGGGTGTCAAATAACATCTAACACTTGAGACATCCAAGCCAACCTCACCTGCACGTGGTGCACCCTGCTGAATAACGAACGAGGCAATGGCGAAAGCGGGGTGGTAGGGTTTTACAGCCTGACTGGGTCGCAACCACCATGTATATGGCGAAAAAGCCCGTCATAGTGATTCGCTTTTGCGAGTCGCGTTTCGGGATCAGCCTGTGCATATCCAGTTTTTTGCAGGCCGGCATGACAGTGACGACCGGCGATGGACAGTATGTCACTCGGTGGTCGCCATTGTTTTTGGATTGTACTATGCTTACCATCAGGCACAGGCACTGTGCAGTCACTTTGCCATACTACTATAAAAAAAAAAAAGAACGAAGCGCAACAATGCAAGCACGTCAATTTTCTGTGAGAGGGTAGTACTACCCGGGCGAGCCGACCCATCCATTTTAAAACCAGTAATAGCTTCAGCATGGCTCTACCATCTAAAAAAATTATGTTGTTGTACGTTGCTATATTATTTTTAATTGTAATTACTACAGTGTTAACTCTTTTAAAGCAATGCGCATTTTATGGCGTTATAGATAGTTGTCGTTCAATGTAGAAAGGTTATTAAAAATATTTAATATGTATATACTAATAAAGTATAAGATTAAGTCAGCCTCTCTATATAGCGTAGCTTAATGGATGTAACCTAAACCGACAATATGTTAAGATAGCTTTAAGACTCCGTTCGGGGCACCATCCATAGAGAAGTCTTGCGTACTTAATGAGGATAGCGGTATCGTCCAACTGCGATGTATGTAGTAAAATTGAGGATGTGCATCACTTGATAATGGAGTGTGTCAAGAACAGCGATAAAAGAGCTCGTTGATGAGTAGTATGAGAAGTAATTGCCAGAGCACTGGTATTCATCACAGCATCTTAGCTAAACCGTGCTCGGTTGAAGTTAAGATGCTGTATAACTTGGTAATGATACTTCATCAGCGACTCTCCTGATGGAGCTAGAAAGAATTGGGAACCATGAGGCTGATATATTCGGTGGAATAAAAGCCCCACAAAATAAAATATATTTAAAATAAACTTTTTTGAAGTGAAACTTCTTTATCGACGTAGGGAGGAATTTTAGAGCATGTAAAAACGTATATAACGTTTTTCGGTTACGCGCCATCTTAATTTCTGTACATTTTTCCGTTACGCGCCATGTTAATTTCTAAAGGTGCGCTCACAATGATCAGAATCCGTGTAATGTAAACCATATATTTCATATTTCAGTTATCATAAGCCATTAATTTCAAAAATATATAATAACGATAACAATAATAGTAATAATTCTATTATAATTAATGAAATATAATTGATGAAATGCTATTATAATCTTAGTAACAATAAGGTAGATAACAATGGTGGTAGAGTCACGCTGAAACTATTACTGGTTTCGGCATGAATGAGAATGTTTTCAGCATGTTGTGAATAAGATTCGATTTATAACATTTTATTTTCGGGCTCTATCTGGATACCTGGACAGTATATATTTTTTTGAAAACACATCAAACGAAGTTCGTTCGTCTAGATACTATTGTTTTACATTACCCATCGTTACGTATGACTGTAATATATAGGACGCCTAGTTTTGTACCCTCTATCATAATTTTTTATGAGCCTTACACTTTGCTACAGACGTAAAAGGTATACATTCTCTAATATAACAATAAAGTGTTTAAGAGTGAACAATAACCTTTGTCATTGTCTACAGACTGTTAGAACAAACATCACATCTGCTATCCTTACATAAGGTACATCAGTAATGGTAATAGGTAAATAACTGATTTAATTGAGAAGTCACAAGTTCAAAGACCGTACACAAATGTAATGTACATGCTTGTTACTTATATGTATGGGTGTTGAATATCTATTTGGTCTATAAGTTGTTTTATTTACAGAAATTAAATTACTATGTATGAGATTACTTATGAAATAATAATATTACAAGTATTGTCAGGTAGCCCTTTTTATATCATAGGAGGCAAACGAACAGGTGGGTCATCTGATGTTGAGAGATAACCACCGTCCATAGACACTTGCAACCACAAGTCGGAGTCGCAAGTGCGTTGCCAGCCTTTGTTTGTAGGAGAGGGAGAAGGAAAGGTGGGAGGGGGAGTGATGGTGGGTTGCCGGCGCTCTCACTGACCGAACGAAACGCAACAATGCTAGGCACTGTTACTTCACGTCGGTTTTCTATGAGATGGTTGTACTACCCTGAGCGAACCGACCCATTCATGCTGAAACCAGTAATGGCTTTAGCTTGGCTCTACCACCTCTACCAACACCCTATGTAGGTATGTAGATATTGATTTATTAACACAATTACAGAAGCTGAGGGCGTCCAAGACCATTGTCTGATCAAAACACAATTCATCGGATCATAAATAACAGGAACAATAGTCAATAAAATTAGATAGCGATGGGTTGCGAATTGGCGAGGAAAATAAATAAGGTTTTGGAGGATATGAGCCTCCACTTCATCGGGATAAGCTGATAATATTCACGAATATATCAAAAAAATATATTGGGACTCTCAAACTTGCCGCACTATAAAATATTATATATACGTAGAGCTACTTACATCAAAATATGCATTAGCATATTATATTAGAATTTTCATTTTATACCTTTTGACAAGTACAAACAATAAAGCCCTATTGATATCCTAACAATTTCCATATGCTAATCCTTTTGAAAACCCTTGTTTAATTCTAATATTTCTTACTAGTATGAACATTAATATTTTTCTTACTTGGTCTTATATTCATATTACGTAACTGCTGAGCCCTTGCTTCTATTATCTATGTAATATTATATGAAACACTACATTCTCCGCAGTTTACATACAGCCTCTTATAAATACACAAAACAGTTTCTTTGTATTATATTAAATATCGGTTGAAAACAATATGGCTCGGATCAAAATGAATATAAGAGATTTTCTGAGACAAAGAAACGTTTTTCGATATAGGTAACAAACACATTTCTTCGATTATTCATGGCACTTTATTAAACTTTTGTTGTGGAGAATCGACATGAATTTAATAATAAGTGTTAAAAAGTCAATTATCGACTAGTTCCACAACAACTTTTCGAATCGTTGATGTAAATTGGAACGATAATATAAACCCGACTAAGCTTCAGCTTTCGTTGAATAAAAGCATTGTGAGGATACCTGGTTTAGGTAGATAGATATATTTATTTATTTATTTCAAAGAAATCTACAGCTATACATTTAGGAGTAAAAAAGTAAAAATAAAATGTTAGTTTCGCCAACAATGATTTCTGTATATAAATTCTTATTTTTACTATTACATGGCTAACCCAAACTTTTGTATATGTAGTAAAATATCAATAATCGAATGAGTTACATAACTCTTAAGTGAAAAAAGAAACATTGGAATCTAATTTTAAAATAAAATAAAAACTACCAACATATATATATATATACAAAGTATGTAAAAAAGAAAAGAGAAAAAAAATGCCATTACCCCACTAAAAACAAATACTACTTATGTAATGTGTGTAAATATGAGAATGAATATGCAAATATTTTAGAAATCTGTAGGATCTTTAGGATTCAAGTGTGGTCGATAATACCTTTTTTAACTATTGCTTTAAAAGATCTACTACACTCATGAAAAATATCTATATGAGGTATTTTTTCATTATATAAGTGGGTACACCTTACCATTATTGAATTAGTCCCATAGTTAGTGTTAGTTCTAGGTTCACTAAAGAGCTGTGCTTTCGAATATGTTTTGAATTAATTCTCAACCTTATATGCTCCACCAAACTTGAACAATCTATATTATTGTTCACTATATTATACCAGAACATCAGATCTGCCACTAAACGCCTCTATTCAAGAGTGAGCATATTTATATTTAGGAAAGAAAGAAACCAAGCTCTAATTGAACTATTCCGGCAGTTGTCTAACAGCCTGTATTTTTTCTATGCTCAACTTATTATGACTATCAAATAATTGCATAAAATAAAGTAGTAGTCAAACACAAAGCTTGTTTAAAGAAAATAAAAACAGCATATACAATTTCGACTAAAAGATCCATACATCGAGTATTTATAGCTACATTTCTGTGTCTTCGTCTCTTGAAAAGCACGTTTGTGTCTGATTTTCAACTTTACGTAAGCGATCGTTACCTCGCAACCTCCGCAGTTGTTCCGACTCATGAAATGTAAAATATAGCAGGCATATCTAACTCAGATATTTTAATATTTACGTATATTCGTACAAGAGGTGACCCTACTTAGTTTTATTTATAAAGTGGTCGAGGTAATCAATGTACGTCTTGTAAACTATGTCATATTAAAAATGTACACTTTTTTACTTAGTTGTTAGTGTCACACTTGTCGTATTTTCCAATAATGATAACACATTAAAACTAAAACGGAAATTTGTTGTACCAATACAATCTTTAAATTGTCATATAATCTTGCACTAGTATGTATAGTCCATATATATATCATTACATAGTATAAAACAAAGTCCTCTACCGCGTCTGTCTGTCTGTCTGTTCGCGATAAACTCAAAAACTACTGAACGGATTTTCATGCGGTTCACCAGTGGATAAAGGGATTCATGAGGAAGGTTTTGGTACATAATTTTTTAACAATCAGGACCGGGCAACGTCTGCCGGGTCGGCTAGTATATATATATAATATAATATTGGTGACATTTTGTATAATTAAATTTAGTTATAGAGCACAAGTGGATTAGAGATAGAAGCACAAAACATGAATGCTAAGTTGTTACAGAAACTCTCTAGAAAGTTCTAACAAGCGGCCACCATTTTTTTAGAATAATGAAGGCAAGGTTTCTTATAATTACCAATTGAATAATAGCAACATCCTCTATAGTGGAGTTGGTTTCCGATGTAAAAAAAAACAATGAAGAAAACTGAACGCTCTGTCATTATGCTATGATTTGAACAAAATGTTATCCTCCTTCAATAACTCGGGCTCATTGTAGGAAACAAACGCACATAGTTCCCCACGTTGTTCGAGCACCATCATAGAGCTATCAGCAAATCAGAGCTATTTTCTATTATATATTTATATTTAACTAGCTGAACCCGCAGCTCCGCACGCGTTTTTTAAAAATCGTATTAAAGAATTATATAGTTGTAAGACTATGTACAATTATAGAAATGATCTTTAAAAGCATAATGGTGGTAGAGCCACGCTGAAACTATTATTGGTTTCAGCATGAATGGGTCGGCTCGCCCGGGGTAGTACCACCCTCTCATAGAAAACCGACGTGAAGTAACAGTGCTTGCATTGTTGCGTTTCGTTCGGTCAGTGAGAGCGCCGGAGACCCATCTCCCCTCCCCTCTCCTCTCTCCTCTCCTTTTCCCTCCCCTAACCCTTCCCTCCGAAAGATGGCAACGCACTTACGACTCCTCTGGGGTTGTTAGTGTGCATGGATGGTGGTGACCACTTAACAGCAGGTGACCCACCTGTTCGTTTGCCACCTATGACATAAAAAAAAAGCAATTGTAACTACGACACGCACGCCACTTACAGTAACATGTAACGTGTACATTAGATATATAAATACTAACAGCGTATCAAATGAGGTTTGTCATCAGCAACATATTTGGAACCTTAACCCACAATATAACTACCTCAGTGCTCACTTACACTGTATAAGGAACTAACGAAATAATAACTTTAAATATTATTATAAAGATTTACATTTACATTACATTTAATATACTTTGCCATTATTATAATTAAGATTTTGTACCTATACAAAAAATAAACGCTTGTCTGTTCTGCAAGAAATTGTAATATGGAACCCTTTACGTAATACGATTATAATCTAAGATCTTATTAGGAAGACCTCTATATCATTAAAGTTATTAATAATTATAATGTTGAATTGTAAACAATAAGCTGATATTTATTTGTCTTATTAAAAATAAATAACGAGTTGAAATCTTGCTAAGTTTCAAGCAGAGAAAGTCGCAGGTAACAGCTAGTCTAAAATAGAATAACCTCAATTACTTTTTATAAAGCTCGCTATCTACCAGTGAAAGTCCCGTGAAATTCGGTCTAACGTTTTGGTGATAGCACAGCGGGCGAAGCCCCGGTTAACAGCTAGTATAAACTAAAATTGCCTAAATTACTTTTTGTAGAGTCAGCTATCTGCCAGTGAAAGTTTCGTCAAAATTGGTCTAACCGTTTTGGAGAAAGCACTGTAGGCAAAGCCACGGTTAACAGCTAGTATAAACTAAAATTGCTTGAATTACTTTTTATAAGGTCAGCTATCTGTCGATGAAAGTCCCGTGAAAATCGGTCCAACCGTTTTGGAGATAGCATTGCAGACAAAGCCGCGGTTAATGGCTAGTCTAATTTAGAGTAGCTTAAGTAACCTGCTGTAATCACAGCTATTTGCGAGTGAAATTCCCGTCAAAATCGGTCCGCCGTTTTGGAGATTAGCCGGAACATCCATACAGACAGACAGACAACCGACAAAAAATTTAAAAATTGCATTTTTGGTACTTTCGTACCCAATCAGTAAAAATTTTTTTTTTTGATATTACATACAGACACTTCATTTTTATTATATGTATATATAGATAGAAGATATATAAAATCTCATGCTATCATTGAAAATTACTATTGTGAATGTACTTAACACTGAATTGTAATTAAAGCAAGATGAAAGTGTGTCAAAAGATGAATTATTTAACATCTCTTAAACATAAAACGAGCAGTCAATCCCTACTATTTATTTGCACTTCAAATGCCTCGACAACGTGACTTCTGAATATCTATGAGATATAATGAAAATTTTATACATCATTTTCACTGTTTATTTATTTTTCTCATTTATTTAGGGGCGTTTTTGGCTATATTATCCCCATAGTAACCTTAACTTAATTTACCGGCTGAATATCTTAAATAAAACACATTATCACAGCTAATATAGCTTCATTAATGACGACTCAACATCTTAAATAAATTCTGTGCTTCAATATCTTGTAAATCCAAGTTAAGAGGCGACATCATAACTATCTACCCGCTCGAAACCGTATACATTCTGTTAATACATACACCTTCTACTACCCTATGTTTATTTTTGTGTTTTTAAATTTAATGAGTTTTAATGAGTTCTACGTCTGACTACGTTTTATAATTTGCCCACTGTCATCGTCTTTCGAGAGGTACACTTTCATTCAGACGTTGCTTCGTTACTCCTGACATTTCTTCATACTACATGTAGTGATAGAAGCTATATAGGGTTTTACTTCAAAATCAAAAAAATCTTTATTCAATACAAGCCCTGAGAAGGCGTTTATGAACATCAAAGCTACCACCGGTTCGGAAAATAACCCAGCCATCGAGAAGAACCGGCAAGAAACTCGATATGATTTATCTTTTCGTGTTATATATTTTTACAAAACATAAATATTTACATTCGTTATTAATGGATGCTCAGAGAGGGGCGTCATTTCCAGATTTCACATATTGATCTACCCTATAATAGCCTTTAGATATTAAAACCCGCTTGACAAGTTTCTTGAACTCACTATCCGGCAAATCGGTAATGTGTTTTCGGACTTTGTTATAAAACCTAACACTATTACCTAGAAAACTGTTTTTGGACTTAGTGAGCCTGGAGCATGGAATGAACAATTTGTTGCTGTTTCTAGTATTTAAATTATGCTGGTCTTTTACCAGATTCAGCATATCTAAGTTTTTGCGGACATACATTAAATTATCTATATTATAATAAAACTGTAGCAGGGTCAAATCTGTACATTAAATATTTTTTGAAAATTTTGCTGGGGGTAGGCTTTGTTGTCGATATAGAAGCCAAAAATAACCCTTTTAAATTTTTTGTCTGTCTGTCTGTCTGTCTGTCTGTCTGTCTGTCTGTCCCTGTGAACGCGCATCACTCTGAAAGTACTGAACCGATTTTGACGAAACTTGGCACAGTGATAACTAATGTTACGAGATTACATTTAGGATATTTTTTTTCTCATAAAACGCAAGGGATTCTCCAGGATCTGCCTGTTTGTCTGTCCCTTTAAACACGTATTACTCTGAAAGTACTGAACCAATTTAGACGAAATTTGGCACAGTAATAACCAATATTACAAGGTTACATCTAGGATACTTTTTATCTCATAAAACGCAAGGGATTCTCCAGGATAACGGACGAAAGTAAAAAAAATGTAGTTCATGATATTCTTGACGAATTTTGGTAAATTTTCTTTGTGCTATATATAGCAGACAGATTAGCTAAAAAATTAAGCTATATTTCCATATGCTACTTAAAAAAAAATACCAAAAAAAAACGACCACCGTGATTCGAACCGTCGGCTCCGTCGAAACATATAAAGCCCCGTACGTTACAACTGAGCTACGCCTACATGACATTTCTGTACGTAATTATCGACCACGTATGAAACATTTATGTAGACGAAACTGTCACTTATGTTGTTACATTTATTTCATTGTATAAAAAAATGTTTGCTAAACAAAGGTGACAAGATTTATTTATTTATCTATACTATAATAAAACTGTAACAAAGCCAAATCTGTACATTACAAGGTTACATTTAGGATACTTTTTGACCCATAAAACGCAAGGGGTTCTCCAGGATAACGAAAGAAAAGAAATTAGTTAATGTAACTAGACTTTTTTGCGACACCTTAGTATAAGAGCCAGCAACGTTGGAAGAACGAGAATTTGAGAAAAGTTGGTTCTTTAATATGAAGATATATTATGCCCTTCCAAACACGATTCAGGATACCTGGTAGCCGGTTAACGTTGTATTTTTTAATGCGAATTACACCTTTACAGATCAACATTTTGATTTATAAATAATTTAAGGAACATTTTTTGTCAGTAACTTTTATAAGTTTAACGTTTATACGTTATTAAAAACATGAATTTTTCACTGCCAGACAATTTTGTTATTGACAATAATGTGCCTGGTGATATTCTTTATAAACAAAATAATTCATTTCAAACCATTTTATTTTTTCCCTTGCAAAGAACATATTTCATTTTGTTAACCAGGCTCTTCCACAATTATGGCTATCTTTATTATACAGCCAGTGTTGCGCTAAGCTAGAGTTATAACTAAGTTATTCTATACATAGGTTTTGGTAGGGGGTAGAGCCACGCTGAAGCTATTACTGGTTTCAGGATGAATGGGTCGGCTCGCCCGGGGTAGTACCACCCTCTAACAAAAAGCCGACGGGAAGTAACAATGCTTGCATTAGTGCGTTTCGTTCGATTAGTGAGAGCACCGGAGAGGCCCACCTCTCTTCCCCTTCCTCCTCTCCCCTTCCGCTTCCTCCCCCTCCAACACAGGTTGGCAAGGCACTTACGACTCTCCTGGTGTTGCAAGTGTCTATGGACGGTAGTTATTACTTAACACCAGGTGACCCACCTGTCCGTTTGCCTCCTATGACATAAAAAAATACATTATATTTTTAATTTACCCTTTTTTATGTTGAAATAAAATAATATTAAAAAAAAGTGTGTGTGTGTACTTATGTACACGCATTAGAAGTTATACTTCTTTGGCGTAACAAGTAAAAATCTTTTCAAAAATTTTATCTTGCGCCTTATTCTACGTTTGTAGAAAAAACGACACTAACAATAAAAAAAAGGTATTTAATACAATGAAAGTTTTAATATAAAGAAATACAAACAACAAATACAAAGAAACAAAATGTTGACTATAGCTAACTTCAGGGTGTCGGTTTTTCGTGACGGTGTGTGCGCGCAACGTAAAAATTTACTCTCATCATTTTTTTGTTACGGTGTGCGCGTTCATCGTAAAAATTTACTCTCATCATTTTTCCCTAACGCGCCAAAAGAAATATAACTTCAATAAAATTACAGATATCTTAACATGGTTTGAACATACTTCTTTATTTACAAAAAATTGCATCGGGCACATTATTGTTAATATCAAAAATGTCTGGCAATAATAAATTCACGTTTTAGTAGCGTTTAAAAGTTAGTGAAAAACAAAACATTCTAAAATTATATAAAGTTCAATATTTTTGCCTGTAAAGGTTTACCGGCAGCCAATTCGCTGTCGAAACCGTTGCCTAGCTCTTAGACAAATAGTCACAGGCAAGTGACAGATGACACATGTTGCTCATATCTTTTTAATATTTATGTTTTTCTTTAATACAATGTAGTGTGAAAAAGTTTTAATACAAGTTGAAAATAGTTATGATGTCATTCAGTGTTTAATTTATCATTATTTATTTTATAAATATATTTTATCATTTACATTACAATTTAAGTCTATCAACTTGATATTTTATAATGTAAACTATACTGACTGTATAAGTAAACGCCTACAAAAAAGGGAAAGGAACTACGTTCCAACTGGAGGTCCATGGACCTCTCAAGCTTTTTTTACATTACTGCCAATATACGTAGGTTAGTTTTTATTTTAATTGAACCCGGTAGATGATGTTACGAACGGGTTGTAGGCTTATTGGGACAGAAGTTACTGGGACAACGTACTGGGAAGACATTTATCGGCAATATATGTAGGTTATTTGTTATCTTAATTGGACCTGGTAGGTGATGCTGCGAACGGGTTCAAAGCATATTTTAAAATATTTCTCACATACCAACTGGGTATATGTTTGAGTGAGTCCCTGGATAGTTGGGATTCACAATTTGAAACAGTAGGCATCGCTGCAATCGGGTTTTGAGATGTATTTAGATTTTTCGCGTTTAAAAGTACAATCGAAACCGGTAATAACCGATTTGGTGCAGACGAAGTCGCACGGGTCAGCTAGTCAAGAATATATTGGGAGGGCAGAGTTAAGATATAATTCTTGAAACTTAGTCTTTAATGATTAGCGAGGCCTCTTATTATAAATTGCTCGAACTGCTCGTTTTTGTAATAGGAATATGGTGTTCACCTCAGCTGCTGTCCCTCACAACCAAATACCATAAGACATTAAGCTGTGGAACTACAGAAACAACACTCCGACGCTTATTTATACCGCAAAATATTGCTCGCGATGCTGTTTTTTGACTCAAAGGATATGTTTAGTAATTCGCACTAACACGCACTGCGTTCCAAGCCTGTCCTCAAAAGTAGCAAAATAATATAACTAGCCTCAGTACTATGGTTATTTCGTATTTGATTAGTTGTAGTATTAAGCTGCAGTTATAGTTTAACATGAAGTTGATTGCATGTCTGTCTGCTACTTCATAACATAAAAAGTGATTGCTTTTGCAGGCCGCCATGACAGCGGCGACCGGCGTTGGATAGTGTGTCACTCGGTGGTCGCCATTGTTTTTCGATTGTACTATGCTTACCATCGGGCAAAGTGCAGTCATTTTGACGTGTTACTATAAAAAAAATAACTTAGTTTCTTTTTAAAGACTTTAAAAAAATGTACAAATATTTTCGCAATAATCGAACTTAATTAAAGAATACTTTAACACTATAACTTATTGCGGAGGAAAATTCCTCCCCTGCGCGTGCGTAGCACACCACTTACCTCCGTTTCACACATAGCTAAACGCGTAGTGCCTATAAAAAAAATTTTCTTAAAACTATAATAACTATGAAATGAAGATATTGTGATATTTTTTATATAAGGGCTAAAGAAAAAAAACTAGGAAGTACAACCAAAAAAAGTGATCAAAATTTGTCCAGTACCTACTTTTTGCAGCACAACAGCTGACCTATATCGATTTATTTATTTATAAAAGAAAATAAATAAGATAAGTTGCTTTGTATTGAAATCATTATGTATTTATTACATTTCGTAATATGTGTAGATTTATTCCTAATATAGTTTATTATATCATCAATATCCAAGCGTACTAAATTAATTAGTAGTTTTGACGAGTTGATGAAATTTCCGATGCCATAAATTTGAAACCTCGAAACTTTATTAAATTAAATCTAATCATGTTATTTACTTATTAATACTGGCCATATACTTGTACACTGGACGTTTAATAATGAACACGAATCTACATTAATTGAAAGTTAATATATAAAATTTAATCCTATTTAAAATATGTGTGAAGAAACTTACTTCATGTTATTTTTTTCTATTTTTTCTCTGTGTTTATATTTAAGTACTTATATGTGTAATGAAATTAGAAGTAAATAGCCGGACTTAGCTATACAATGTACATAAATACTACTGGACTAGGTATTATTAGATGTAAGGCCGTGACAACTAAAACCCCAATGAATTATTCAGGGTTGTTAAATGCAGACTGGAGTCTACACGCTTTGCGGTCAGAGTTGATCACACCATTCACGTACAAATATATACTAATTTTGAATAATATTATGTTTTTTAAAGATAACGCTAAAACATAAATCTATACATATACATCAGAATGTATATGTAATGTCTGTACTTTTAGATTTTTGTGAAAAAAAATGTTTCAGATGTCTTGGAATAGGTAATAAAATATACAATCATTTTTAGAAATGTCTGTCTGTCTGTCTCTTTGTTTGAACTGCTAAAGTACTGCGTTCACGATTCTTGAATAATATTATGCTTTTTAGAGAACGCTAAAACATAAATCTATACATATAATCAGAATGTATATGTGTCTGTACTTTTACATTTTTGTGAAAAAACAATGTTGCAGAATCTTGGAATAGATAATGAAATACATTACAATCATTTTTAGAAATGTCTGTCTGTCTCTTTGTTTGAACTGCTAAAGTACTGCGGTCACGATACCAAACCTAATGAAAGCATATCCTCGAGTAACATTTACTCTTGGTTTCATTAAAATCGGTTCACTCTATCAAAAGTTATTGTAATTTTAATGAGGATGCGACTTAAGTACGAGATAAAAGTAAATAAGTAAATGAACTCAGATGACTTATTAGTCACTGTTTATTTACATTAGGTTCCACGTAGACGGAGTCGCGGGCTGAAGCTAGTTTATAATAAAAAACTGATCATTATTGAAATTTTATCCCTTTCATAATGTTTTATTATCTCTTTCATAATCATTATCTTAGTCTAGTAACCTGAATTCCTTATTTTCTTTATCTTCAACCTGAAAACTTTAACTTCGTATTATCATACGGACAAACTTTCTGTGAACAAAAGAATAAATCGCAACTATAGTTAGAAATATTATGAATTATTCAATGCTCTTTCATCTCGCCCGGGCACAGACGACCTTAGATGTGCCTGTCAGATTTATACTAAAGATTGACCCAGCAAACTTTTTACAGTTATATCAAGAATAGGTTAGTTATGTAAGACTAGCACACATCGAGTAAAATAAGAGTTATTTATACCATAACAGAATAATTACGAAGATAAATCATTATATAATTTATAACTGTAGGTGGTAGAGCCACACTGAAGCTATTACAGGTTTCAGCATGAATGTGTCGGCTAGGCCGGGGTAGTACCACCCGACCCACAGAAACACCGACGTGAAGTAACAGTGCTTGGATTTATGCGTTTCGTTCGGTCAGTAAGAGCGCCGGAGGCCCATCTCCCCTCACTCTCTCCCCTCCCCCTCCACCCATATACAGGCTGGCAACACACTTGCGACTCCCCTGGTATTGTTAGTGTCTATGGACGGCCGTGATCACTTAACATTAGATGACCAGCCTGTTCGTTTGCCGTCTATAATATTTAAAAAAAAAGCATAAATATATATAACCATTAGTATAGGGATATCCTAAGACATAATTGCGTACCATGTTATAAAATGTCACATATTATTTTATAGGCAGATAGATTTTCTGGTTATTCTTATACGATAAAAAATTATAAGCCTACACGAAAGTAAAGATAATAAGTATAATATTCAATTTGTGATAATAAACTAATGGTTACGACTATAATAAAGTTATACTTGTTCAATCACTTGAATATAAACGGGGTTTATTAAATTTATTTTAAACAAACCTGGCCTCTTTGCGCGTTGTGCCTCGTTGACGTATTTACTGCTACAATTTTAATTAAATGCTTTTATTGGAGCCAGGGATTAAAGGGGTTGGTAATTAAAGCCAACCAGGATTAACGACCTTTGTCTACTACAATTATGATTTATTAAGTATAACGAACGGCTTCCTTAAAGGAAAAAATTGATTTATACTCATTAGTAAATTACCCTTATCTAACTTTCAGTGAATTTTAATTCCTAATTTGTAGTTAAGACTATATTATTTAAGTGATATATATCTTTATTATTAACGTGCTTTTAAATTTATTAATACTTTAGTAGAAATTATATGACAATCCCAGTCTTAAATTATTACTTATAGTATGTTCCTTGGTCCGTCAAATACCTTTTCCTTAGAAACGGTAGGAGTTATTAATGTTAGAGCTATATATATAAACATAACGCTATAAATAAAGTAGGTCACCAATAATGATCGTTTGTAGCATACTCTGCTAATATTATAGAACTGGGTCTCTAATAATGTACTGTCATTAATGTCACTACTGTCAATGTCAATTTTGTATTTGCCCTTCCGTATTTTACTGCGTCATTGGATTGTAGTCACTAAATGTTCTTTGAATTATATCTCGTTAAATCAGATTGAGTTTACTTTTTAAACCTATAAATCTATCAATTAAAACTTACAAAATCAAGTATTTAAAGTTATATCAGTGTAAAAAACAGCTGTATAAAACTAAATGTAATAAAAAAAATCTGGTATATTTTACTATAACAGAAAGTTAAGTTTCGAAATGCAATTAATGTAGGAACTTCGTTAAATCAAACCTCGATATGTCGTAAACCATGAACGGAACCCTCGTCTTGTAGTTCCATCTATCACTCGAAATCGGAGCCGTCGACAACTTGAAGTACACACAATTATACATTCGGTTCATATTTCCTGTATATCATTTGAAAAAATATATTTCACCTATGTATCTCGAACGTACTAATATTTGATTCTATTGCCTTTACAACGAGATAATTTTATATCAATAACCTCTTCAGCTGGAAGCAAAAGTTGGGCCAATAATTTAGAAATATTGCCGATAATATATACTGTAAACTCTCTTAATTCTCGGCTCCCATATTCACAATTTCAATATTCGCTGCTAAAATAATTGAAATCACTTTCTGTATACGCACTTGTAAATTTCATTATTCCCTAGTGAGTGGTATGCTCCAAAATTAGCAAATAAATGTTAAAATATTTATATATATAAAAAAAAAACAAAGTTTATTATGTCCAAGCTAATGTTCCTTGACAAAACTCACCACCGCGTAACTATCGAGTTACGAAATTACCTTTAATATAACCCGTTCGTGTCTTTTTAACGTGTTCTATCACTAGATATTATAATGGACGTTACTTTGCATTTCAGCCTGGAATAGACTGGCTGCTAATACGTCTTACTGCAACAGGAAACACGAGGTACAAATTATTTTCATGTACACCTCGGAGAAATAATATCAAACGTTTTTGAAGCTACACTTTTTTTGGCGCGTTAGGGGAAAAATGTTGACAGTAAATTATTACGATGCGCGCGCACACCGTCACGAAAAACCGACACCCTGAAGTTATTATGATGCGCGCGCACACCGTCCCGAACAACCGACACCCTGAAGTTAGCTATAGTCAACTTTTCTATTGTTAGTGTCTTTTTTTGTACAAACGAAGAATAAGACGAAAGATAAATTTTTTGAAAAGATTTTCATCTTGTTACGCCAAAGAAGTATAACTTCTAACACGTGTACACACTTTTTGTTTCAGCGATCTGTTCAAGGCGGAAATGCAAAATAACGTCCACTATAATATTTAATTATAGATTTCTCCAAAATAAAGCCTTCTTCAATCAACTATTTAACTATCTGGTTTCAAATTTTCTTTGTTCCCGGAGTTGAGCATTTTGTAACGAAAAATTCGATTTTAAGTCTGTTCTAGTTATGGGTTCTCGTAAGCTCAAAGCTAAGCATCCGATTCTTTTTTTAAACCTTGACATAATCTCAATGAAAATAAATAATAGTTGTTTCTCTAAGTAAATTCATTTTCTCTTTCAAGAATATTTGCAAGGCGAATAAGTTAGGCGTCGATGGTCTAATTAGTGACGTCTACGTTCTTATAGAAAAATGCTATTTATTAGTTATTACTCTAACTACGTCGATGCAACTCTAGACTTATTTTTCAATCCCGGTTATACTATTTGAACTGCTTTCTATACTTATCATTTGAACTGCTCTTTTTTCCTACATCTATTCTTCGCCGTATATTTTTTTTATTTTATAAAGAAAATACCCAAATAACAACTTATCCAAATTATTCAAACAATCCGAATATTCAAATCGAAATTCAAATCGAGTATAATTAATTACTCAATGCGAATCGATTCCAAAACTATTTCGCATTTAATACATCCCCTGTTTCTAGTAATTAATCCAAGCTACACACAAACACTTCAGCATATATTAATGATAAAACCATATAACAATCCGAGTTCCGATCGGACCGTCGACTCGAACGGGTGTCCGTTTTGCTGCGCGTGCTAAATTCGATTTTAATACTCGTGATTTATTGACGTCAGTTATTGTGTTGTTCCGATCCGGCACAGGTGTGCTGCACACCTGCGTTCTTTTTCCTGGAACTGAGTGAGACCTTTCCTTTGTATTTATTTATTGCTTTACCTATTTATTGGTTATATTTATTTATTTACTCATTTATTTATCTATTTATTTACGTAATTCTTTCATTCTTCAGTGATTTATTTTTCTTTTTGTTGTTTGTTTATTTAAGTAGTCTTGTGTTATTTTTCCCCTGCCTCGCTCAGGTACTTGTTTGCGTTGTTTTCCTGTTTTGTTTAGTTTTAAACAGCTCCCTTTGATCCGGACTCGGGATAGTCCGTTAAAATCATGAAGGCGCGCCCCCCTGCCCCTCTGGCAGGGAGGTTTCACATGTCTTCCTCCGCCCCACTCCCCTCCTCAGGCCCCGGTATGGCCTCCGATCCAGAAGTCGGCCTCCTAGAGACCGAACTTATTAGCCTCCGCGGTTTTATATCCAGCATCTGTCCTCGTCTCGTAGACGATTACGATGCGTACGCTGCGAAGCGTCGCATCGAGTTCCCTCACTCCTCCAAGCCCGCTCCCTCAATCTATGCCAAGATCGAGGCAAGCAACAATTTTCCCATCCCACCCGATCGCGATCGCGATAGCGATGATAGCGACTCCGATTCTGGCTCCTATATGGCGCAAGACCCTCCTGCTCAGCAAGATCCTTCTGCCAAGCAAGCCCCTCCTGCGGACGATGGCTTCACCACCGTCACGCACCGCAAACCGCGCAAGAAGCGCTCAAACTCCTCGTCTGATCCGGAAAGCCACTTGCCTTCCAAAAAGATCGTTAACGTCAATGGCGCGAAAGTGCACACCAGCGCCCTCTAGACCCGCTTCGCCTAAAACTGCGGGTTCCATATATCCTTGTGTATGTTACCTAAAAACCAAATCGGCTGAGTGCCTTAAGCGCTCGCCTTAGTTGTCCGGTGAAGCTGTAAAGACCCTGCTGGGTCAATAGCGTAGTCAGTTCGAGAAAAAAATATATATATATATATAACAATCCAATACACAAAGACCCCTCTTAAAATTCACCACCATATCCCATTATTAGGTTTACGCATCTAACCACTTGAATTTAATAACTATAATCATCGTATACTACAACTATTTTTTGTTAATATTATAAGTGGCAAACGTACCCGCGGTTCACCTGATGGTAAGTGATCACCGCTGTCCATAGACACTAGCAACATCAGGGGAGTCGCCAGTACGTTGTCGGCAGTTGTATTTGGGGCAGAGAGGTTGGGAGAAGTGGGGGGAGGGAGGTGACGCAACCCTGAGACACTCCTATAGTGCGGCGTAGGTTACCGTGGAGTCTTTTAGTCGATTGAAGGTCGACTCAATTCAGGTTCCCCCCGGGGACCTAGCAATTGTCTGTGAAGAGGGTTCTCCACGGAAAAAAAATGGAGGTGACCCTCCGGCGCTCTCACCGAGCGAACGAAACGCAATAATGGAAGTACTGTTACTTCACGTCGGTTTTTTTTGAGAGGGTGGTTCTAACCCGGGTGAGCCGACCCATTCAATCTGAAGCCAGTAATACCTTCAGCGTGACTCTACCACCTACAAAATAATAGATTAGAACTACTTCGTAATTCAAATTAAATAATTGATTACAAATCAGTAAATTACGTTACGTAGGTTGAAATAGCTGCCGGCGACTGTATGCGCCCCATTATCAATATTTAAGGACGGCGTACTGCACTCATAATAGCTTAAGGACTGTTTGCAGTTCACTATACCAACCTGAATAATCTTATTAGTAATTTCACATTCCCCCTACGCTTCAAAAACGGCTTGCTTACATACTCAGTCTGCCGTAAAATTGTCTCAAAGCCGAACGACATTACAAATATGAAACAACAATAACATTATTCATAGGTATAAAATATTATTTATGTGTATTAATAACCTTTATTTACATACACGTATGGATGTGTGGGGATATATGTTTTGAAAATAAATGAAATATCTAGGATAGTACTTTGCTGAATGAATCACATCTGAAGAAATAAAAATAGCGAGATGGTACTATATAATTAATCGTCTAGTAGCTTTTTCGTGGTATTTTCAAGAAAGCAAAAAGACGGCAACCAATGGAATATAAGCAACTGTCGGCAGTAACTATTATTCTCGAATTATTTTGGCGAAATCGAAGGTCAATATATTCTTTATCGGATAAGAAGTTAAAGCTTGACTTTATTTCACAGTCACAATACTTATATTTAATAATATTATTTATATGTGCATTTGTTATGGTGATAAAATACAATGTTATTGTGAGGACCACATCTATACCTACATATAGTAAGAAAGTAAATCGAACGTGTTTGTACTTTTTAGATTTTTGTAAAAAAATTGTTGCAGGTGATTAGTTGTCAGTAATAAAATACATTTCATGATAAAACCTCTTTAAGAAAATCGTAAAGCATATTTTCAGGTAACATTTAGTCTTTGTTTCATTAAAATCGGTTAGATCTATCAGAAGTTATTGTACTTTTAATGACGATGCTTTTTAAGTACGAGGGAAAAGTAGATAAGTATAAGGAATCCAACGACTTTATTAATCGCTGTTTTTTATATAAGGTTTCACGCGGACGAAGTCGTGGGCACAGCTAGTTTCAACATTATTTTTTTTATTATGTCATAGGAGGCAAACGAACAGGCAGGTCACCTAATGGTAAGTGATCACCAACGTCCATAGGCACTAGCAACACCGAAGGAGTCGCAAGCGCGTTGCCAGCCTGTCTTTGGGAGAAAAGAGGGGGGGGGGGGGGGTAGATGGGCCTCCGGCGCTCTGACTGACCGAACGAAATGCAACAATGCAAGCACTGTTACTTCACGTCGGTTTTCTGTAAGAGGGTGGTACTAACCCGGGCGAGGAAACTCCTTCATACTGAAACCAATAATAGCTTCAGCGTGGCTCTACCACCTAGAAACCTTGCTTTCCTTTATACAATTACTGAATAATTTTATTATCGTGAACTCTTAATTAAAATATGATAAGTTAACGAACATAAAACTGTCAAGTTCTTATCTAACATCAGCGTGTTTCAATAAAATAGGGGGGAATTTATTGAGAATTAATAAAGCTGTATACGTATTCGAGTTTCCACCCTGTCCTGTACAAAACCAGTTCAAACACCCTGTAGGCGAATAACGGTGTAGGCGGCCCCTTATTTTCCCTGTCAATACAAATATTGAAAAATCATTACCTACGTTCACTTCTTTTCTTTTCAAGTGAACACGATTTTTCTTCAGATAAGTCGTAAAGAAAATTACTTTCGGCTCACTCGGTACATTATACCAGACTCGCATATTCTGTGACATCGAAAAGTGTATAAAATGTACATAACATGCATATAAAACACACTTCTTCTAAATACGTTTCTTGAATGAATATAATTATGTATTCACTGATAGCTTTGTAATAAGTTCAAGCTCACTGAGATATACAATTAAAAAATGTTACAATACAAACGTTTAGAATTTAAAGACTTTCTAGCCGAATTCCTTTGTAGCAAGTCATAATGCAAAACGAAATCTAATTACAGACGTTTTCATTGAGTCTGCTTTATAAAACAGGTATTATAATACCTGCTGTTTACGAAAGTAAACAATAAAGAATGCGTATTTTTTATTTTATTTCTGTGGCAAAAGAGGTTTCCTTCATTTCCGTTCATGTGTGTAATGTGTTTATCTGTAAATTCTAAATTCAATAAAAAGTTATTTCAATTAATTTGAATGTTTTTGTGTTTATTTCGACAGTCGATAAACGCTTGTATAGGCAAATCTACATATTTTTCATGATTTTTATATTTCAATTAAAAAAGGTCTGCCCTTGAAATAATCAGTTAAATGTAGGAACAGTTGGAACTGGGATTTGTATGGAAGTTCTATTTCGACCCTATAATACCAACTTTCTTTTTTAATCAATCTATATTTTAGTACATATCTTAAAACAATTATTATTATTATTATTACAATTATTAAATAAGTTTTTGAAGTTATACTTCTTTTGGCGCGTTAGGAAAAAATGATGAGAGTAAATTTTTACGATGCGCGCGCACACCGTTACGAAAAACCGACACCGTGAAGTTAGCTATAGTCAACTTTTTCTATTGTTAGTGTCGTTTTAACTACTAACGTAGAATAAGGCGATAGATAAAATTTTTGAAATGATTTTTATCTTGTTACGCCAAAGAAGTATAACTTCTAACGCGTGTACATAAGTACCTATACGCACACTTTTTTAAATAAACATAAAGATTGTAGTATTGGCAGACCCTGATCATTTATTTTTAATATATTATTAAACAGATCTTTTATATCAAAGATGATACTAAGTCGAAAAGGGATCTACTTATTAGACGTTAAAAGAAAACCAACGGATACATTCTATTATTTATTAAATCTTTGGCTATGTGTTTGTACATCATAAACTACGATCACGTAAAAACATATATCTACAACATCATTATCTTCAAACTGTTATATATCGAGTTACAACCATAGTTTCAGAGTGATGAATGAAATGACATTATTATGCACAGATACAAAATAAATAGATATAAAATACAAACTACCAGTTTTATTAAAACAGTTAAAATAGATTTATCAGATTCTATATTTTTGGTTTTATTTTAGTTAAATCGAAATGTATTCCATTTTACGTATTTAACTGCCTCAATTATTATTGAAAATAAATAAATTTTACTCAAACTATTTCATAGAGAAAAATATTTGTCATACTGATTTTATCTCTCATGTAGTTCCGAGACAGAACAATAAAATGTAATCAATCAAAACCATCATTGTACATTTCGTCATTCGAATTATATTTGTTCCAAAACATTAGGCATATTTTTCATATGTAATTGAATCTTTTTTGTTATTTTTTGTTGTTTTTTATTGTTATTTAGGGGTAATAAACTACATTTGAGGTTATTTGTACGTATAACAACTCTTACAATACTGTACTGTCATGTTATTCTACTGTCAGGTCCTTTGGGAATATCTTATTATACCGATTTATATAAGACTGTCATATTTATTACTAGCACGATTTATAAGCTTTGACATATATAAAACATTTTATATATTTCATGAATTAACTTAAAAAAACACAATATAAGTTTTTAATTTTATGTCAAAATATAAAGAATTGTGTATTGCATTATTATGTCATTAATTAGGTGTAATTGAGTATTTAAATAAGATATACTAAAGTTTTATAACAATGCAGTATTTCAGTTTACAAAATAACTCAATATCAGAAATATACCGACAATTAAAATGGAAATGTAATAATAATAGATTTTCGAAAATAATATTTTTAATTAAAACAAGAGAATATTTCTAGTGAAATGTTTACACATAAAATTTTATCAGTGATGTTTTTAATTCATGCTACGTAATGAAATCAAAATACTTCACTGGCGAATAACTATGAAAAATAGATTTCAAAGAAGACAATAGAATAACCAACGCATTCAAGAAATTGGTTCCATTTCGAATGCTTTATAATCGCAAGTTATTAACAATAACTCAAACGTAATTATTATTAGTTCTACTATCTGTAACAGCGCGTTTAGGAAAGATCTAGAATTTTTCGTACAAAAATAACATGCTAAATAGTTTGTATATTTAGATTTATTCACATTATATTGTTTGACAGTACAAAACAAAATAGTACGTATTATGCAATGATTTAAACTTACATTATAGCTATACGTTATAGAGAGATTTAGGGAAGACATGATCTGCTTTTTCCAAATATTTTGGCGCAAAATATTAAATTTCTAGAACATCGATTTCAGTTCTATAACACATCTAGGGAATATGCATTCACTTCCAATACTGTGAAATTACTCGAGATTTGTACAAACTGTAGCTTAACCACATGAAGCCAGTAAAACGATACAGTCATAACTGTACAGGTATTATTAACTCGCTAAATTCTACCAGGACTTCACACAAAAATATACCTATTCATCTATGATTTACCTGAATTGAAGGAATCAGGTATGTTTACAAATTAATCAAAAACAAAATACATATACAACGCCGAACTGGCCACGATTTTTGTACTTATGTTATAAAAAAATATGTACCGATTATATCACAAACAACACTCGTACCACAAGCAGCCGACCGCTTCGAACTGAAAACAAACAATAATTGTCTTTAAGAATATGGGGTAACTATCACAAATACACAAACATAACAATATACTAATAATAATAATATTTTAATTTTTTTCGAACTGACTACGCTATTGACCCAGCAAGGTCTTAACACCTTCACCGGGCTACTAAGGCGAGCGCTTAAGGCACTCAGCCGATTTTATTTTGACAACTAGCTCAAGGGTGCACGGCACACCCCGGCTTTGGCTATATATTGACCATATATCATCACGCTAAGACCAATAGGAGCGGAGAACTAATAAATGTCTCAAAATCGGGTTATTGTTTTCTCTTGAGAGCTTCCGCTGCGTGTTAGCCCAAAGTAACTCTTCCACCCGGACGAAGGCGCGGGCAGAAGCTGGTAACTAAAATGTTCCAAATCAATGTGTACATAATTGACAGTAATATTGGTATCTGCAATGGTTACAAACCGTATCGCAGATATCACAATTTCATATAATCAACTAAAACAGACAGTGACTTAAACATATGTAACAAATAAAAAACTTAACTTGAATTAACTAAATATGTGAGGTTATTGTGTAACACGGTATTCCGAGTGAGACAAGAGTATTTTATGATTGAATTTGAATTGTTATTTAAATAAAAGTGTATGATTTGAACTACCGAATTTATAGTTATAATTTAAATTGTGGTAATAATATTTTTTCTGTATTTGTGTAATTTTGTGAAAGTAACCAATTGAAAGTGAGTTTTTTAATAGTATGTCTGTTGTATTGATTAATCTGTAGTATATTATTCGCTTTATTATAGAGCAAACCTCCCAGGAAGCCTTCAAAACGACAAGCCAAGTATTATGTTCAGGTACTTTTATTATGTCCTCGCCCCTTCGTCTCTTATCAGAGAATACTGTATACATATAATCATTTATACATATAATAAGAATTTATATCTAACGTGTGTGTACTTTTTCGATTTTCATGAAAAAAATTTTGCAGGTGTCTAGAAATAAGTAATAGAATACATTCCAATCATTTTTAGAAATGTCTGTCTGTCTGTCTATGTGTCTGTCTATTTATATGAACACGTATCACTGCTAAAGTACTGGGTTCACAACAAATCGTAAAGCATATCCTCGGGAGTAACTTAGTGTTTGTTTCATAAAAATCGGTCCACTCTATCAAAAGTTATTGTAGTTTTAATGACGACGCGGCGTAAGTATGAGAGATAAGTAGACCAGTAAATGGACTTAGTACATTCAGATGACTTTATTAGTCATTGTTTTTACATAAAATTGCACGCTGATGAAGTCACGGGCATAGCTAGTACTTAATAAAAAGGTTTAATAACCACACATTAAATACTCTTCTTTTGAAAATACCAATAATTAAAAATAATCATAGCATTTTCAAAAGCGTCACTTATTATCATTACCATTTAACATTAGCATTAGCATTTATTAACTAACTTCATAAAGAGGATCTCGAACTGATCGTATTTTTTTAATAATTTTTTATCACAGAACATCGGCATTATTAACCGATTTGGGAAATCCCTATTTTATTAAAAGGGCGGTATATTCAAGAGTGTTTCATTTTAATTTCATTAGCATTGGATCTTGAATATCGAAGATACAGCGGGGAATTACTCAAAATCTATTAGAAAATATAGAATGATTGAAATATTGGTAGGTTTATAACAATCCAAGGCTAAACTGGTGCCTATTTATGGTCAAAAACGTTCTGGTGAATTATTTTTATAATACACTTTTCGCAGTCAGTTCCATTTATTATATAACAAAAGAATTATTATTATTAAAAACTTATCGTATTTCGGTATTTCACATAGTGTTATATTAATACATTTATAAATTATAAGATAAATAAAAAAATCTTAAAACCTTCGAATCGAATCGAAGAATCGAATTCTTAAATCCTTGAAAAATCCTTAAAATTTTTCGAATCTTAAATACTTACATTAGTGTTACGTGAGTAGAGAATCATATTCGAAGGGTGTGGGGTCGGCTGCACGCAGATGTCACCACAGTACGCCGCCAGATATATTGGACACTTCTATTTGATTCTCAGATTGCGTGTCAGAGACAGTAAGACGTCTTCTTCTGTGTCTTAAACGGAAGCTAACCCAAAGTATTAACGACATAATCATTAAGCTGGATACAACCGCAATACCTATATATTGAGCATAATTGGTATTTGTCAACTTATACGGTGAATATTTTGTTTTTTCATTGGGATTCAGAGTATAAGCTTCATAAGTTGTTACATTAATCGTAGGCTTCATTGTTGGTGGTATTAAATTACTCTGTGTGTAGCCTCCTTTTTGTAACGATTTATTTTTGGTGTCTACAGGTGTATTTAATCGTTTACCCGTTTTATTTATTTTATAGGTATCAGTAACGTCTTCGTCAATATTTCTGGAAATAAATGATGGCACGAATAAGTTTGCTGCGGTGTTGTTTCCGGGGACATCATTTAAATGCTCATTTGCGATTTTGATTGTATTGTAAGTTCTGGTGTATTCTTCACCTCTTACCAAAGTTGTACTGTTCATATTGTATTGAACATCATTTCTACTGTTTGAAAATACCGGTTCTCGACTCTGTGCGTTAGGGTAAACAATATTCCCTGTTTTTTTCAATAACGTTTTGTTGAATTGTACCTTGTTGTCATTATCAGTGTTTTTATTTAGGCCAAAGTGTTTTAAATTTCTTTCTGTTTTGTTATTAAGATAGCCATAGTATCTTAGAAGCTTATTGATCATTTCTGCGCTATATAAATTAACCGGTGGAAGACTTTCGCTTATGGTGAAAGTTTCTGGGAATGTGCAATTGTATTTAACCATTTCAACTTTAGCTTCTGTTGAAGAATAATAACACGTCTCTTCATTGGTCAGTGTTTTATTCAAATTTATCCCATCTTTTAACCACATCTCAGTACTACAGTTTATACTATTACCGTGTAATCTTAGTGTTTTCAGCTGCCCTAAATAAAATAACAGATCTCTTCTAATGTCCGTTAAATTATTCATTCGTAAATCCAAGTATTGCAAACCTGAGAATGCAGCTAAAGCTGCAGAATCTGCCAGAAACTGTTTCGCTAATCCAGGACTAGATTGCAGGTGAAGCATTTGCACGCTTTCTGGAGATGACATTGGAAACATTCCATCTCGTTCAGGGACCGACAGATTTAAATAGCAAAGTCTCAAATCTCGAAGAGACAAAGGTCCATCGAAAGTATTCCAAGACAACGATTGAATTGGATTATTTGACAGATCTAGCATCTCTAATGACAATAAATCATCAAATATATGATCTTCAATGTAATGTATATAATTATTTTGTAATAAAAGTATGCGGAGATTCGGTAAATTTTTAAAATCCGACATAGACAAATTTCTAATTAAGTTATTATTAATTGATAAATACTTTAACTCATCTGGTAAAGATTTGGGAACCGTGTTAAGGAAATTTTTGTTTATGTTAAAAAATAAAAGCATTTCTAGTCTACCCAAAGAGTCATCTTCTATAGAAACTATTTTGTTATCAGATAAATCAAGAGATTGTAATAAAGGATAACTATCTAAATCACCACACCTCAATGCAGAAATTCTATTTCCGACAAGTGATAAAAAGCGGATTGAATGTGTGAATGCTTCAGGTATCTGATAAAGGCCTATCCTTGAGGCATCTATTTGTTGTAATCTCCGTCCAGTACCGACCAGTAACTGGGTATCCAATTGTGTAATCCCAAGATGTGGATTATCTGATAGCAGAAATCGTGCTAAGTTTGGGAGCAATTGTAAAGCGCCTGGTGCTAATTTCTTTAAATTGTTATGGGATACGTCCAAATGCTGCAACAGCCAGTTATTGAAATAATTCTCATTAATAAATTCAATATTGTTTCTGCTTAAGTTGAGATGCTGCAGATTCTTAAGTGGAGTGAAAATATTCGTTAATACTGTTAAATTATTTTCAGACAAATCTAAAGATTCCAATTTTAACAACCCTTCAAAACTTTCCTCAAGTATATTAATGATTTTATTTCTGCTCAATAATAATTTTCGAAGATTCGTGAAGTGATTGAAGAGTCCCTTTGTAATATTCTGTAATTCATTAGACGATAAATCAATTTTCCTTATATTTTGCGGTTTAATATTTAACCGTATTTCGATTATATTGTTGTTGTTAACAGAAACCGAGTACGTATCTAATAACACTAGATTTAATTCTAATATACTCGTATTACAGGAATTATTACAGTGAATTTCTACTTCAGAGAAAGTTTTATTGACGTACATCTGAAACCAACTTGAATTTGTATCATCATTACAACATGCCGAAGTATGTACATAAGTATTCATATTCTCCCTCAGAGTTATATTGCACGAACACATTTTACATGATGTTATAATATTATCACATTCACATATGTCGGGGCATATTGATACTGAATATGTTATTTGCCAGAATGATACCATAATCGAAATTAAGCACATTTTAAAATACATAGCCATTTTTAAGATCCTTCACCGCTTTCTGCTGATTTAAGCTGGATTTAGCAAGATATGATAGTAATATTGGCATTTCAGGTGCATATTGCACCTATTCTCGACAACACTTACGTTAAATTCCCTAGTGTTTAAATCATACATTTTGCAATTAAACACTGACACAAACACTCAAATCGGTAAGATGTCAACCGATTTATTTTCACTCATGTTTTGTTCAAACTTGATAGATTTAAACGACACTGATGTAGGATAAAACAAAGTCACCCTGAACGGTGTAGTGCGTGTCACTGCATCACAGACGTGCCTTCTATGACATTACATTCGTAACCGGGAGAACGCGTAATTCGACGTGGTGCGGCGTGGACTGAGCGTTGGAAAGCACTGCTGGCGCCAGCGAGTCTGTTCGCGTACTGTGCGAACTGGACTGAGGGTGAGAGCCGCGGCGCCGGCGCTCTGCCGCCATCGTTACATCCCTCACAACCTCATTTTTATATAGTCAACTGACTTCCACACCGCCACTATTTATGTCATACTCGGCGCTCTTTAATACTTTATTTTTTGAACGCGTGTATTTGTTAGTATGTGCAGTATTGTTATTTTTTTTATAACACAGTCGTCAATAGAATTTAAAAGGCAATTATTATATATCGTTGTTATCCGTAGGAATTTACTTAAAATTTCCCTTAACTATCTATAAACTATAATTTCTGATAGCGCTGTTAATGTTTAGTGTTATCATAAAAAAATTGTGACAACAAGAAGAGTTCACAAAAAACGTACCAAGCCCAACTTAGAGGGAACTTCATTTGTTTTCCTTTTACACAACCCTTTGATAATCAGTTTTCTTCCCTTCTTTTATGGCAAAACAGATTCTTTTATGTTTTCTTCTTTTATCACACCTGTCATTTTATATATATATAAAGCATAATTTTTATCTCTGATCATTTATAAATAGAACATTAGGATTTAATATTTGCGAAGATATTTTTATTTTTTCGTCACCATTCCTCAGAATACTTCGATCTCAACATCTTAATAATGGATCTACGGAGTTCGTAAATATGGACACTGATGAACAAGTAATAGACAAGTTAAGATTCACGCAGAGAAAAGTGCTGTCTATAGTAATTCTTAGGCCAGTTATTTAAATATCACTATTCAATAGTGATCTTTCTCGGAGTGAAAAAAAAGAAATGAGTGCGTGTAACCGTCACACACGATTTAAGTAAAACTTCTTTTAATTGTATGATTTCTATTATTGTTAAATTTTTATTTTGCTTAGCTTTCTATATTTTATTTACTTTATAACAAAGAGTTGCAAATAATATTTCCTATGTTATTTAAGTTCCGAATTAGCTGATAGATGGCACTACAGATAATGAAGCTTTGATTTAATTTGTTCCTTACTTAGATTGAAATCAGATGGCAACACGGTCGCGCACTCATATACACATAATTAATACTATTGTATAATTTTATTATTATTATACAATTTAATATATTTTTTTATTTGTTTATGAACTATTTATTGACAAAATCAAAAATATTTTAAAACCAGATGGTACAGAAACGTGACGCCATATTGCCGTATCGGACTTCCGTTACATTCTCATCCAGTTACCTCTTAGTCGCGCCTAAAGAAGTTTTACTTCAATAACAAGCTATAAACTATCAATATTTATTATTAATCCAATTATTATTTTATAATACATTTATTAATCCACTCAAAAGTGGCATAGACATTCTATATGTATAAAAGTCATAAATATCTACTGATTTTTTTATATCTCATTTTCATGGCTTTATATAAAATATTTGGAGTTTTTAGAAAAGTTATAAAATGTAGGAACTTATACAAAATTGTAAACTAAATAATTATATGGAATATTGTTTAAGAGCAAATTTGTGACGAATATCAAACTTCGTAATTCAGACTATTTTTGTAATGCGAGATCGCGTTAACAACACAAAGGTATTGCCACTACAGTGCTTCTATCTACACAAGTATGAGTGTGTAGGCACACTAAGTTTGAGCCACTGTCCGCCCGCATGTCCTGTTGTATAATTTAACATGTGCTTTAAGATTACGTTCATTATGTGCTATCAATAAATAATGCTCAACACTCTCAACACATATTTGAATAAATATGGTAAATATACATTGCACTTTTGCAAAGATGGTATAGATTGCAATGTAGGATCTACCGTATATAAATACATATACGTGGTCAGAGAAAACTAATTTGGGTTGCCATAAAAAATAATAAAAATGAAATAAAACGGTTTATTTATGTATTTAATAACTAGTTGGTGCATATTAATAACTAGGCATTAAAAATAATGTCCACTACTTCATTTTTGTGAACATAATTCTATCGTTTCAATGGAATTGTGAATGTGTTTTATCTAAGTAAATTGTGAGTTGCCATTATTTTTTAAATTATAATTTTTCATTACTATTTAACCGCTACAATTCCTTTACCGATTTTAAATTACCTCTGTATTTTTTCTTATCATTACCGCTTACACCTTATGAAAACTCGTCCTAACTATCTAGATACATACCCTGATAATTCCTCTATCTACAAGTAAACATCTTACCGAATTCGTTTCAACCGCTTTATAGATTATCAAGGACAAGCACTAGGCACTTCGATAATATTTATATGAATAAATTGTATTGTCGATCCTTCTAGTCTTAAACGTGTTACAATCGTAAACATTTTGCAGACTATTTTGACTAGAATACGAAAACATAGTAGAAATAAAATTAAAAAATAATTAATAAATACACTTTTTAAGAGAAATCTTTATCCTAACTAATATTACAAATGTGAAAGTGAGTTCGTTCAATATACTTTCACGCCACGTCTTGCTCACTAAAGCGGCCGTGATGAAATTTTGTATATATGCTGTCAGGTGTACAGAAAAGGACTCAGGGTACCTTTTATACAGAAAAAAGTACCTATTGTTCCTGAGGGAAAGTAAAACTGTTTTCTACAACATTAAAGCGAGCAAAGCTGTGTTCCAACGCTAGTATTTCATATATTATAGACAAGTTACTCACATATACAATAAAAGCTTACTTAGATATTATATATACTTAGATATTATATGTACCAGCGGCTCTGCACACGTTTTTTTAAAAATCGTATTAAATAATTATAAAATTGTGAGACCATGCACAATTATAGAAATGCTCTTTAAAGACAATTGTAAGCACGACGCGCACGCCACTAAAAGTAACATGTAACGTGTACATTAGATATATAAATACTAACAGCGTGCCAAATGAGATTTGTCATCATCAACATATTTGGAACCGTAACCCTCCATATAACTACCTCAGTGCTCACTTACACTGTATAAGGAACTAATGAAACAATAACTTAAAATATTATTATAAAGATTTATATTTACATTAAATTTAATATATTATATTTAATATATTACATTTAATATATTATACCATTATTAGAATTAAGATTTTGTGACTATACAAAAAATAAACGCTTGTCTGTTCCGCAAGAAATTGTATTATGGAACTCTTTACTTAATATGTTTATAATATAAGATCTTAGAGCTCTATATCATTAAAGTTATTAATAATTATAATGTCGAATTGTAAATAATAAGCTGATGATTATTTATCTTATTAAAAATAAAGAATGAGCTGTAATCTTGCTAAATTGCATATAGACAAAGTCGCGGGTGACAACTAGTCTAAAATAGAATAACCTCAATTACTTTTTATAAGGTTCGCTATCTACCAGTGAAAGTCCCGCGAAAATCGGTTTAACCATTTTGATGATAGCACAGCAGGCAAAGCCACGGTTCACAGCTAGTATAAAATAAAATTACTTAAATTACTTTTTGTAAAGTTAGCTATATGCCAGTGAACGTCTCGTGAAAACCGGTCTAACCATTTTGGAGATAGCACTGCGGGAGAAGCCACGGTTAACAGCTACTATAAATTAAAATTACCTAAATTACTTTTTGTAAAGTTAGCTATCTGCCAGTGAAAGTTTCGTGAAGATCGGTCGAACCATTTTGGAGATAGCACTACAGGTGAAGCCACGGTTAACAGCTAGTATAAACTAAAATTACTTGAATTATTTTTTATAAGATCAGATATCTGTCGTGCAAGTTTTGTGAAGACGGGACTAACCGTTTTGGAGATAGTATTGCGGGCAAAGCCATGGTTAACAGCTAATCTAAATTAAAATAGACTAAATTACTTGCTAAGATGTCCGCTATCTGCTGGTGAATGTTTCGTGAAAATCAGTCTAACCATTTTGGAGATAGTATTGCAGACGAAGCTGCGGTTAATAGTTAGTCTAATTTAGAGTAACCTAAGTAACCCGCTGTAATTTCAGCTACCTGCCAGTGAAATTCCCGTCAAAATCGGTTCAGCGGTTTTGGAGACTAGCCGGAACAAACAGACAGGCAGACAGACCGACAAAAATTTTAATAATTGCATTTTTGTTATCTGAAGCTTATATATTTCCTACCCAATCAGTAAAAAAAAATAATTGATGTTTCATACAGACACTTCATTTTTATTATATAATAATAGAGTATAGATAATTATTTTTGAAACATGGTTTAGGCTCAAGATAGAAAGTATCATATCTAAGCTTCTCTTATATGTCTATAATCACTAACAAAGAATGTTTCAAAATCTTTTCCTTTTGAGAGCTACCGCTGCGTGTTGGTGTTACCCCAACGTAACTAATCCACGCGGGCGAAGTCGCGGGCCGAGGCCAGTAGACAATAAACTACAAGTTCTATGCAGGCTACTCGCCGAATAGGAAGTATTCGGGCCAAGTTAAGCTTACCTTCTTCATCCAACCCTTTATACTGTTTCAAACATCTTCACAGAAACGTTCGACTACCATTTTCATGAATTGCTCCCACAAGGATTTTCGAAGGGTCCCTTTATTGCGCTCCTTAATTTGGGTTATTTGAACTTTTCTCGTCCCTTCTTATATGTCTTAAGGACGAAAACATCGTATTTCAACCACCTCACATACGTTTTGCTTGTGCT
The DNA here is from genome assembly GCA_015888305.1 of Antheraea pernyi. Taxonomy (NCBI): domain Eukaryota; kingdom Metazoa; phylum Arthropoda; class Insecta; order Lepidoptera; family Saturniidae; genus Antheraea; species Antheraea pernyi. Next base: position 127,741 of record MU158897.1, on the reverse strand, counting down.
CGCCTAATACCTTACGTTATGAGTTTTTCGCGTACGACGACTCGTATTTTTACTTTCCTAAAGCTTTGTATAACAATTTATGAATTGATATATTGGAGCAAAAAGTTTCATCTATAAATTCATATCGTAGCATAAATAACAGAGAATCAATTTCGGATTAAAATACTTTATGAATATGCCTCATATCTTATTTCTAACTAGCTACTGTCCGCGACTTCGTCCGCGTGAAATTGTTTATTTGGTCTAAAGGTAACACGCAGCGGAAGCTCTCAAAAAGAAAAAATCCCCGATTTTGAAATATTCTTCATTGTTGCTCCGCCACTATTGGCCTTAGAGTGATAATATATAGCCTTCCTCGATAAATTAGCTATCTAGCACTGAACGAATTTTAATCAGACCAGTAGTTCGTGAAATTAACGCGTTCAACCAAACAAACAAACCCTCTTTTAAGCTTTATATTATTAGTATAGATTAGATACCCGCTTCGACTCCGGCGTACTAAGAAAAAAAATGAGACCATACCTTCCATTTATAGTACGACTATGTAATAACATAATATGGCAACTGAACAACTGAATGTCAATCTCTCAAATCTTTGAACACTTTTGAAGATCTCTCTACCGTTTTCCGAGTAGAGTGAACAGTCACTTTTTGTATGGAGATTTTTTAATGCAATTGTTTCAGTTTTTTCTACAATTTTTCGAACATTTTCTGTCATACAAACCTTGTCATGACAACTACAAGCACAATAAAGAAGAATGAACCACATACGTGCAGGAGTTCTGAAATAATGAGCTTACATACATTCGGCAATTAGTTTTTATATATATAAAATAGATATCAAGTCTCAAATAGGCATGCAGCCTGATTGCATACTGCTGGTAGCCACACAGTCTTTAATTATATACTAACAACTTTAAATAAATACCTCTTATACCATCACGTAGTTCTAAACACGTTTGAGACGGGAACACAGCAGTGCCTGTTACTGAACAGTTAAATTAGGTGTAGATGTGATGATTTCACAGTCAGACCTCACAATTCTGGTTTTGAGATAAATTTCTCTATAACATTTATGTTTACAATATATCTAGAATGCTTTCTACTATACAGTCTGAAAGAGTAAAAAAAATGAATAAAATAATCACTAAAATTTTTGGTAACGCAGGTGATTACATGTATTTTTCAAATTATCTTAGCTGGATATAATACAATATAACATATTAACCAAGTAAACATAAATCATTCATTTGAAACAAACAGAACACTGAAACAAACAATTCAGAAGATAAAAATGGACAACTCCCTTTTATACTGTGTTTTTGTTACATGTAACTATGAGTCCTCATAGAGAATATAATATATTATGCTATATTTTAAAATTAGTTTATACTGCAAAGTAAGAAACATAATTAGAAAGATTGATATAATTAAAATAAATTTTAGTTGTCAAAACATAGGTATAAGTTACAGCATCTTGACAGCTACTCTCTTGATGAGAACATAAAAAGAATATGTAATGCCGAGGATGAAACGTTCATTGCAAAATAGACCCTAAAAATAAAACTATATACAAAAAAAAATAATTTAAAAAAAATTTAAATAAATTTAAAAAATGCTAATAGAGCAGAACAACGGAGACTGAAAACTGCTGCTTTACAGTATTCATAAATTTAGTGTCTACACTTTCGTATCTTAGTCTTTTGCAAGCTCTACCATTTACCAACTGACAAATAGGTACTGTAGCAAGTCAACTAGGTCTGAATAGTGGGAGACGCCGTAGTACTGGCACTTCCGTTCCGTCAAGGAGATTTAGAGCAAAGAACGAATAAATTTTTTATTTAAATTTTTTATTCTTTTATTTCTTCAATCTATCACTGACCGAGGTCTGTCTAGCGTGCATTTTTAATTTGTGTTAATATTGTCGTTTCTTTCAAATACCTCTGATAGTAACTTTATTCTGTTAAGCTACAACATAATATAGTGAGAAATCGTTTTTTATCAAATATAGCTTATCGTATCATGATTAGAAAGTAACTGGTGAATATATATACAATTTATATATGCACTGCTTCTGTTCGCTTCTGTTGTCTAAAAAGTGAAACAATTTGCGTTCCACCTTTTATAGAATTGAGAAATTTATAACATTTAAACATTCATTCTCATATTTATAAATGTATAATATATATACTGATACATAATGTCACCTATACTGTGAACTGAGCAACTTTATTTTCCTACACTGTTAAGTTAATATATATGTTCGCCCTCACTCCGAGGAGAAAGACATATATCTTCTGTATATTAGGTTATTGCATCTAGAATATTTCTCATCCATTTATGGAAGCACCTTTCCCGAATACATTTATTAAAGTGACCCACAGCTTAAAGGCCCCGAGATAAATCATAGTCAGGAAATGGCGGGCTTTCGCGGTAAACCGAATAAAAAGGGAAAATCCTTATACTTATATGTAAAAGCAACTAATCATATTTGTAAATAAATACATTCTTAGGATTGCGTTTTTATACTTAGTTGTAGATATATCTCAGATTAATATATATCCTATTAATTTTGATTCTAGGAAAAGACCTAAAGACTTTTATACCATGATATTCTCTCTTATACTTGCTAATAGTCCAGTATAATACCACTAAATATTTCATATTTTGTGACGACACTATAAAATATATTATGAGATCATTTTTGCACGCTTCTTCGATGACTTCTACTTACGTAAATAGCAAAATATAAAAAACAAACGTACGTTTTTCATTTTAAGATATCTATTACAATGTTCATGTAGTAGATATATAATTGTTATGTAATTAGAAAAACATTAGATAGTCACAGTAAAACAATAATGATGATCGTATATACAGAAAACTTAAATACCTGATGAATTTCTTGTCATTCCTTGCCAATAATTGTTTTTAGTATAGTGATTATAATTTGACTTTATGGGTGCCTCAGGACCTTATTTGTTAAAGTAATTATGTATAATAGTCGGGGCTTGTAATCACGATTAGTCGTTTTTATTTCAATGTAATCTAAACTCCGTTAATAATTTCACTACATAAACAATTACAATATGAAATACATGGTATAAAATCTATGGTATATCCATATTTTCACTAGTAACACCTTAAAAGAGATAATGGTTCAGTTGTTAGCGTATTTGGACATCGCGTCGATCGATCTAGCTTCGAATCATTGGGAATTAACCGGAATTTTTTATTAAGAGAAACTTCGTAATGAATTCATACCATCAAGCATGGTGGTTGGGCTTTTTCTAAGCCCTCCTGGTTAGCTACCTCTTTCAAGTTAATAATCAGTAATGTATCCCTTTAAATTTACCGTGTTTACCATCTTAGATAACATTTTCATTTAATTTCAGATGAGATTGTGTTCCAACACTAATACCTTTTTGATGGTGGTAGAGCCACACTGAAACTATTATTGATTTCAGCATGAATGGGTCGGCTCGCCTGGGGTAGTACCACCCTCTCATAGAAAACCGACGTGAAGTAACAGTGCTTGCATTGTTGCGTTTCGCTCGGTCAGTGAGAGCGCCGGAGACCCATCTCCCCTCCCCTCTCCTCTCTCCTCTCCCTTTCCCTCCCCTAACCTTTCCCTCCGAAAGATGGCAACGCACTTGCGACTCCTCTGGGGTTGTTAGTGTCCATGGATGGTGGTGATCACTTAACAGCAGGTGACCCACATGTTCGTTTGCCACCTATGACATAAAAAAAAAAATACCTATAAAGTATAGAAAAGAAATAGAACCATTTCGATGATAATGGCTAATTAAACCATATAATGGTTTATTTCAAATCAAAATAATTAAATCAGCATTAAAACCATTAGAGAGAGAAATAAACTGCCATTACAATGGTCAATTTACAGATGTTAGGTAAAGTGATTAACTAAATAAATGTGGAGCAGGCCGTAGCATTAGGCCATTAAGGGTGGGCTACAGTAAACGATTTCGTAGAACTAAAAGTGCGCCTTCGTAGAACAAAATCGCTGTCATTAGGGTAACGAGGGGCGGCCGCTGACGCAGCGGGAGTGTCCAACACAACTCTTTAGCTAGCAAGACCTAATGAACCGGACGTCCCTCGGTAACTCGCTCGAGCTAGACTGAGCGATACTGATTGCTGTCGTGATTTTTTTCTAAAAGAAAGTATGTTATCGTTCTAATTTTTAGGATATATACCGAACGGTTGTAACATAAATATTCTATTACGTATATGAATGAAATATTTTTTCAGATAAAGGTTTTTTTTTTAGTTTTATTTTTAGCAACCAATCTTCTAGATTACTACGTCAATATCGAGTAGGTAATAATATGATAAGCGTCTTGCGATAATTTTAATGTTTTAATAAGATGGCGGCTCCCTTATTAGAACTTTCCATGGAATTTTTGAGGCATCTCTGAATTCTTGCTCCGTGGTAATATTTCCTATCCACTTCACTTCTGCATAATAACCGAACTATATTACGAAAAACACAACCAATATTTAAAAAATATATAGTTAAATAACACAAGATTACGAACGAAATATTAAATCCATCACATGACAGACTACGATCCTGCCAGAACTTCGATGAAGTCTTTGAAATAGATAGGGTTTTTTTTTATTTCATAGGAGTCCAACGAACAGATGGGTCACCTGATGTTAAGTGACCGTCCATAGACACTAGCAACACTAGGAAAGTCACAAGTGCGTTGCCAGCCTATGTTTGGAGGAGGAGGGAGTGGAGGAGGGGGAAGGGAGGTGGCTATGCAAGCATTGTTACTTCACGTCGGTTTTCTGTGTGAGGGTGGTACTACCCTTATTCATACTGAAATCAATAATAGCTTCAACGTGGTTCTACCACCTACTACATATACGGGTATTTATATATACTTACGTACGAGTGTAGAAGATATGTAATCCGGTGAAGCTGTTAAAAGATCTTGCCAGGTCTATAGCATAGTCAATTAGAGTTTGAGAAAAAAAAGTGTACAACATATATACTTATCGAAGATCAAATAACAAATATTTTCAGTATCAATACAAAGTAAACCCAGAATCTATTTCATTATTGTCATTTTATTCAATGATCACATAATAAGGGTGTTAGCGTTAAATTTGATTACTCCATTCAGTTCAAACCTAAGGACGAGTACGAAATTACTATCGTTCTCACCATTCTCTCTACTGCTGCCTCAATTTGTATCAATACGGTATCCTTCTTAGCGTAAAAAATAAAGTAATGGAAACGTTAACGTCTTATTTACTACGTACTTACTAAATATAAGGATCATTTTCTTAAGACGAAACAAGCAAATAGAGTAAAGATAACAGATTATTTTTTGTTATGATAACATTAAGCAATTATAAATAATGAAAATGTTAATTTTACAAGGATCATATGTTTTTCTTTCATCAGCTTTAGGTATCGACAAAAGTGTGTAGGATTTCTCCAATGTATAGGGTATAGACCTTAGGTTCGCTTAGTATTAATGAATAATATTTTTACATAGTAATTTTTACATTTTACATAGTATTATAATAGCGATTTCGACAAAATTTTATAATTAGCTAAATTCATAACAGGCTGAAAGTTTAGACAGTAGCAATATTTATGGAGGAAACCATGCACTTCATTCTAGTTCTAAATCAATTAAAAAAATAGGTGCTTAATACGTGACCTAATTATCTAGAAAAATACAAAAATTATACGCAATCCTCTACGTGTCTATGTTAAAGCACAGAGTCAATGACCGTCGGGTGACTTCACTTTCACTTGAAAGTGGACGTGGGAACAGTATCACCCAAACAAAAGGGCTTATTGTCCGTTTTATTATCGAAGTTTATTAACTCCGGGTCGCTCCTTGTAGCTTTCAGCACCGGTCATTGCACCTAGGTTTATTACGTTTGTGTTTATACTTTTGAAAGTCTTAGAGCAAACTTTAACTTCAATTCTCTTTATCGTTTATTAATATTTGTTTTGATATTATTATTTTATATGTTAAATGTGACCATGAACTATCATCTCTTAGAATATTGTAAGCGACTAACCTAACACCTGGTATAATCTTTTAGTTTTATAGCATATTTTATCTAAAAGTATCCGAATCAAACAATAGAATTGTCCCTATTGAATAAATAATAATTTAAGGACCATGAATAAGTTCTCGCTACTTCTTTTACAAAATAAAAGCTTTATTTAAATTGTAAGCAACAAAAATATTTCACTAGCGACCACTTTCTCCCATCTTTCTGGCAGCATATAATGAATTCCGCGTCGGAAAAATGACATGTCTTTTGAGGCTATACAAGAATCGATCCATTTTTTAGCTTCTTACGTTTACGCGTAAGCGATGGGACGATGGAATAATTTATTTTTATTTTTTATTTAACCATTATAAATCACATCAATATAAATTCACAATAATCTGTAGAACATGTACATTGATAATACGATTTTTTTTAAATAATATATATGGTCATATACACCTTCGATGGTATTGTTGATCGAAGATATACACACACGAAGTAAACACGTTTTTTTATTCCAATGTTATGTCATTTTTTCAGTCTATTAATTAAGAATGTTTCTAATGACTTTATTTAAGTGCATCGTTTCTAAAAATTAAATGATACAGGATAATTTCATGTCTTGTAAAAAAAAATCAGACAACTGAAATCAGTTAACGCTATGGTAATCACAGTTTTCAGTAGCGAAGTGAATGAGCCGTGGGAACAGTTATAAGGGTCGTGGCGTAAAACTTTATTACTCGGTGTTGCTCGGCCCACGAGCCGGGATGCGAAATTACTCCCATTCTCATTAACCTCTGCGCGCTACCTCACTTTGTATCAATACGAACGTACTTTTTCTTTGTGTAAAAAAACACGCAAGGGTTGCAAAGCTAATGTTACTGTTCTATTCATTGATGGGATCTTTATCAAGGAGTAACTTGTTTAAATAATTTCATACGTAAATTATCTTTCGCCTGTTATTTTATTATTTAAAACATATATAAGTTTTTGAAGTGAACACTTCTTTAGGCGTGTTAAGCTGTATTTTTGGCAGAAGATAAATTTATAATTTCGCGTCATTACATGCTAGTATTGAGGTTGCGCGGCTTACGTCAGTTTAGCTATGCATATAGGGGCGTACACTATTGACGCCGTCCGCCCGGTCCTACCGGATGGGATAGGGAGACGCTGGGACTCCCTGTCATTCAGACTCGTGCAGGTACTCACTGGGCATGGTTGCTTCGGGTAGTACCTCGACCAGATCGCTCGTAGGGGGTCAACCACCGCACGCCATGAATGCGGTGCTGTGGAGGATACTGCGCAAAACACTCTGTCTGAGTGTGCTGCGTGGGAGGGACAGCGCCGCATTCTGGCTGCGGTGGCAGGGTTGAATTTTTCGCTGTTGAGTGTGGTTTCAGCCATGCTCGGTACTGAAGAGACGTGGAATACGATGACCTCCTTTTGCGAGGACGTCATCTCGCAGAAGGAGGCAGCGGAAAGGGTCCGCGATGATGACCCTCTGAACGGCCATATCCGCCAACGTAGGACCTGAGAAAGTAGGCGGCGATTCGCCCACCTCCTCCCACCACCGTAGCCGCACCTGATGGACTGGACCGGGGTGCCCATATCTTCATTACACAGGTCCGACGAGGGGGGAGCAGCTGGTGTGTACCCAGTCTGTCTCCCTATTAGGATGGAGCCCGGCCGCCACCTTCCGGCAAAGGGAATGGCATAGTTCGATCCCTTGCCATCCTAATAATACGGTCGAACGGTACACCGTGGGGTTTTAGTCCGTGCGATTGGGACATAACCCATCCTCTCTCCCGAGAGGGTGGCGTACCCATAAGGGATTTCCCAATGTTTATAAAAAAAGGGGCCTGTGTACATCTCATATTGATATTTTGTATTGAGATTGTGCAGCCTACCTAAAAGTGTATATAATTGTTGTCGGAGCGCCAATAGATGTGAAAACCAGACTAATGTTAACAATTGCAATATATAAATAATGAAATTTCAATCATTCAGACTATAATTGATTAAAAAATTCAGAAGATAACACAATTACTCCATTGTTTCGAGTATTTACTTCTGTCGGTTTTTATTTAAATGACTTTTAAAGAATTTCAGTACATCTCATTCTATTGAATTAAGAATCTAAAGACATTGAAGACTTGAAAGTAATTTTTGTTGTCAATCATTTCTGAAATGTCTTTAAGTAATATAACATAATCTGAAAACAGACGCTCCGAAGTGAATCATCGTGACTGGTTTTCGACCAATAAACACATTGTTTTCACAATTTAGACCTTTGACATCTCCATAAATTACAAGCTCTTGATAAAACTAACTCCTTTATTAACTTAGTTTCTTATAAATTAACATTAAATGCATCTGCCATCGATATGCAAGGTTTTTATCTCACTCATAAAAGACAACGTATCGAAAACTTACCTGAAGGACTAAGGCGGCAAATGACCTAAGCATAAAACTTAACTTTCATCTTAACTTTAATTCGTTCATGAAAAAGTATAGAAATATAAAATCTTTAGTCACAATATGTCAGAGGTCGGTGGTTGTGCGTATCACGTAAAATCTATTAGATAGAGTTCGATCATGTTTTTCTTTAATTTTACTTTTTAACCGACTTCGAAAAAGGAGGAGGTTACTACGTTCGGTTATGTGTATTTTTTTTTTATGTATGTTAATCGATATCTCCGTCAATTATGAACCGATTTTAATGATTCTTTTTTTATTTGAATCGATTATATTCAGAGGTGGTCCCATATAAATTTGAAGAAAATATTCAACCCCTAAGGGGCTGAAAAATCGTTTATTTGATTTTCACCCACTGCATATTTACGTATTTTCATGAAATTGGAACCGATTTATTATACCCATTAGAAACCAGATATATTTATGAACACTAAAAATGGAGAAATATTTTTTTTTTCCAAAAAAAAATAAACCGCCTTCGATGTAGATGATATGAATGTAGGTTGGCATTGACTTCAAATATATTATTCGGTAGCGCGAACATCAATATTTTTTATTTAATTTGGTTAATTTAAATATTCAGTTATTTTTCGCTTTTTAGTGCCTTATTTATGTTTCACATCGAAGGCAGTTTTTTTTTTTTGGTTTTTTTATTTATTAAACATTCGATTGTTATCTAAAAGAAAATATCACGATCTTCTCTCAATATAAGATTATTAAAGCTTTAAGAAACTACCATTTTGATAGGCACTACGCATTCAGCAGTGTGTAAAATAACACAAAAACTTGCCTAGTAAAATTTTTTTTTCTCATTTTTCCTCTTTAGGTAAGATATATTGCTTGGATTAGATTGGTCCTTCAAACGAGGCGTGAAGAAGCACTACTGCAGGCCGGCATGACATCGACGACTGTCATCGCGTTGCTGTTTAACACTGACATTCCCCGTTATTTATGGACTGTACTGTACTTTCAATCAGGTATTGTGCAGTCATTATGCCGAAACAGTTTCAATTTTTTTTAAAGATAATAAACAACGCAAACGAAGCTATACTGCTATCAAATAATACTAAAATTACTGAAAACTGGAATTACTTTAAAACACCACACATGACGACAATAATTCAGGTAAATAGTCAATTATATTTTTGATGTACATAAAGTTTAATATAAAAAAAAACAACTGCTCGCAGCAATTCGCATTGCAAAAACCGAACCAACTAGCCACGGCCGGTGTGACAGTATTAAAGGCATCGTAAAAACGGTGCCGCACTTTCTTTCTTTTTTTATATTTTTTACGGCCTCTGGATGCCACCTACGTCATAAAAAGTGAAATATCGCGTCTCAGAGCTGATACCTCCACCCTTTATGAGATTGAACTGAAATCCAATGGAAAATCCCAACGTTATACTCTGTTGGACACGTACACGGCAGAGTTACGAAGACACTGAAGTCAAGTTATAGATAATGCAGACAATGTGCGATAGTTGAGTTATATATCGTATTGAAACCTAATTTATTCAATTCGGTTATTATTAAAAAATTTGGTCTAATAGAATATACTAGTGGGCGCCCAGTGGTTGACATTCGACCATAGTTCATTAATTGTTTAAAGTTGAATGTAGAATGAAAAAGGGTAATTGGAACGTAAGAGTAAAATAATACATACAGTCGAGCATAGCAACCTCCTTCACAACCTTTTTTGAAGTCCTTTATTGACAGATGTCAAAATGTCTTTTTTATTTACATGTGTGTATATATTGTGTAAAATTGAAGCAGTAGTGTGAGTAATGCATATTTTAATTGATTTAATGTATTTCTAATGCATTTTATATAAAATAAATAGCTTTCTGCACTTCTCCTCGATATAAACTTTAACTATGCCAAGTTTCACGTTCATCCGTTCGCGCATTTCTCTCAAAAAGGGATACAAAGTTTAGGCTTCACGTATTAATATAATAATAATGAAGATAAAATTACAAACTAAAACAAAATCAATCGACTCCCAGCGGCGATATTTCCAAACAATGATGAAATGCCAACCTTTAAGAAACGAGCGTATACTTCTATAAAAGGCCGGCAACGCACTTGTGACTCCCCTGGTGTTGCTAGTGTCTACGGACGGCGGTGATCACTTACCATCGGGTGATCCGTCTGTTTGTTCGCCTCCTATAATATATAAAAAAAAATACTGATATAATATTGAAACGTTGAAGTAACGAACGAACGAACATCTAATAAAATAAATTTCAAAAATATATAGATTTATAAAAATAATTAAGATTATATGCTTAAAGTTGCCTAAAAGCAAAAACGAAAAAAAAGAATAGATACATATTTCTATTCCCGCTTAGGTAAGTCTTATTACTCACATTCACCTTCGATATAAATAACAGATGAAAAACCAATATCACACATTCTAGACCTCTAGTTTTCTGCTAAAAATAAGTTCGTAATAAAAATATATCTTCAAAACTGTTCTTACGCATTTCGATTTTTTTATAAAATAATGCATTATACAAATCTGAATACACATTTCGTACGGCAGTACGGTCGTACTTTAACAATACTGATAAGGTTATAGCTAAAAAACTAATGGTGTGAAAACTGATATGTTTGTCCGTACCCTTTTACAATAATGCTGAGTTTGTGCTAAACTAAACTTAGTTCCGCTCAACTGCGTATTTTTCTACTATAAACGACCTATTGATTCCTCTATTTATTAATATTCTTAAAACATATAACTAATGTCCATTAAATCTATAAAAGTTTATGCCAACCACAAAGAATAGGGTAACCAATTTGTTCTATTTTGTTAACGTCAAAATATTTTTTAGAATAGGTACTATAATTGAAATATTTGTATGACATAGCACATGCATACAAACTGCGATTTAAATTCAAATTACTTTTGATTTCTGTTCTGATATTGCATACATTAATATGGTATTTTACGCTAGAGAACAGCAATCAGACTGACAGTCCATGTTTTACAAACTAACATAGCAAGGTCTTAACAGCTTCACCGCACTACACTGAAAGTCCATCTGATGTTAAATGTATCATCACTGTTGTATTACTGACCTTGAAGAGCGTATTTAAATATATAAGAAGTATCTAAGAGAGACTTTCATTAATTGTCATACAATCTTGGCCCTAAATGTAAAAAAAAACGATGTCAATGAATACTCAGTAAATTATTAAACAATCATTGAAACTTTTGTGAATTTTGGCAATTAAAGAATACAGAGTTTTAAAATATTTCGTAAAAGTGAGATTATATAATAAGCTACGTTTAAACAAAGGATTTTCAAATTGTAATCTTTTTTTTTGTGTCCATAAATTTATATTTTGCAGAGTATGTCTTGTATGTTTTGTAGAGAGGAAGATTTTAAGAAATTCACTATGATAAGTACAGTTGACATTTCAAAATAACAAAACGACATTAGTGATGCAGAGAGGCGCAATATTGAAATTCAAAGCTGTCAGAAATGTTAAGACAAATTAAAAATACAATTTCGAAGAACAGACTACTATTGAATCAATTTGTAAATGTAAATTGATTTTGTTTATTTAAGAACTTATGTGTTTTAGAACTCCTGTCTGTTATATTTAGTGTATTTAATAATCTTTTTAATTGAATCAATTTGACACCTGATTTGAGTATTGATTTATGTTTCATTCATTCATATTATTCATTAGCATGATTAATTATGAATAACCTTTATTTATACTAAAATTGACTCTGTTAAAATTTAAAGTGGAACTTATGACAATCATTATAAGTCATACTTCAACTTTTTACAATCAAGCCCATGAGTGACCCGTCTGTATCATGTTTGTAATAAGCAATTTTCAGAATAACTGATTCGGTTCTAAAAATGATTTAGTTAATGACAAAATACATTATCCCTGAATGTTTTAGACTACATTTCATTATTTTTATAGCAAAAATTATAGTAAGGTACGTATATAAAGATATAAAAAGCAATAATAAACGATTATCTTATTCCTGGTGTAAACTTAAATTAAATACAGGAACCAGAAAATCGTTTAAGGAACATTCTAGGCCAGGTAATGTCGATCAAGTATTATTTTCTGTATTATTAAAATATAAATTGAAGGATTCTTACAATTTTAACACTTCATTATATAGGAATATTATTAGAATTAAGAAATATGGTACGGTTTTATGAATGTAACCTAAAAGTAGATATTTTTAATGTTTCATATGAGAAAACAAGCTTCAGTATATATTGTTTTAATAGATGTTTCCAATTCATAAACTATTTTATACATATAAACAATACATTCAAGACTAATTATTCGTAATCAAAATAACTATATACCCTTTGATTATGATTTGCTTTCTTGTTAAAGAGCTGTCTGTGGTTGAAATCCATTAATTGAGTTTGGATAAAATAACATAATTTATATTATAATTATTTACATTGGTTCTGATAGGTTACGTTGAAATATTTGTTGAAAGGTCTTGTGTAAATCAGGTTTATTTAGTAAATAAGTAATTTTAACATATTTTGTAAACCGAAATTAAAAAATAATTTCATGCTATACGAGAATAAATCACGAAAGCGTTAAAGTTTAAAAATAAGCAAATTCAATGAGTCTATAACTTGTAAGCATATCGGACCGTCGCGTCGACACATCTGCGACATCTCTCGTTCATTTGAAGCTACAGTGACTACGAAATACTGTATTAGAACGCAGCTGGTGGACAAATTTGTAATTGGCAGGCCCTATAAATATTTCCCGGGGTCTTGATATTACGTTAAACTGAGAACAGTTATTTGAAACTTGATGACACTGAATTGGCATTACTTAACTTATATTTCTATTGATCCTACCATAGCTTTATAATTTTGCAATTATATTTGAGATATTTATTGTACCTGCTTAATTCATTCGCAATATATTATAAACTAGCAACAAGCTACGGCTTTAATTACAAGATGAAAATTATCTATACTAATGTTATATATAAAATTCTCGTGTCACAATGCTAAGTAACCATACTCCTCTGAAACGGTTTGACCGATTTTTATGAAATTTTATATGCATATTCCGTAGGTCTGAGAATCGGCTACTAATAATAAGGGTTGTCCACCCCTAACATTTATTTTTAACAAAAAAAATTATTTTTATTTTGTTATAATGAGATATTAAAAAATACATACAACCCTAAATTTTCACCCTTCTAACACCAACCCCTATTTTTTAATAGTCGTTTTAGTGATTAATAATTTTTCATCCCACGCGATAACTGATCAATTATTTTGAAAATTATTTCACTGTTAGAAGGGTATAGTAGATTACGTTTTATTTAGGTAAATATATATTATATAGTAAATGGGGCGTGGAGGTGAGGGTCAAAGGAGAAACCCAGTGGATATTGGGAAGACATTTCTTGCCAATATATATATAGTATATTTAGTATAGTAACAAACAAACTTACGTTCGTAATTTACAATATTAGTTAGGTTCAAAAATATAAAATAGTTCCAAAAAAATACTAGCGTTGTTGAGCCTTTGTCTGTATTTTAATTTAAAAAATACGCCTATAAATAATTCAATTCTAAATTAATCCTCTACACAGAATAAGGAAAATAATGATGCAAATTTAATATAAATATGATTTCTAATTACAACAAATATTCACATAATGATTCCTCGTATTTAAGTAGGTACATCACTGGCACCGCGTATTCTGGGAAGTTACATTAATTAATTTCCTTAAATCAAAACAAGGTTGCTCGAAAGACTCCGACGCGCTTTGAATTTAATTGTGGAAGAGCGAGAAACAGAAACAAATCGCTCGAGGATATTTAAAGTGGGTAAACAACTGAATATTTCTCTCTCTTGATTTTAAGTCTAAAATATCACATGGTAACAGTACGCTAAAAATGAATGGGCTTATTGTTACGACTGTTTTAGTCCACCGTTTAAACATCTTTATATAGACTAGTGGGCGCCCAGGGGTCAACATTCGACCACAGTTCATTGATTTTTTAAGTTTGAATTTTATTAGGGTTAATATCATTGTTGAATGTAGAATGAAAAAGGGTAATTGGAACGTAAGAGTAAAATGATACATACAGTCGAGCATTGCAACCTCTTTCACAACCTTTTTTGAAGTTCTTTATTGACGGATGTCAAATTGACGTTTTTATTTACATGTTGTATATGTTGTGTAAAATTGAAGCATTAGTGCATGCATATTTTAATTAATTTAATGGACTTCTAATACATTTTATATAAAATAAATAACTTTCTGCACTTCTCCTCCATATAAACTTTAACTATGCCAAATTTCACGTTCATCCGTTCGCGCAATTCCGTTAAAAAGGGATTCAAAGTTTAGGCTTCACGTATTAATATATAGATAACGCACTTATTATGTAGATTACTGGACTTTGTATAGTACTAGCGACACGCCCCAGCTTCGCACGGATGCAATGTATATATCCATTTTAATGGCAGTAATAAATACTATTAAGGGCAGTTTTGATCTACATGTCATGTACTATGTATGAAATATGTATTGTATCAAATAGCTTGGTAAACAACACACAATTATTTTTGTAAAAAGATAAAAACGGTAACTGTGGGTTATCTTTTAGAGATAAATATATACCATTGCGGACTTTTTGTCGATTATTCTAAGATATAGAATTCCGTAGTACATTAATTTGATCTAACGCAGGAGGTTCAGCCAGCGTTTGCGATTTAAATGCACAAAAATATGTTTTTTACGACATCACATTACAAATCTTTCTTCGGCTTTTCGGTAATATAATATGTATGTATTATGCATATAAACCATCCTTGAATCACTCTATCTAGTACTGAAAACTGTATGAAAATCCGTTGAATAGTTTCAATGATCTAAGGGAACAGACAGTGGAAGCGACTTCATTTTATACTATGTAAAGATAAGTTATTAAAGTAATCCTCGTATCTCATTAAAATCTAATATATTTTGAATACACCAAAATAATGTAATACATCATAGATCTTACGCGATTACACTACGTTGAATATTCATAGATTAATCAACACGTTAGAAATTGTGTTTATACAAATTTAGTACCGTAAGACTTAGCCTCGGTTCCAAAGGTTGTACATAATTACAACACTGTAATAATATTATTACAACCAGTATCAAATACAAATGAACAAAGAATACTAATTAACCATGGGAACGAAATACCATGGGGTTGCAAAAATAACCTTGAAGTTTATGGACTCGTTCGAGTAATGACGTCCACCTTCCAGAGTTTTCAACCTTTCTTTATTTATATATTTTATGGTCGTCAGTATGACAATACATTTGTAAAGATATTAAAAGTACCACTTTTGTGATTGAATATAAATGCAGGTATATTTAAAGATAACCACGGCATGCTCCAACAATACATACAATTTTAATAAAACTAAATATTGAACTATTTTACATATTTAAAGATTTGACATAATAATACGAATACTAGAAAACTATAACAGAAAGAGAAATAAATTCTAAAAGTAACTGTTACTCTAAAACCATATTTTATGTGAACTAACAAAGCAGCAGATAGAAAAAAAAATACTAAAACCAGTTAATAGTGTATTTTGTGGACAGACTGATATGTTTCAACTGCTGTATTGAATTTATTTCGCTTGGTTGAGAAAATTTCGGATGTTTTATACAATGTGTTTAGAGATTCTTTTTTTTTTATGTCATAGGTGGCAAACGAACAGGAGGGTCACATGCTGTTAAGTGAACACCACCGTCCATGGACACTAACAATACCATAGGAGTCGCAAGTGCGTTGCCATCTTTTGGAGGGAAGGGTTAGGGGAGGGAAAGGGAGAGGAGAGAGGAGGGGAGGTGGGTCTCCGGCGCTCTCACTGACCGAACGAAACGCAACAATGCAAGCACTGTTACTTCACGTCGGTTTTCTATGAGAGGGTGGTACTACCCCGGGCGAGCCGACCCATTCATACTGAAACCAATAATAGTTTCAGCGTGGCTCTACCACCATTAAAAATTCTGTTGACCGGAGACTAAAAGCGTAAATTAGTATATCAATGAGATTTGTAAAATGCGACGCATTTATTAGATTTTTTTTAAATATCATATGTGGCAAACGAACAGGTGGGTCACCTGATTTTAAGTGATCACCACCATCCATGGACACTAACAACACCAGAAGAGTCGCAAGCGCGTAGCCACCCTTTGGAAGGAAGGGTTAGGGGAGGGAGAGGGAGAGAAGACGGGAGGGGAGGTGGGCCTCCGGCGCTCTCACTGACCAAACGAAACGCAACAATGCAAGCACTGTTACTTCACATCAGTTTTCTATGAGAGGCTGGTACTACCCCGGTCGAGCCGACCCATTCATGCTGAAACAATTAATAGCTTCAGCGTAGCTCTACCACCATTAGAATCTATAGATCTAGACAGCTTAACAGGAATATTAAATTTTAAGTGATTAGTAACTTGTGGACAGTAGTTTTTATCATGAAATATGTTAAATACAAACATAAGTTCTAATAATATTATTCGATTATTTAATGAGGATAGTTCGAAGTAGCTAAGACGGTCATTATAGTTTGTAATTTTATTAACTATATTTCAACTGCAATAAAGATGCCATAGAAATCTCTTCTGTGCTCGTTCTATGTTCTTTATATAATATAAAAAATATCATAATGCGGATTCCAGATTGGATTGCAATAATCTATATTAGGTCTAAGTAATGATTTATATAAGTATATTTTAGTGCTGCTATTCTTAAAATTCTTACAATTCCTCAAGACAGAACCTAATATTTTAAAGGATTTTGTAATAATATGGTTTCTGTGTTTATCAAATTTTAGTTTTTTATCTAAAACTATACCTAGATCTGTTATATAATCAACTTCTTGCAAAATAGCTTACTCTATTCTATAAATACATTATGATTTGCATTTTTTTTTCTCGAACTGACTACGCTATTGACCTAGCAAGGTCTTAACAGCTTCACCGGACTACTTATGATTTGGAGTTCTTATTGAATGGTATACCAGGTGAAAGGTTAAGCACTCGCAATATTCTAAAATATGACACTTCATGGTCACATTTAAAATAATAATATCAAAACAAATACAACGAAAACCTAAGTTAAAGTTTGTTCTAAAACTTTCAAAAGTCTAAACACAATCGTAGTAAACCTAGGTGCAATGACCAGTGCCGAAAGCTAACAATGGTAGACTCGAATAACTTTCGATAATAAAACGGAAAATAAACCCTTTTGTTTTGTTACTGACGTTCCCACGTTCACTTTCAAGTGAAAGTAAAATCACCCGACGGTCAATGACACTGTGCTTTAACATAGACGTGTAGAGGATTGTGTATAATTTTGATATTTTTCTTGATAATTAGATCAAATACTAAGCACCCATTTTTTAATTGATTTAGAACGAAAATCGAGTGCTGGGTATCCTCCATAAATATTGTTACTGTCTAAGCATTTAGCCTGTATAAAACGAGCCGCCAAACGTCCGAGAAGAGCTCTATTTTAAATATCGGAGCGAATGCGAACGATAACAAGAGATCTTCAAGCGGACTGCGATTACGGCGTTATAATGTGTAAATGTTTGTTAAAAGTAATTGTGTTAGTCTACTTCATTTTTATCTGATTATCGAAGTAAAAGATATATTTTCATCTGAAGCCATCTGTGATTTACCCACGGGCGTAATAATATAACAAAAGTTGTTATGATCTAGATCGCAGTATGTAAGACATCTTGAGAGAAAGATCTTGGAGTTTATCGACTTGTATAAAATACCTTGTATGCACTTCTATCGAAAATTTAGATCTCGGTGATAATAATTTCCTGAATATTCTATTAAAATTGAGACTTTTGGTTGACAACCGTCTATCCACCAGCGGTGACCATTAATTGGGGGCACGGTAGTGCAAAGTCGAGCATAAAAGCGGCACGACCGTACTGTCCTTTTCTCGAAGCAATCCAGGCCATTTTCGCCCCCCTACAACTTCGTTGTGGATAAAACTAAGTCTCAATTTTATTTAAAACATAAAAGACTTTTAATATTTATATAATCACTATAAAATGTTGTCAGGTTAGCTAATTACGTAATAATTTAAGAGAGAAGGTCCGTTAAGTAGGGACTCAATAAAGTAACCGACTTGGTATGTGTTACATTGATCACAGCTTTTTACGGTAGAAGAACTGAGTTGCGAGATTTGTTTTTTTTTACAAGTTTTATACATTTCTGATATATTGCAACGCTTTCTTTTGATCGAGTCATCGAATGCAATCCCAATGTCCCATCGAATGTTTACCCATTACCTATACCTTCGTAACTTAACCAATCTTTATATATAAATTTCTTCTGTGCGTGTGTATGTCACTGAACTCCTCCTAAACGGCTGGACCGATTTTGATGAAATTTTGTGTGCGTGTTCCAGTGGATCCGAGAATGGTTTAGATTCACAATTGGACTCGGTAAGTGGCGCTGCGGTTAACTTTTAGGTTTTTTTTATTATCAAGGCAGAACAACGTCCGCCGGACCCGCTAGTATTGCTATATAGTTCAGTTTTCTTAATCTTGAAATGTCAAATCATAACTAATATTGTAATACTAACAATTTTTTCTTAAATATAAAAGGCATTCGGAACTATATACTATGTTTGTTTTTATTATTTATAACAATATTGATTCATGTAAAAGCAATAAATATAAATAATATCAGACCAAATTTTGAGAGGATAATTTTATTGATCAAAGGTACATATCGTATTGTTATCATCGTGAAAAGTGAAGAATTCAATATAGACGGAAGGTGGACCCTCGTACATTCCGGACCCTGTCCATTATAAGGTCTCAACTCCAGATGCCAACCATACTTCAGAATATACATTATAGAAAATTATATATAAAATAGAAATAGATAATTAACAGTGTCGATTGTGGTATTGAATTCTATATCAGTAATATTTCAATATAATTTTGAAAATCCTTTTTTTTACTTACGATTTTTTTAACTTATCAATAAGATTGAAATACACAGTTTTTGTAAGTAAGCGTCTTTTCCCATATTATGTACTTCAAGCGATCAGAATCATTATCAGAAAGAATAGGGCGGATGCTTTCGGATCTTACAATGAGCATTAAGCAAACATCAGGACAACACAATTTCGAACACGTGTCACCCTAACAGCACCATCAGATGAACTATCGCCAAGCTAAGTCATTAACCGTAATTCAATCTTCGGTTACATCAGATTTGAATAAATTGAGTTTGTAAATAAAGAATATATCTACACTAGCAGATTCCCGCCCAATTCGTTGGGTATAACAAATGGCAGTATCAAGCTATTCCAGAAAATAAGTAGAAGTAAAATTTACACATCGAATGGTCCTAATCCTATGACGATACGTTCAATAGTCTTGGTGACATTGAGCCTCAAAGAATTATGTTATATATACACCATTATTAAGTAATCCTTAAACATTTAATGTATATTCGCAAAAACTTAAACACTTAAGTTGTTATTACAAAAAGGTAAATACGTATTGAACCCTGGCTTTAAAAAGGTCTCATATTAAATGCACTGCGGTCGCTGATTGTTCGCCTTCTTGCTCTTTTGTCTCGCTTTGGTTACGTTAGGTTAGACTTGTGAAAAAGGATAACGCGAACTTGCGTCGGGCGAGCGCGGTGCATTAATTAGGAAAAGTTTTAAACCAACTATTTAACTGTTTTGTAATAACACGGTAAATATCAGCAATAAATACAAATTAGTCATCACTTGTTTTAGATTCAGTAAGGCCAATAAAACCTTTATTGGCCTTACTTACCTTTAGAATAATACTGTTCGGTTTTACAATAAGACTCCAAAGCACATTACTGATTAGGACACGGATTAAATTAAACGGATTCAAGCACTATATCAAACAGGACTTACTATCAAAACGTTATTATAAATTTATAAATAACTAGCTATACCCGCAGCTCCGCTCGTCTTTTTAAATCGTATTAATGAATTATAGAATTGTGAGACTATGTACAATTTCAGAAACGCTCTTTAAAGACAATTGTAAGTACGACGCGCACGCCACTAAAAGTAACATGTAACGTGTACAGTAGATATATAAATACAAGAAGCGTGCCAAATGAGGATTGTCATCAGCAACACATCTGGAACCTTAATCCACAATATAACTACGTCAGTGCTCACTTACACTGTATAAGGAACTAACGAAACAATAACTTAAAATATTATCATTAAGATTTACATTTACATTATATTTAATATACATTGCCATTATTATAATTAAGATTATGTGACATAAAATAAACGCTTGTCTGTTCCGCAAGAAATTGTATTATGGAACACTTTACGTAATACGTTTATAATCTAAGATCTTTTTAGGAAGACCTCTATATTATTAATGTTATTAATAATTATAATGTCGAATTGTAAACAATAAGCTGATAATTATTTATTTTATTAAAAATAAAGAAAGAGTTGGCAAATCTTGCTAAATTTCATGCAGATAAAATCGTGGGTAACAGCTAGTCTAAAATAGAATATCCTCAATTACTTTTTATTAGGTTCGCTATCTACCAGTGAAATTCCCGTGAAAATACAGTCCCGTGGCGATACAGGCCGTGGTGTGTGTGTGAGACGTGGCGACGCGATGCTATGCGCAAGCGACTGTACGCAATCTCTCTTGCCGCACTGAGCTCGCATATCTATAGTGTAATTTGAGCATTCGAAAATTTGAGAGTCGTTCGTTTCGCACAACTTCGATGTTTCACATCTGCCAGGCGTCCCGTGACGGCTCATTTCGTTTGGCACTGCATTGGCGAACTTAACCTGTGTCACACCTGATGGAAAGTGAGGACATGGCCTAGTATGTAACGCGTTCACTAAGTAAAAACTTACTCACCTTCTTTTGAAGATCGTTATATTATAAACTTCTGGGAAAACAGATGCAGGTGGCGCTTTCCATACCTTTACGGTTCGTATAATAAACGAAGATGCAAGATAAAGATGTAACATATATAGTGTCGATTACATTTATATAATGCAATCAATAAAATGAACTACGTAAACTAAATAATAATGTCTATATTAACTAATATTTAACCGCTTACAATGTAAATAGCTTTATTCAATAAAAGATACGGATACAGGGAGAGGGAGCCCGAATACTCTCACTACCGGAGTTCAGATTCGATCAACAAATTCGTTATGAAATAGGTAGCTAATATTCCAATTGGAGTCAGAAATTTTATTACACACTGCGAGGGAAAAATCCTTCGAATTTTCCTGGGAAATGTCATCGAGATCAAATTTATTTAGAATGCTGTTTACGAACGTTGTAATTCGGATTGCTCTTAGATTTTAGCCAAACGTTGTTTTTTTTTAATTATAAAAATATTTTTCATAATTTGATGTCAACAAAAAATACCGAAATTGGAAATGTTAAAGTATTCTTATAAATATTGAAATAATACAAAATAAAATAAAAACTTATAATATAGTGATATTAGGGTATCCTAATAGGGTTATTTACCAAGATGTTTTGACTTGGGTATCATTCAAATCGTTAGTTTATAGCCTAAAAATAATAATATATATATATATATTCCGATGCCGTTCAGTCATGCTTAAATGTCGATACCCTTAACATGAAGGTTTTTTTTTAAATTAATTTGTATTTGGCTTGTTTTATTAAATAACTTACCTTTTTCTTTTTTTTTCGAACTGACTACGCTATTGACCAAGCAAGGTCTTAACAGCTTCACCGGACTACAAATAACTTACCGTTTATTATTAATTCTCCATCTACTATGATGATCCTTTGGGATGGCAAAATTTTGATATGGCGGTCCAATAATTAATTTGTATATTTTGAAAAGGTCTAAATTTATTTTTACCGTTTTTAGTAAAAAAAATTTATTAATTCTGACCTTGTCAAAAACAAATTACATTTTTGATGCCTATATCAAAATTTCATTTTATTACAAGTCTAACCTAACCGAACCGAAAGTGGAGATTAGAGCACATGGACACAAACAAACAGTC
Source organism: Antheraea pernyi (assembly GCA_015888305.1). Lineage (NCBI taxonomy): Eukaryota > Metazoa > Arthropoda > Insecta > Lepidoptera > Saturniidae > Antheraea > Antheraea pernyi. The sequence goes on along the minus strand of MU158897.1, from coordinate 105,125 downwards.
CCCTTATGGTTGTAAGAATATGTGGTGATCACTTAACATCGGGTGACCCACATGTTCGTTTGCCGCATTTTGACATAAAAAAAAGAAATTTGGTGAAATTTAAAATTATTTCATTAATTAAAGTTTTTCTGGCTAAACCCAGAGATTTACCTGACCTGATTAGTCTATCTCTCCTTGGTTTGACGAATTTTTTTTTGATGATAAGCCGATAAACGCCATTTATTTGAGCTTTTACTAAGACTTAAAATAAGACTTGAGGACTGAGTAATCAAACCTAGGAGCGCCTGAGATTCGTAAAAATAAATATGGTATACAATTTCCAGAATGCCTAAATAATAGTTTGTTATGTTAATAACACAACTTTGCTGCATTACTCATTTCTTTAAACGCTAAAAAAAGATTCAAATCATACAAGTTGCTAAGTGGATATTTTTTAAATTATTGTTTTGCTAATGGCATAAGCTTCTCAGTAGCGAAATAATCGCAATTTATACTCCAAACTATCGTTTCCAGATTCATCAACATCTATAATGTACTGTTTAATATTTCCAATTCCCTAAAAGACCTTATCGAAAATCGTCACCAGCTCTTGGACTATTATGTCAAAACAGAATAGGGAACGAGGACGCGGCGCATCGATTGACTAATTGCTTACTAGCCGGACAAGCCCAAATGCGATTGGCAGTTTGTTGGCACGCGTGTATGACAGATCAAAGCTCAAATAATTAATACTGACCTGTACGTTGATATCAGTATTCGTAAACAATTTTCTAGAGGTATTAATACATACTTATACAATTAAATAATTCGCTCGAATACCTCAATGTTTGGTTATTTATCTAGAATTGATTTCATTGTAGAGATGCTAATTAAATTTATGAAGATTCTACTGGTTTACATAATACACTTCTTAATGTAATTTCTTGATAAGGGGCTGTTCAAGTATTACGTAAGTAGATTTTTTCTAATCTCTGACTACTCCCTCCCCCTGCTCAGCAAAAGTAATCAATACTCTACCCCCACTCCCATGCTTACGTAAAGATTTATATAAGTATTTTTATATTTGTTCTGGTTAAATAA